>VZRV01003627.1:64133-148918 GCA_013398115.1 Falcunculus frontatus | reverse complement strand
ACCGTCTCTTGCGGCAGCACCTTGGCCAGCTCCCCGTGCCTTCCGCCGGCAGCCTTGGCTAGGATCGTCTGGGGGGACTTTAGGAACATCCGTGTCTCTGCAGCATCCTGGATATTACCAAGAGGAGCTGCCCGAGGTGGGGGCTGTCCGGCTGGCCTGGGCAGTGCCGAAAATAGCTTTGCACTGNCCCCCACCCGTTACCTTCTGCTTCCTCAATATTGGGGTTGAGCAACCCCTGTTTACTTGTCTGGGGCTGTCTTGACCTCACTGAGACTTCTCAAGGGATACAGCAGTGTGCGAAGTCTCAGGTCTGGAAAAGCAGAAGGATGCAGGATGCAGTCCCAGCATCTCTGGGAGCATGTGAGAAGGAGACAGGCGAAAGTGCGAGCGTGTGCCAAACTCGCTGTTGCTATTAATAGACTGTGCCTAGCACTCTGACTGAACACTCAACACATGCTTAAGCAAGATGCAGCACAGCCATGTACAGACCCCATGGACACTGCACCCCAAACAACTTTACAGCTTTGCCCTTGCAGGGGCAGCACTGAACCTTCTCCCCAGTTACCCCGCAGAGGTAATAAAGAGCAAAAGCAACTGTGAACACATGACTATTCCATTCTTTTTTATTTCCACATCTCTGCCAAATGTCTCCTCCTTTCAGTTAGTCCTCCCAGTAGGTGTCCTGCTCGCTCATGAATTCCACATTTCTCTTCATAATAGTGTTCTCTCTGCTTGACCTTCATAAATATGCCTCCTTTGCCATGCTGGGTGAAGAGCCAAATTTTCTTAAATGAGTATGATGTAAGCACTGAATCAAAGAACGTGCCTGCTACTGCACTACAACCCCATAGAGTACTGTTTGTAGAAGAGGCATCTATAAATAGCAAGAAGTCTGGCTGCACATCTGTAAACTGTCGTAGTCCTGACAGCACATATTGCATTATAGGTCCCAGGATCCCAGGACAGGATTGCAACGAGAAATGTACAAGCACAGACAGTTCCTTTCAAAGCCATTTTTTTCAATGGAAATTGTTTTTAGACAGGGAAAATAGGTGAAATGAGCTCTTTAAAGATTCCTCTTCTATTTCGTTCACTCTTAGCACATTTTTGTTGTTTAATCATGTTTTCCTGCTTGTGCAATGCTGCACACCCTGCAGTGTTATTTTATGGAGAAGGATTTTTTTAACAAAAACGGATTCATTCCAGTGCTGCATACAGGTTAGGAGAATATTAAAATGCTGTGCTTGGTCTCCTCAGAATATCCTTCAGTGACAGACTTGTGAAATGAGAGTGAAAATATTGCAGATTAGGCATATCCTGCTCCACTTCTACCTTCAGAAAATCAGAAGGGATACATTTGTAACCCCTGCCTAGATATTTTCTATTTTATTAATGTTCTTATTTCTGATATGTGCTGAGAGAAGTTGTCTGTCTGCATATGTGCAGAGGTAGAAGTGCACCACGCAAAATATGCCAAGACCTGTGAAGCTCTTTTACTCGTCAAGCGTCTATATTTAGCAAAGTCATATGATACCAGTTTGACCTTCAAACCTGTATTTGTCTAACTTTCTCCTGAAGTTAACAAATATGTGTGACAGAAGGAATGCAGGACAAAATATCTCACTTTTGGACTTAACTCAGTGCCAGAGAAAATTAGGAATTGGTAAAAATTTGATTTGAAACAAATGGGGTACCAGTAATAATCACTGTTTGATACTAAATTCCTGAAGAATTTTGATGTCACAGTGATATAGGCATGATATAAAAAAATCGGCTGTAATGAGAGAAGGATTAAAACATTTAACAACTGGTCAGAATGTCCTACTACCAAATCATTCCAAAGGCCTTCTGGTTCTTACTTAGATTGATTTGACCCAATTTACTTATGTTACAGCTTCATAGTATATTTTTTATGTTTTGGAGGGTTTTTTTGAAATCTACCACAACTAAGAGCATTAATCAAAGTTTTGGTCAAATATGGCAAGTGTACTCTTCCAGTAGTAGGGCAGTTTAAAACAATACATTAAGTCAAGGAACACGGGCACCACATGAGAAACTTTTTATTCCCTTGACTACCCTCTGTTGCCCATAGTGCTACCTCTTCAGCTTAAAGACCTTAAAGAAATAAAGACGACAGGCACAGAAAAGGGAAATACAAAGCTACAGTAAGACAATGCTCACTATTTCCTCAAGCAAAAAGACTAAAGAATAAAAAAGCAGTTGCTCACTAGCATTACTTCCCAGTCAAGGAAGACACCTTGTGTTACCAGCAAACTTAGAGAAGAGTGCTCCCGTGGTTCCAGGCTGTACAGACACTTACATTACCAGTACCCCCCTAGCCTTATATCTTGATACAAAACATGGTCAGGTGAGTCCAGGTGTTGCCACAGGTGCTGTTGGGTCTTGGATGAGAATATCAGAACTATCAGAATAGCTTTGTAATTTTTTTCACTGATAACAGCCTAATATCAGTCTATCTGCCAGAGTTTAAGTAGGACCAGTGGTTTGTTGTATCTGTTTATAGTACCCTGAGAATACACAGTCTTTTGTATAAAAATAAAAGTCAGGGGAATAAAACCATAAGTTTTTTCTCTTTAGACCCTCACTGAATGCCACACAGTCCCACTAATAGGAAACTTGCCAGAATGATTTCAGATCTGTGTCTAGAGCACACAAGGAAAATAGATGCAGAAAATCTTTATTGCCCGTGGCCATCCCATGAATTTTAAGAGACTTTCCGTTGGAACGAAAGTTGTAGAATCTCTCCTCAAGATAAAAAAATGAACCTCTGTATCTTTAGTCATGAAAGGAGGCTTGTCTAAATGAAACAGGACTGTTTGCATAAATAACAGATGCAGAATTCTGTTCTCTGCAAATAATTAAATACACTCTGGCAGAAAACAAAGTAAAAGAGAAACTGTTCCTTGTAGAACATATGTACAAAGATTCTGCGAAATTCATGGTGCTGACCTGATGTAGATTTTGTGTTCTGGGCTTTTTTATTTTAAATGTATTATTTGGAATCCTTATCAATAGTAGGCCTGATACCAGTGATGGAGAAAAAAATCTGAAAGAAGTGTGATTTCACAAGAAATGTGTCTGATTGTAACTTATGAACCTCTGCCAGGTGAAGGGAATACAATCATAAAATCATTGAATAATTTGAGTTGGAAGGAAACTTTTAAGGCTACCTACTCCCTCCACCTTGCCATGGGCAGGACATCTTCAACTTGATCAGGTTGCTCAGAGCCCCATCCAACCTGACATTAAATGTTTTCAGGGATGGGGTGTCAACCACCTCTCTGGGCAACCTGTGCCGATGTTTCACCATCCTCATTGTAAAAAATTGCTCCCTTATGTCTTGTCTATGTATAAGTCTAGTCTAAATCTACCCTCTTTTAGTTTAAAACCATTATGCCTTGTCCTATCACAACAGGTGCTGCTACAAAGTTTGTCCCCATCTTTCTTATAGGCCCCCTTCAAGTACTGAGAGGGTGCAACAAGCACAAAGTGCTGCAGTAGCACGAAATGCCAGGGTTTATGTGCACATCCAAAAGATATCTACCTGTGACAGGCTAGTCTCTGACTGAAACAGTCCTATAACTTGAAACCAGTCTGGTTTTGTACAATCTAATTGCTCAGTAACTTCATAAAAAGCAATTCTTGTGCTGAAGACTTCACAGTGACTGTAAAAAGAAAAGATGCGTGTCTAATTGCTAAGAATTGAGAGATCAGTTAATTTATTTATGGTAGCAAAATAGAGACCTCTCTGAATGCCCTATTATGCAGTCCTTGGGCTTTGGTTAGATTTGGGGTAACATGCTTAACAGATGTGCTTCCCTAAACAGATGAGTATAACTGTTTCAGGATTATGTGATCCAGGTGAGCAAAAGAAACTGCCTATTCTGTTATCAGAAGTGGGGAGATAACATTTCTGCATGAAATCCAGTCATACCACTACTGAGGGGGGAAAAAAGATATTATAAAATCTATTGAAACCACGAGCTTCTATTTGTGATTCATGAGTAGGAAGAGGGGTTTCTCCTTAATGAGTTACCAAAGTACAAATTAAGAGAAGCAGACCAGGAGTGTGCGTAACAGAAAATTGAACTGAATTTATTCAGTAAACCTAAGTTTTGCTCCTGGTTATTGTGCTGGGTGATCTTGCAGAGAGAGGTTAATCCCTCTAAGCTTTTCCATTCATTGTTTTGAATTCTGTGGCTTATTAGCGAAAGGTGTTGTAGAAATTTCTTATGTGGGGTTATTAAATTGCTTAGAACAGCATATATGAATGAACATTAATGAGTGGGTGATGTTTACCCAAGAGAGAAATGGCACTGCTGTATGGTGTATGTCTTAGACTAACAGAAGTCACGAGAGGTCTGGGCTGGTGTCACAGAGCCAGCTGAGGAGGCGAATTTCAGCCTTCCTGGATGGTGTGCCACATGCCTTTGTCACGTAACTTTGGGCAGGAAAAGTCATGGGTGTGTGCAAATAGTGTAGGTGAGGTACAGAGACCAGACACTGGCTCGTGATCCAGAGGTTTTGCACTGCTGACAGGGCAGTCAGAAAGCTGACCCTTGATGTCAGTGAAGAATCTTTCACCGTGGGTGTAGCTGAATTCGCAAGGGCTATAGAGGCAGCCCTGAGTTAAAGCCGGGAATATTCCACCTCCAGCACATTTTAATCCTTTACAATCCTTTACATTGTAACAGTCTAACAGCCTGTGCTATTAGACTAGTACAAAGTAGTTCTAACATAGTCATAGGGGCTTTTTTTGGTTTCTAGCCAATTCAAGAGTGGGGGAGCAGAAATATGGCTCTGAGCCATCTTCTACAACTTCAGCTGTGCAGAACATTAATGTAGCTCAGCTGAAGATAAAGCTAAATGTATTCCACGCCTTTCTCAAATTTAATACTAAAAGTTCAAGGTATTGACCATGATATTTTGGCCCCATTGAAGAAATAGATTTTAGTTGGCATTAATAATAGAGATAGGATGAAGAAACACTTATGCTTAAGTAAAGAGTAACAGCAATCACTCAAAGCAGAGTTTCAAGATAAATGTACCTTAGCATGGTTCATTCTCTGCCAGCATAGGGTTGTTTGAGTGAGTAACGTTTTAGTGTCAAGAAGACTGGGATTTTTAGAAAGGGTATGGTTCATATTGGTGACATCATGGGCCATATCATATTGTATTATTGTGCCAATGCTAAAAGAGAACTTCCATGCTAGGAAGACACTTTTTTTCCAACCTCAGTTTGAGGTTTGAAAAAAAAATTTGAAAAGCATCAAATTCTTCAGAGAACAGCACAAGAAATTCTGTAGGTGATAGATCTTGTAATTGTTCTACATCCATGCAAAAAGTGAACTTAGCAAGGCTGATTCACATGCCTTCCAGAGCTCCATCCTCAGCCTGATTGTGAAAGATAAAGGCTTTTGCCCTTACTGGTAAAGGCAGAGCAGAGAAATACTTAAAGGTAAAAGAGCATTGAACCTATTCTTTTAGTATGATTTTGCCTCAGCCTTTCTGCGTTTGCAATGAAGTTCAGTCCCTTGACAGGTGAGATAATGAGCAGCTGAAGGGGGTGAATGATGAAACTTGTTGCTCCTGCCTCTGATTCCACAGAGAATCCTGCTGCCCTGCTCACTAGCTTTAATTGCATCTCTATTTTAATCTAGAAGTTTTGGATAAAACGGGTCTTTTACATATTTTTCTTTTTTCTTTATGAGTAACCTCTAAATAACAGAAACAAGAAGCACTCATCTCAAGGGAGCAAAGAGGAGATTACCCAGTAAGTGGCTGAGCTGATGACCACAAGGGTGTCTTCCCCATGCCAGAATGGAGCAATTGTTGATTAATCACAGCCTATCTGGCTCTTTCCTGTGTCCTTGAACAGGTACTGACTGCCTCCATGAAGCCTGTTGGCATGCTATTTATTTCAGGGCCTTGCATGGGAGCTGATTCACTTCACGGTGACTGTGAGAGGGTGGGCACTACTTCATTCTTACTGTTTTGCTTCCAAGCTGAAATTAAAATTGTGGAGGGGCACGTACTGATCTCTTCACTCTTGTGACCTTCAAGTGACAGGACTTGAAGGAACGGCATGAAGCTGAGTCAGGAAAGGCTTAGGCTGGATGTCAGGAAAAGTTTTCTACCAAAAGGGTGGTCAGACACTAGAACAGGCTCCCCAGGGAAGTGGTCACAGCACCAAGCCTGACAGAGCTCAAGAAGTGTTTGGACAACACTCTCAGACACAGGAGGTGACTCTTGGGGTGTCCTGTGCAGGGCCAGGAGTTGGACTCGATGATCCTTATAGGTCCCTTCCAACTCAGCTTATTCTATGATTCTATGACTCTACGAGTCTATGACTTATTTTATGATTCTATGATTTAAGAGGTACAGTAAGGTCAAGGATGATAGCTTTACATATTTCTTATAAGCTAGGTTTTGTTAGGTTCCAGTTCTGAAAAATAAAAAACCCCAACATTTTAAAAGGCATATAAAATGCTGTCTTTTCCATGATCTACATAATTATGAAAATTGAAACTCACTTTAAAAACCTGGAATAGAAAATCTATTTATCTTCATTTTATTGCATCAACAATTCAGAGATTTAAAGACCAGAACTGGAAATAGGGCAGACTCATTTTCAGAAGCACTCACTGCCAAGTTCACTTTTCTGAAAATTCTGTTAAGTGCAGAAATTAAAGATAATTTTCCTTTGTGTTTCTGAGTGGGAAATGCTAGGTGATCATAAATAAAATGTCAGTGTTTTTGCTTTCCAAAATGAAGAGAATATTTTAGTAATAAAACACTTGAAAGGATATTAAGGTGAGAACAAATTGTCTAGCTTAAATTTTTGACACAGAAACAATAAAGAAGGTGAAAAGAATACCATTCTTCCCCAGTTACCTGCAGTACATGCTCTTGGAAGTTGTGTGTATTGAGGGCTGTACCTGGGTCCTTTCCTCACAGAGTGAATTCTTGTTTAAAAAGAGGCATTACCACTTTTTCAAGCTATTGCTCACAGAAAGGAGTCACTTAAGCTCTTAAGCTTTTTTTTTTTTCCAAGGAGAGGGAACCCACCTTGGAAGAGGGGCGTGGAGGTGGGTATTTTCTGAGACACTGTTTTATACACTGTCCTCCTCAGCTTTTCCTGGTGCCAAACTCTTCACTGTAGTGCAGCTGGCAAGCTTCCCATTCAGCACTCTGTTTGGTCTAGACCACACACTTCAGTTCCCAGTGCTCTCCTTGTCCTGTCCCAAGGTACCAGGTGTATCTGAGGCATTCTGCCACAGCTCCTCCCCTGCCCCGCTTTTTAAAAGAAAAAGTAGCACTTCCCTCTCTTGTATCATCATGATGAAAATAAACATCTGCTGGTTGGAAAGCAGTAATATGTCATGTTCTCCAAGGAGTAGTGTTGAAGTGTTCCCTCAGTGGCCACAAAGCACACTTGGGGTCATGTGTGGCCTCACAGTTCTCCTGTCCTTCTTGTCCTTTTTGGCCAGACAGCTCATGTTTCATTACTTCCAGTAGGACCAGGAAGGCTCTGACCTGGTCTCAGAGCCCAGAGAAATACGTGACCAAGCCAGGGCCTTCCAACAACAATCCACCAGTTCAAACTTATGTCTGCTTTGGACCTTAATTTCTCATTTACATAGGAAGAGAGGAGATGTTGCCATCTGTTTCAGTTTCTAGTTGCATCCTTGTGCCATTCATCAATCCACTGTGAAATTTGACCCCAGGTTGGGATAAAGACCAGCTACTGATACTCTTTTCCTTAGTCACAACAGGGAAGTAATTTACCTTTCCTGTAACTCATTCTGAACTACTTCTATTGGAGGACCATGTATCTCATGATTGTGCCCCATATTAGACCTTAACCTATCTGAAGTACAGGAGATGTACTTTTTTATTTCACTCTGATATGGTTTACATTAGGATATATAAGGAGTAACACCACTGAGTCCTATATAAATAGGGATCACAGTGGCATGGCAGAAACACGGACATGTTGATTAGAACAAACTTCTGTAGACCATCTCTTGCAACCTAACACCCAGTGTAGAACAGTCACCAGCATTAGATCATGATGGCCGTTGCAGTCTCTGGCCAAGTCTTGAAAATTTCCAAGCACAGAGATTCCACTGCCTCTCGAGATAACCTCTTCCAGTGCTGCACAGACCTCTCGGTGGACAAGTTTCTCTTATTGTCCTATCTGAACCTCAATAATTGCTGTTTGTGACCTTTTCACCTCATTGTCTCATCTGCTCCTATTTAGAAGAGTTCTCTTCCGTATTCTTTGTAACTATCTTTCAAGTACTTGCAGGCTGCTATCAGATTGTCCCTTAGTCTCCTCTTCCGCAAGTCGAGTTCAGCACACAGTAATCTCTTCTTACAGGTCATCTTCTCAGGCCCATGACCCCTGTATTATATAGTATCTTGCTTACCTCTTTTTAACTAAAGACTGTGCAGAAATTGTTATGAGAATGGAAAGGAAGAATATTTTCCTAACTGAAAGAACTTAGCAGAAGACTAACTGATTAATGCACATGGCCAAGTAGCGTCAGTAAAGCGTATTCTGCAGAAATCCCTTGTGACTGAGCCCAGCTGTATATCTGACATGTTTTACTTCAGTATTTTGGGTCAGTAGTTTCATATTTTCCCTAGAAAGAGAGGTCAAATCTAAAAGCACTGCTTCTTAACCACAGTTTGCGTCTTGTCTAAGTATGTGTCTGGAAGAGCTGTTTCAGGAGGAAATAAAATGAGAAGGAGTTAACCTCATTGCAATATAGCTGTCTCCTTGGGGGCACAGGGTTTTAAACCTAATTAGGAGCAGCCAAATTTACTGGGAGCAGGAGGTGTTCAGCAGTTGCTAGGGATGCTTGCCTGTTATTGAGCCCTACAAAAAGGTAAGGGCCAGCATTACCCTTTCAGTTTTCTTGGCTTTGATAAAAGCCTACTGACCCTCTGCAAGTCAGAAGCAGACCAAGGATGCAAAATAGCAAAAGTGAGATACAAAGCAGTTATTAGGCAGAGAAGACAAAGAAAGGGGGCATATTTTAGTGTGCAAGAAAGTATGTTGCAAACTGAAATTTCAGCTGAATCCTTTTCAGCTCTGTGTGAGTTTGATGATCTCTTAGATTCTTTGGATTAGAAGTGGCAAATGTAAAGTTACCATCAAGTAAAAGCCCTGTTCTGGCAAATACTATATTTATATAGTACTATATTTAGCCACCTAACAGAATGGTTTGCAAATTTACTGGAGGTCAAACTACATAATGAAATTATTTTGTGAAGTTGGAAGAGAAAAGGCAAGAGGGACAAAAGGCAGTCAGGAAAGGGGGTGGGCAGAGAGGGAAGGAAGGAAGGAGGCAGGGGAGGGAAGAGATGGGGAAATGCAGTCAAAATACAGAGAAAGAGGAACAGTAGAAATACTTACTTAAATTCGTTATCAAAAAGCCACAGAATCATTCCGTGACTCCTTGAAGACTGTTCTTATCAATAAAGGCCAAGGTGAAGAAAGCACTGAGTACCTTGGCCTTTTCCACATCCACTGTCACCAGGGCCCCTGCTCCATTTAGCCACAGGCCCACGTTTTCCTTAGCCTCCCTTTTGGTGCCTATGTACTTGCAGATCATTGTTCCATTGTCAGTTTTAACAAATGTCAGGAATCAAAGAGCTGTAGGCAGAGGTAGCAGGAGGCCTTCAGAGGAGTGAATCAATTTACCCTTTTACAGCCTGTCAATAAGGAAATAATAGGGGGGTTTGCAGCAGCTGGTGAGGTCTAATGCAAATCTCAATTTCTCTGTCAAAGAGAATAAGCCCAGCATTCACTGCTTTTTGACAGATTAGTCAGTTATGAAATAAGAAGAGACAGTATGTAGTTCTAGGCCTGTGATTCACCCCCACCAATCATGAACAAAGAAAGAACATAACAAAGGAAAAAAGAAGACTCTTTTTAATTAGTTATCAAGGTATGTATTTTAAAGCTTCCTTGAAATTCTCCATTAAAATTTGCCTTTACCAGCATGGTCTCACAAATCAATTGTTAATCTCACAAATAAGGGATTTACAGTACAGTGAGAGAGACTCTGCCAGTGGAAACTTTTCACCAGCTCTTACACCTTTGCACACACAGCTGAAACCCACCCCAGTCTCCTCTCCAATGAGTAGAACCAGGACAACGTCCAATAGTCCTCACTCGTCTCCATGTCAGGATTCTAAACAGCAGCTCAGCTCCAGCTCACCTCATCTCACCTCACAGGCACATTGCCATCACTGAACTTGACATATTACTGAAAAGATCATTTTCCTAGCTTGCTGTTTCAACTACATTGCCCTTCCATTAATATCTAAATTGCTGAATCTTTATATTCTATTAAATCCAAAAGCTGATTGCAATTTCCAAGGCTGTTCAGAGCATGTGTCCTGTTACCTATCTGAATTTCTTATTCAGTACCAAGAGATTAATTCAAGCCTCCAGTGCCAAACTCCATCTCACGCTTCTTAGGTTTTTCAAACATACTTAAATGAATAATAATACTAGCACCATGACAGTGTGTATACTGTTTAATGAAGGTTAGCCTAAAACATGTAAAACTAGGGCAAAGGGTTTATATTTCTGTTTTCTCCGTATTTGACATTCAATTTCTGTCCTGCTTTTCTAAGAGAATTTTTTTTTTTAATCAGATAAACTCAATGGGAGGCAAAGATAGATAAGGATTTTAAGTAAAGAAGGTTCTTTCACTTATTACTGTGAGATTTTCATGAAAATATGAAAGTATCCTCATAGCCTCAATACCACTATTTTTTTGAAGAAAAAAATCTCTATGCCATCTACCTATCTTTTTAGGTCTGCTCTATTCTCAGCAGAAAACCAGTAATGCTCCTTAGTGCTCATAAATTATGTTTTGTTGCTTTGTAAAAGGGAAGGCAAAAGTATTTATGTTTGCAAGACCTATCTCCACCTGGTAAAACTGAGAATTGTAACCATGCCTACTAGAAAGCAAAGGCATTCTAAGCTTAAGACGGGTTTACCCTCATGTAAATCCATCAGTTTCAGCAGAATTATTTTTGATTTCTATAGATTCAAAACCAGCTCACATCTATATATAAAACTGTATTTTAAAGGATGAATCACCGGTGGTTTTGCTCAAGAATAGAGTTTTCATCATTCTGTTTCGTGATTGTGTAAAAATGTTAGGAGCATACTTTTTGTATCCCTTTCTTAACTGTGTTTAAAAGATGGGTGTAAGATACCAAAAGCTTATTTGATCATTAACACAAAGCTACAAAAGCCCGATTTATATCAACACAACTATCAATTGCTGCTTTTGAAATACACTATGTAGATGTTTTTGTAACAGGTGTGGTTCAGAACCCACTCTAGTTAACATAAATCACTGAAGATCTTTGAACATTTCAGTAAATGTTTGATGAATAATGCAAGAAATGCTGAACACACTGGTGTGCTCATGTGTGTCAGTAGCACTCAGCATGATTATTTATTGTAGAATCATGTCCATACCAGCAGGATATTTAAAAACAGTCCTCATCTACCTTGTATAATATGAATCAAGGGTAATTCTGCTGAAACTAGAGGTATTACCTGTGTTCTGAATGCTAGATACATATCTATTTTCTTAAATGACTGCTGAAAACACATTGAAGTAAATTGTGGCATTCACAGCCCTCCTGGGAAAAAATATATTACCAAGCCTGGGATTGACGGGTTATTCATCTCAGCCTCTTCCAATGAAATTTCTCACACTAGGTAAACTAACACCAAATAACATTTAATGGCCAAATGTGAGCAAGTGTAGTTCATTAGGCTAAATTTACAGGGTGGTTAAGAACAGATATGTTGTCCTTGCTGTAAATGGGGACTAGTTTTAGAAATACACACGATTGCCTTTGTAGTGTGCAGACAGATTAGTATTTCTTTGTCCATTACTAAACAGCCTGTCATGGTTTAACCCCAGTTGGCAACTAAGTACCACACAGCTGCTTCTTCACTCCCTTTCTTCCCCAGGGAGATGGGGAGAAGAATCAGGAGAAAAAAAGAAATAAGTAAATTTCATGAGCTAAGAAGAGTTTGATAATTGAAAGAATGTAAAATACAATAGTAACAACAGTGCTATTAATACTACTACTACTACTATTACTACTACTAATAATAATTTTAATAAAATGGAGAGGGAGAGACAAAGAAGTGATGCACAATATAGTTTCTCACCACAGACTGATGCCCAGCCCATCCCTGAGCAGCAATCAGTGGCTCCCAGCCATCTCACCCCAGTTTATTACACTGAGCATGATGTTCAGTGGAATATCCCTTCAGCCAGTCGGGATCAGCTGTCCTGGCCATGCTTCCTACCAGCTTCTTGGGCACCTGCTCACTGACAGAGCATGAGACACTGAAAAGTCCTTGGCTTAGAGCAAGCTACTGCTCAGCAACAACCAAAACATTAGTGTGTCAACAAAACTGTTCTCCTACTAAATCCAAAACACAGCACTGTGCCAGCTACTAAGAAAATTAACTCTGTCCCAGCTGAAACCAGGAGGAAGACTTATGAGAAGCTGTCCTTTACATGGGTGTTTGAAACTTCAGATTTAATTAGCTGCTTCAACATGGTTATAAAATACCATCACCGTTAAAAAACCCATTGATACCCGTTGTTGTTCCAGAGTCTGATAATTAACGAAATACCGTAAGATGTTCAGTCACACAACAGTTTCCTCTCTGACACTATTCCAAATCAAGAAAGTTACTCTTCTTCCCATCTTAGAACTAAAATGCAAATTTTGTGATACACAACCCTAATTCTGCATGAGCAGGACTATTCTATTTAATAATTCAGTAACTGCCTTGACAATTGTGATCATTTGTAATATGCTTGCTTACAAAATTCTTTACCAGATATATGTGTGTGCATACATAGACATGCAATGTTTTATATTTACATAAAATTCAAACTGGATATTTTGCCATGACTTTCATTTCTTTGTGCACCCCTGTTAGTCATATTAAAACTGTGTCAGAGAAGACACAACTATGTCTATGTGGGCTCATACACTGTGAAATGATTAAATCCTGGTTAAAGTCTTGTAACACATCAAATGCTTATATGTATATATATGTGTGTATATACATGTATATATATACATTTATCTGTTGATAGAGAAACTCTCTGTTTAAAAAGGCAGTTTCATAGAAAAGTCTTGGCTTTATATTTCTTTACATCCTTTGTATTCACTGTGTTCTTCGGTATGGGTGTTGTAACAAAATTCAGTTTAGTTGTGGAGAATCACAGGAAGATGCACCCTTCCATTTCAATTTCAAAACCAACCTCATATTTTAGATATAGCACCAGCCAAGCTGAAATAAGTTTAAATTCAACTGACTTGGTGGGCTGTTAGGAATACAAGCTCCCAATGCAGAAAGGGAGCGTTTTGTCTGTTTCAGTTTAGATCACTTCCAAGCATTCACACCTTTGATTCAGCAATTAAATGTAAGTGGTCCTGTTTTCTTAAATTCTGTAATACCTACACCTCTCATAGCTTATAGAGGTCCCCACATTGATCCTGGTCTCTCATACCTGCCCCACAGGGTCCCCCACTTGCCAGCTGGTCCAGTTTGGTGCTTGTTGCAAATACACGGCATTCACACATTTGTCCCGGATGTGCTTCACCTCCTCAAGTCCCCCCGCGTGTACCAGCACAGACCCCCTGTCCAGGGAGCCCTCCCTTCACCCCAGGCCTCCCAAGTCATTGGCTGTTCCAGCTTAAAGTGTGCTGGTGATTATGCAGGTGCATGGATAGGATCTGGGCAACCTGGTCTAGTGGAGGTTGTCGCTGCCTGTGGCAGAGTGGGGTGGACAAGAGGATTAAGGTCCTTGTAACCCAAACCATCCCGCGATTCTATGATGGACCCAGGCTCAGTTCAGTGGTGCCCCATGACAGGGTCAGAGGCAATGGGCATAAACTGAAATGCGGGAAGTTCCTTCTGAAAATGAGGAAATATTGTTTTACTGCAAGGATGACTGGGCACTGGCACAGATTGTCCAGGTTGATTGTGGAGTCCCTCTCCGTGGAGATAATCAAAAGCCATCTGGACACATGTACGCAACTGGCCTGAGGTGGTACTGCTTGAATGTAGGGGTTGGACCAGATGACCTCCAGAGGTCCCTTCCAACCTCAACTGTTCTGTGATTCTGTGAAATCAAACACAACATATAAATAAAATTGGAAATCTAAGTGTTTTATGTCTATTCCACACATCACAGTTGTCTTCTTTCCTTTGCTGATACTTTAAAATCTGGTAAATTTAGGAATCTATAACAAAGGAACCCAGTCTCTGTTTTTTTCTCAAACATTCAATCCTGTGAAATGCTGAGTATGTTCATATTTCTATTCACTATGGTGTTTTTTACACCTGATGAACTGAAGTCTCAA
The DNA here is from genome assembly GCA_013398115.1 of Falcunculus frontatus. Taxonomy (NCBI): domain Eukaryota; kingdom Metazoa; phylum Chordata; class Aves; order Passeriformes; genus Falcunculus; species Falcunculus frontatus. Next base: position 134,458 of record VZRV01003627.1, on the reverse strand, counting down.
TAAAATGAAAAGGACCAATGATTTATTAAAGTCACTGGATTGTACAGACTGTACAGAACAAAGGAAGTCAAGTCAATTAACGTAATGTGCTAGGCAACAATTCTATATTTAGCTTTTTTCACTTTGCATTAGTTTTAGTTTTTTGACTGCTGGATATGACTTTGGTGTCTCTGACACCAATTTAAAATCAAAATTCTTCTTAATTAGCTGGTTTTAGTGAGAAATCCTAGGTTAAATAAAGATAGTATTATTTTTTTGGGATTTCTTAAGGAGTTAGGGGAGATGCTGTTGTCAGTTTCAGTTGCTCTTCTCTCAGCTTTTAACCATTTAGATCTTTCTTCGTAGTATGGTCTTCAAAAGAAACATTATTGTTTGAGGGATACAGTTTGTGTGTCTTGCTGCTGGTGGCAGAACGTCGCATTCCTCTGACTTGCAACATGCTTCAGAGTTCTGCTGAAAATTATTGTGTTGTCAGTAAAAGGAGAAAAACAAGCACTTTTTTTTAGTGTGGTGCTGAATGATTTTACCTCCAGGGATTCAGTGGCTAAAAAAAAAAAACCCAAAAAAACCCACCAAAAAAAACGCAAAACAAAAAACCACCCCAAACATTTTTGCAAGCCTTTTGTTGGGGATCTTCTTGATGACAGTAATTTGTTTTCCATGATATTTTAAGAAGTATGCGCAACTCATTGGACAGAGTCCTAATGTTCTCCATCATTGAATCAACAAATCTTTATTATTTTCTGTTGTTACTATTTTACTTTGAATGATCAACTAGGATCTGGAATCTGCTCACATAAATTCAAATGCTTTAATAAGGTATCTGAGCTGCTGGCCTGCTTGTCCTGTCTAAGCAGCAGAGACAAACACCTCTGAATGGCAACTCTGCCCATCTCAAACCATATTTTAAAGAAACCTTTTTTCCTTCTATTGATCCTAGACAGAGCCTAGGGTGGTTTGGTGGCCAAACTTCGGTTATATTAACAGACCAAACAGAGTGGTTTTTGATTTGTATGACAGTACTGCGAGCATACTCCCCTGATTTATATGTCTATGAAAAATCCTATTTTTTGTCTGTTTTTCACATTTTCAAAATCTTCTCCTTGTCAGAAAGCTCTCCCTCCCCACTAATTCTGAATGTGCAGCCAGTTCAGAAGTGAGAGCTGATGCTTCTTCTCCTCCTCTATCCCACTCAGCTGCCAATCATTCCATGAACAGAAGAAATATTTAAAGAAACAGGATCCCATGAAGCTTGATATGTTCCAAAAAAGAAAAAAAAAGCACTCAATGTCAATAAAACCTTGAATCACCTTGAATTGAAACACTATTTTTACTTGTTATTTCTCTGTTCTTTTTCTTCCAGTTTCTGAGGTCATGTTAATGTTCAAAAAACCAGCAAGTTAAACTTTCAGTCATATCCTTTAACTCCAAGTTATCTTAAGAAATTCACAGCTTTTTTTGACCTTTTTTTTTTTTTTTTTTTTTAGGAGGTTTTAGGGCAGTGCAACAGCACATCAAAAGGCAAGAAAAACTGAAGGTCTGTTCTGCCATCAGAACACAGATAGGGTTGGTGCAACAAAGAGTTTTGCATTGCTGTACATCATGCTGTGCCCATACTGTGGCTAAAGAACAATAATGCCAACCTTATATGTGGAAAGGTGATAAGACAGGCTAAAAAAAGACACTGAATCTGCGTCAATGTGTTACTTTTATAGGCCTTTCTGTACCCAGAAACTTTTACTCAGTCTTTTCAAGGTTTCTTCGCAACTGTGAATAGTAAAAACATTTCTAAGGCTGAGATTCACTCTCTGAGCTTTTCAGGTTAGGAAAAGTCGCATGAATCAGTGAAATTCACAGGTCAGAAGCACTTTGATCAGAAAACATCAGTCTTCACACTGATCAACCTATTTACACAGCATCAATGTAAGACTAATTTGAACAGAAGCCCAGTTATACAGATCTTTCCACTGTCAGTTACATTTCCTGCTCTTGTTGTCGCTAGTAATTTCCTTTTTGCTCTACAGCTTTCCTAAGTGGAGCCACTTCTTTGGTCTGTAGTGATTCTACACCAATCATCTGTATTGCTTCCCTATTACTGCCTAAGTAAAGGGAAGGATGAACCACTCATGCATGACAAGGACGTCTCGTTTCCCAGCTGCCCCTCTGGATGATTTTGGCAGAGCCAGATCTTTTCACACAACAAGAAACAATCAGAACCCAGGAAGGATGTCAACAAAAAGGCATGAAAGGGCGTGTGGCCCCTACAGAAATGGGGGAGCAGGATGCAGACTGTCCTTGCGTGCCTGAGACCTGCAGGAAGGATTCAGCTCCAGATGACACCGTGCGGTGCAAGCAGCATTTGCTTGTTGCAAAAGAGGCACTGACAACTGTCAGGACAGTCACAGGTTGTGTTTTGTGGACAAAGCACGGTGCTTTGTGTCCATAAATCGGGCAAGGATTTCCGTGCTGTCTTATCCAAGCGCGTACCCACTCTCATCTCAAAATAACATATGCTGCCTTATGAATCAGCATCAAGAGAAGTGCTGAGACACAAAGGCAAAGCGCTGCCAATCCCTTATGAAAATGGCAGCAACAAGAAAGGGAAGGCAAATTATAGCAGCAAAAGCCAGGATGGAGACAGCCCCTTGGTGAATAGCAGTGGAGGTGGCTCAGGGTAGGTTGTTTGTAATATTTTAACTAACCTGAAACCAGTCAGTATAAAATTCATACAGTCTCACTCCTGGAGGGAGAAGAGAAGATGCACTCTTCATAGTAAATCTGAAGGGGAAGTGTCTTCCTGAGCTTCAGGTGCCTGAGAGAGAACAGAGTAAGAATGTTCCTTCTTCCATGGACTTAACCATATTTGTGAGGCCAAAAAGCTACTGACTTAGTTTTAGCAGCTGGGGATCCTGAGCACAAGCTAACATGGCTTTCTGCCAGTGATTTTGCAACTACAGTTGCACCCTTCACATCTGATAAAAAAAATAAAGCTTTGAATGTCATCACAAGAGTTGTATTCTAATGACAACAAACGAAAATAATAATTGCCAACAGGCATCAGAGTTCAATATGCTTTTGATCAGTTTCTTCTAGAAACTCCTGCATGGAAGATGTAACGTTAAATATCAAGTGTCTTATTAATGTCTCTTTTGAAGACACTTGACATTATATGGGATTTCTGATTTAGTAGAGGAATACAAAATACACTGAAAATAGAACATAAACAGAAGTTTAACTTAGAAAAATATAAGAACTGCAATTGCAGCTAAATCATAATACAAATGTGTTTTTGTAATATGTTCACAGTCATAACACTGAGTGTCCCCATTTACTGGGCAAGATAATTTGAGTTGAAGGCAGGTCAACCCCACTGCTCTCACTGAAATTACTCTGTTAGTTTTTCAACTTTTTTCTGTCACGTCATGTAATCCCAGTCCCCCATGCAAGTCTGGCTAACTCAGGGAGGTGTTCACGTTCTTTTAATGAATTCAGGGAGAAACATTTAAGCTACCAGTTGATTCACTCAAAATCAGCTTCTTTGCAACAGCTGTGGGCAGCTGTATTATTCCCTGAGTTTCACAGGCACTTCACCCTTGCCCATCTTCAGTGAGCCATCTTCCATCACAAATGTTGATTCAAGGAGTCACATTCCACCACCAGGGGTTTCCTCTGTCACAAAAGAATGCAAAATTCTGATAACCCAAACTAAGAAATGGGTGATTCCTTCAAGTTCACACAGTGAGATGGACTTAACACCAACACAGAGGACAAAAAAACTGCCAGGCGATGATGAGAAAGTCTCTGCTATAACATATTAAGATCCAGCGAGCTCCAGCTCCAAAGGAAGTGGCAGGGTGTCATTCCTCTGTGCAGGGAAAATTTGTTTTTTGCCAATCAACAAATGAAAGTGCCAAACTGGCACTGGCAAGTGGGACTTCTATTCCATGTTGGTGCCCGTTTGCTGGTAGTTCTGAAGCAGCACTGAACTGTAAATCACTGTGCTGATTTTCTCTGGCACTTCAGCTCAGGAACTGCCATTTCTCAGTCTAGTTCTTCTTTCTGTCCTCACTTATCCTGCAGAGGGTAAGAAGTAATAAACCTCGACACTTCTTGGGCAGAGACCTCCTCTAGAGCTGAAGTACATCTGAAACTACGCTGAGTGTAGATCAAGAGCTTGGCTAGGACATGGAGTAGGTGGTCAATTGGATATTTTTCCTCCTCTGTACTAAGGCTCAGTGAAGCCTTTGGAATATAATGTCTTCCTAAAGGACTTCTTATAGAGCTGTTGTGAAACAGCCGAAACTCAGTGAGAGGGGAAGAGAAGACTGGTATATCAGCTGCAAAGTGACTTTCAGAGATCAGTGCGTTAGAAATTTGCTAAGGAGAGGAGAGTTCCATTAACTTTTCTGCTAATTTAAGAAAATAATTTGTACAAATAGAATACTCTGGTTATTTTTGTTAATAATTAGCCTCTAAAAATAGTGGAGCTCTACTTTTTCATGTGAAGTTCAGCTTACTGCCTGATACTGAGAAAAGGCCTAAAAATAACTGGTTTTGTAGTTGATTAGCACTTTCTGGTTCTTGTTCTTTGTCACTAGAGAGTCAGTCAAGATTTTGCTGGGGAGGGGAAGAGGCCATTCAGTGATACAGCTACTTTTCCTACAAGAAAGGCCCTGCGACCATTGATAATGGGGTCTCTAACTCCCCCTGACCTTTCCTCAACAGATTTTCATGCACTTGCCAGGGTGATGTAAAGTAGCTTGAAAGTACCCAGTCTTTTTTGTTTCCTTTCCATTCATGTCCATTTCCTTGCCTGTTCAGCAAGGGAGGCAGTTATGCAGCAGCAGTGATAGTAAAAACCAGTAAGAAAATCACAATGGAAAGTTCACACTTCTCTGGCTTTGTATCTTCATAACTCTTTATGCAATGATCTGCAACAAACTCTTCCTCTTCACTGCATTCAACTTTGATATTTTCAGTTCAGGCTTCTATAACTTCTGTTGCTATTTCTACAACAAGCTGTGCCTTGTGATGCGAGGCGTTTTAAAGTAATCTGGCACATGAATATCTCTCTCCACTTGAAAATCAATAAAAACCTTCAGTCACATTTACATTTCTGTGTACTGCTTCCAGATAACAGGAGCATGTCTTCCCTGGGTTAGAGCTGATCACAAAGTGAAAACAACTGCTAGGGTTTCATGCCTCAGAAGATGACCTTGTCCTTATTTTTTTTCTTGTCACAAAAAGAGCTGACTTGCCTAGCCATCCTTAAAATAGAACTAATTACCATCTGTTAACAGGCCCCTAGTGCTCCGACTATAGATCCTTATGCACCATTCATGGTTTCATAGCCATCATGATAAATTGTCTGTAATTCAGAATTCATGTGGAATTACATCAGCTTATCTAGGTGACCCAACACGCATTATGGAGCCTTTTTCCATAAGAGCCCTGCACACTGAACATTGGACTCCACAGAGAAAAGCAAGGACAGCCTTTAAGTCAATTTACACTGTGAGTTATACTGTAGTAAAGAAGTATTAAGGCAACATTGATGAGTCCTCTCTGCTGCATGAAGAAGGAAGGAGCTGACAAGGACAGAGCAATGAGAAACCTATATCCTCCTTCCAGCTAGTCCGGGTTTGTGCAAAGGCAGCCCTAGAAAACTGGCTCCTTATGTACTGAGCCCCACATCGCAGGAGGAAAAGGAGCTGAGTCGTGACTTGCTAAATAATGATATAGGCTTTGAGCTACTCCCAGGGAAACATAGCATGGAATGATTTCTTCATTCTGTATCATTGCATAGAGCCAAATCTACCCGAGCAGCAGGGAACATGACTCACTAGCAACCTTGAACTTTGTTCTTGTGCACACAAGAAGAACCACTTACCCTTGTTCCAGCTACTCCCTCCCAGTACCCAGCCACCTTAGAACTGGTGCTGGATTCACAGGTCTTGGAGACTCCACTCAGCCAGACATAAAACTGAGTGTGCTTCCATCCTGTCTAAAAAAATCCAGGCAAGACTGGTGCAATTTGGCTACTTGTATTGCAGAATACAAGGGGAAGGGAAAGACTTCTCAACAGTAGCTTAAACCAGTGCTGTTCGACCAATGTGACACTTTTGCAGCCTTCTCACTCTGCCATGCCAAGCTGAATGGGTCTTGGAAATGGTAGGGGGAGTTCAGTCCCTGAACAGCACCCCATAGCTGTGTGTTAATTGTTGATGGCGTAGAAGTGCTTGCCCTGTCAGGCCAGGTGGGACATTAAATACCAGTATCAGTGCAATTAGTAAGCATATAATACTAACAAGTATCACTACCAAATATAGAGGTGACTCTGCAATGAATGCCCAGGAATGAAATTGATATGGTTTATTTTTAGGTTCTTTTAGTTTGGGACCGATATTTTAAAATCATCTGGAAGACTTGATGCATTTTATTAATGCAGAGATATTTCCTTCCCTTGTGTAACTCCCTGAAACGCAAATCAGAAATAAAATGACATTAAACTTGGAAAAGCTCTTTATTTCCCAGAGGCTGTAGCCTAATTCAAATGGAAAATTCTGTTATCAGCTTTTCCTCTTTCCAGTTTCAACAAAAGACAGGCAGTAGTCATACCTCAAACCTTTCCTCTGAACAGCCAGAAAAACTAAGCCTCTAATAGTTCTGTCAGAACAACAGGCTCTTTCCCCTTCTTATATCTGTGCATCTTGATTTCTTTTGTTCTAAAGAGTTTTGGATGTAGCACTTTAAAGGCAAGAGATCTGTCAAAACTCCCAAAGCCCAGACATCTCAGAAGGAAAATCTGTTGCAGGAGAACATACAACATTGTTTATACCTACTGCTTGTTTTTTCTGGGTAATTGGGTGGAAGACGAAAAGTATTCCATGGTGATCAGTCAATTTTAGTGCTCCCTGGCCTTTAGTGACTGTTTTAGATATTAGGTGCACTTCAAATTTTGATAGGAGTGATACCAATTATGTAACATGTGGTTGCCAATACCAGCCTTAACTCTCACAGTTGACCTCAGTTTTAAATTTTAAATTCCCATGATGATATCAGAATTTCACACAGTCAACATTCATAGGCTGGGGACCACACATTAAGGCACCTTCCTCTTTTTGACTACCAGGTCAGCTTCTACCAAATGAATAAAGAATGAAATGAAATTTAATGAAATTCTCATCTTCTTTAGTCAGAAAAGGAGAGGCTTAAAATGACAGGAAAGTAGGAAGGATTTTTTCTTTTCATCTTTTGGTTTTATTTGCCTTTCATGAATCTTTGAAAAGGGTCAGGACGCTCCAGCAGAAAGCAGGGACTTGCAGTGTTACCATGTCAGATATAACTGTAAATCTGTGTAAGTCCAGAAGCTTCAACCTGCAAGAAACACTGGCTTTGTGAAGCTGCTGATGTGCTGCTCTGTGGTCCACACACCAGAGCCAACTTTTCAGACTGAATTCTGGAAAGGAGGAGAAAGGCTGCTGTAACATAAACTGACAAAAAAGCTCATACATCTTAGCAAGGCACAATATTCAGAAGAGCTCCATTAGAAAGCATGCTTTTTCTAGTAGTCCTGATATATGGTACTGAGTCAGGAAAAAGCTGAGAAGTCTGGAATGTTTCTCAGAAACACCTAGCCCTGGAGGCCTAGCCTGTATTTCTCAGCCTGCCAGATTTACTCACAGATATCAATCTTGTGTCAAAATAACTGGTGTGCTTGGATATATCCATCTCTTCCATTCCTCATTACGGTGAAACATAGAAAACCACAGGACATCTAGCCACAGATCATCACAGCTTTCTTTATTTATCTATGGTTCTCATCTATTTAATTCTTCAGCTTTCAGATTCTTGACTTACGTGGCAGAGACCATTAAACTACAACAAATCCATATGTTGCGTATGTGGAGGGAACAGCATGGTTATACATGAAGATCCGTTTCCAGATTATTGATAGCAGTTAGATTAGTCTCTACCCTATGAAAAGAAGAATGAATTTAGCCATCTGCCAAGTGTAGTTCACTTTTGGAATAATCCACCAGAGGACAACGCTTCTAAAACACGATCCCTCGCTGAGCTGAAGCTGTGAAACCCTGGCTGTGATAGAAGCGGGTTTGAGACTTCAGCCAGCACTTGAGAACCTCCTCATTGTGCAACCTACCTCACTCCTAATGAGGCTCAAGGGGCTCCAAACAAACAGATGGGCAACAGAATCTCTTGACAGACCATCTGCTCAACACCACAGAGTACAGGTGAAAACATAAGGCATTTCTCCAGCTGTTCCTTGTATCAGGGATCTTGCAAACCAAGGAAGTGTTGCTGTGATATTAAATATAAAATAATAAAAGACATTAGATCTATCAAATGCCAAAGATAATAAAAATGCAACCTTCTCCTAAAGAAAGGTGCCTCTCAGCACTTTAAAAGTAATGCTTTGCTATCCTTCCATAAGGTGCTTCTTAAAGAATAAATTTCAGTCAATACTAATACATTTCTCTCATATTTTCCTTTTGTTCTGTGCTGAACTAGGACTTTTCATGCCCTGCATGAGACATTCTATTCTACATGCATTGCAAAATCTCCATCTTTATGAAAAATAACACAAATTCAATCAAATGTCAACATCTGTAACTTGTCGCTATATTTTTTCCCAATGGCACTGTGCACTAAGCAGTCATGAGAGAAGATTCGATGAAGAGCATTTTAATTACATGCACTGGCACATAGAACCATCTAGAACTGCTCACACATTTATAAGTAATACAGATACTTAATATCATTAGTGTCCTTAAATTTTGTCAGCTCATTTCCTATAGTCTCAGTTCTGTTCTATGTAGCTTTAGAAGGTTTTTATTCCTGAGTGATATATCCTCATCTTCTTAAAGTGTGCATCCTTTAATCTCAAGCAGGTTCTGTTCTTATTGTGTGTACAAATCTATTAACCCAAATTTATAACCTACCTCATAATTTGCACTAGGCTCAGGTTTATAAACCTTGCCACCTCTATCTCCTGCACGGTGCAAATATAACTGTCTATGTCTTAATATCATAGAATAATATGTGTGGAAGGGACCTCTGGAAGCCATCTATTCCAGCACCCTGCTCAGATAAAAGATAACTTTAAAGGCTGGTAAGGGATATTCCCCAGCTGAGTTTTGCAATCTACGCAGTTGGAGACCCCACAGACTCCATAAGCATTTGTTTCAGTGCTTAACCTCTGTTAGGGAGAAGAATTATTCCTGTATACCCAGGAATACTGGAAAATGGAAATTTGATTGCTTATTTTGTGACCTGTCACTAAGAAAATTCTGGCTATTACCCAACAGACAGTCCCCATTAAAAATCTTGACAGTATGAAGTACCCTGGGTCAGATCCATAAAGGTATCACATCATCTATCTTGCATTTACATACCTAAATTTCTTTTTAGCTTCTGCACAGTAACAACTTTGCAGACCATTGTGATCTTTACATTCCTTTTTGCTACTCAGTGTTATTTCTGCTGCAGCTTATGTATGCCGACCACACCTTTATCATACTGAAGACCAGCTTGCATCTTCTACTTTGACTTTTTGGGGATTTGGATATCTAAGGTATAATCTAATTCCTTGTATGACTGATCTGTCTCAGTTGTTCTGGACAGAGGCTTTATTCTAAATTCAGAACATGCGTCAATGTTGTCACAATATTTTTACTATCACCATTACTTAGGGATATGATGTCGCAGTTGTAGTACACTCTAAGTTATGTTTGTCTGTATAAAGGACAGTGAATTTCCTGCTGATAACAAATGGACAGGTTTGTCTATGACGGGTTGATCTGGCATTTCAAACAATCCACGTAGAAAGTTCAGAGCAGCGCTTCACTTTGAAGTGGCTGAACAAGGGGTAGCCTCAAAGCAAGCAATTTTAAGAATCAGTTCTCCCAGTTTTCTTACAGAGTCTGTCTGACTAGATTCAGTTTTAGAGTTTAGATAGATTTGCATTTGCATTCAACTCATACTTATGTGCAACTTAAAACAGACTGAGCCTGATTTTCATGAAGCAAAAAGTAGATTTATAGCTGCTGAAGAATTGGCAATTTCGTCCTGATTTTGAGACAAAATAAAGCTTCCACTAAGCAAATGTTCTTTACTGGTCTTCGAAGGTCCTAGTTCCTGAAAGCATGTACCTAATACAGGTATATATATATATATATATATATATATATCTATCCTTGTTCCCGAACAGTTACATCTGTCTGCAGTTGAATGTTGGAACTCCTTGACTTCCTGCCATTTTGCATTCCTTGTAAACTTCCCATCCTTAACATGGAAAGGTTTTCCCATGTGTAGAGGAGCTGATAAAGCCTTGTTTCCTGCAGGGAAATGTCCCCAGCTCCTGGTTTAGTTCTGAGCAATACAGAGTCTTCTTCAGACACCTTCATTATTGATCATCCAGTATAGTTAAGTCTGGAGGCTACACATTACACATGTAACACAAGCCAGGTGGCTTAATAAACCTGGAGCAGGTAGAAAGCATGACAGCTGAAATCTAGCTGCTTCAGTTTTAGTGGATCATCAAATTGGCTATTCTTCTACCTAATTTCTGGTTTTCGAGAAGTGTACAGAAATATGAATGTGTTTGATATTTCCACTCTTCTGTCAAATCAGACTGGCTTGGACAAGCTCAAAAGTTATTAATGGGAGGCATAGGCAAGATACTGTAGAAGCTTCATTTCCTCAGAAAATCAGGTTAAAACTTCTCTGATAATGGATTAGATTCTTTGCTCTATCCAAAGATCACTTAAGATAAGCCTTGGACAAAGACTTCAAAACAACAAGATAAAGGAGTCAAGGGAGGTTTTAACCTGCATGATGACTGCCAAGAAGTTTTTGTTGAAGCATAAATTTTGGCAGGAGGATATCAAATACCTCTTATATTTGGCTATGCTTTTATATCTGCGGCAGGAAGAAGCTGTGTTGTTGGAATTGCTATGGAGATTGCATATCAGTTGATAATCTCTTGCACGCTAGAGGTCTTGATTATTAAATTCAGACCAATGAAAATGGTGTTAGGCATATTCTATTCTAGTAGTTCTGACATAGAAAGCTATCTGGCTCAAAAAATAAGTAAAATCTATATTTAGGTATGATAAAACCTTTTGTTTAAAAGGAAGAGAATGCTGAAATTCAATAGTTTTAAACTGTAATTTCATTCTGAATTAGTTTCTTAAGGAAAAGTTAAGCATTTCCCAGCAGAAGGTACAGTTAACCTCTTCAATGTCAAAAAAATGCCATAAATAACTAAGAATTTGTCAAGAATAAAACACTGCCGCTTGAACAACGGTATTGCAAGGATTGGAATTTTAACCTCCAGCCCGGTGTCTCCATAGTAATATCGAGAAAGGAGAATTGAAATTCAAGTTTATTTTTACTCTACACACCACAGCTTTTGTCACAAACCTCCTAAAAAGTGAATTGTGCATATTTCACCATCTTGTCTCTCTGTAGACAGATGGATATATCTTAAAGGCTCAAATTTTCAAAAATAGCCCATGATTTTTGAATACCCAGTTCTCTTTTGTATTTTGGGAGTTGTACACCCAGACAGCCTTGTCAGTCCGTGTTGGATTAGGTCCAGTTTTCAAAGACGAACTTCAACAGTACCCATTGATGCACATGGGCAACCCCATATATGTCAAAGTCACACTGAGGTGTCGCTGAGGTGCCTATGTATGTCTTAGAAACCTACATCACGATGTTGAGTTGAGGGATTTTGAGAAAGAACAAGGGTTATAAATCTTGTCTTTTGTGAGAATTCAAAGCTTTTGTAGAAACCAGTCCTGTGCTAGTACATTTGGTCACCTGCAATGTTCCAACCTTGTCCACAAAGAAAAAGGAAATAAACATTATTTAATTTTTAAAATTAAGGAAACATTTCCCTAATTTCCTCTGATTTAAATGTTTAAAATGTGCACAGGAGTAGAATATCAGTTGCAAAGCAGTGACAGAAAAAGATTGCTTCTCAGATCCTTCAGACCCTCCACCTCTACCTTCAGTAGCAAATGGGAGATGGAAAAATAGAGGGCTGCCTGTTTAGCACAGTGAAGAATGAATTCTGAAGCAGCTGCTTCCATTCTTTCAGACTTCATCTGCATTAGCAGCAAGCCAGTGTTCTGGAACTGTGTGCAGCTGGCCAGAATCCATACATGGGTTCTGCAGAGTTTTTTAGATTCTTTACGTTGATGTGAGGCTTGCCCCTAGCCCAGATGCTTTGCCTTTTCAGGTGTTATTCAAAAGATGAGTTGTTCCTCATGTAGACTATTTATATATCTGCTAAGTTTGTAAATCACATCAAGGATTCTTTTCAGTTCTGGAAAGAATACAGGAAGTTGTCTTTCCTTGATAGCTTTTGTCTTAAAAGCATGTTTTCTCCTAATGCAGTTATACCGTATCCCTGAAAGCATAGTTGTTTCTAGTTTACAATCTCAGAGCTGTACACCCAAAGACTTTATTGTTACTGATACAAATAATAGCTTTCATTGTAATTCTTTATTCTGTAGCTGTCCACTGTGTGTATGTTTTCCCCAGATATTTGTTGTCATAGGGCATAAGTCACTCTTGATTGAAATTGTTCGTAGAGTCTACGGCAAGTTATTGACGGAGGGATTTCCTGAGCCCCACACACAAAATTATTCTTATAATTGTGACCTTGTTTTGGAATTCCAGAATTACAGTGCTACACACAGAAATGTCCGCAGCAGGTATTACAGATGCTGCAAAACTTACACCATTTTAATTCGGAAGGTCTGCGTTGTGTTAGTGTGCCGAAAACAGAAATGAAGCAGCTGATCTAAGGTCCCTGTGACAGAGTGCTGCTGGCTGAGAAGATCACCACCCCTATTCAGTCTCCTATTGCCCCTGCTGCCTGAGGCTGTGATACCCACAGCACAGGATGGACAGTGCATGACCTATTGGCATTCAGAGCCGAACTCTGTCACACAGCCACCATCAACACATTTTACCACAGGCTGCTTGGCTACAAACTAAGACAGCTGAGAAGCAGAACTAATGGGCTTCTACTTCTTCTGCTATGTGGGATATGTTCTTCCTGGCAGAGATGTAGATGCACAGTTGAGAGCAGTAATTTTTCAGGTAGTTTGGATAAATCTGAAAAGTACTGCGAGTCAAAGGTGAAATGCTGCCTCAGTAGCTGAACGAAAGTTATCTTGCCACCCCTTGGCCATAGCAGTATTCAGTTGCAGACTAGCAAATAACAATGCTGATTCTTTTACAGAAAAGAAATTCCTTCAGACAACTTTCCTAGCCTAAGTTGCTGGGTTTAATTTCATTATGTATCTTTAGTCAGAATAAGCCTTATTTTCATAACCCTGTCTAGACCTTTCCATGCAGCCAGGAGCAGAATTGATACTGCCTGAGATCCAGAGAGGATATTTGCCTTCAAGACCAGCCTCTTTTCCTGTAGGAAATGCTCTCTGTTGTATAGCAAACCACATTTAAATTTGCAGTTTGACAGCAACAGAAATGCTAGAACCCCCCCGGTTTCATTTACAAAAACTGATACAACTTTTCTCCATTACATAGCTTTTGGGCAATTGCCTGAGATGCATGATCTTGTGTCTGGAGACCTTCTTACCTAAGAAAGGAACAGAATTCAGTGACTGTTTTATTTGGCGATTTATTTAAACTTGTGTATTTTGCCTGTAAAATGATGCAGAGGGTAAGATTTAGGAGAAAAGTGTAAGGCCTTACAGATTTCATATTATATTAAAACAAAATTTCAAACACCTACAGTTTAAGTCTTTGTAATCCACCAGAAAAATACAGAAAGGACTACTGAGAAAGGTAACTGCAAAAATTACATAAGGTGCATACCAATGGAGAAAAAAGTTAAGATATAACCTCAAGTATGTAATTAAAAGTAGCAGGATTATATTTGAAAGAGTTGAATATTAAGAGCAACACTTTGACAGAATGAGTTATCAGGGTTTTACTGCTTGCAATGAACAGGCAATGAAGCAATGTCTTAAGAGAAATTACTGCAGATGGACATTTTTGAAACCAGACCAGACAGAAACACAAACACCAATTGGGAGCAAGTGTATTCTGTGTGGGAGGTGAACTAGGTGAGGTGAACAGGGTGAGGTGATAAACTAAAAACTGTAAGAAATAGGAAAGACTTATAAATAAAGTACTTCTGTGTCTTTGGGGATGAAAAATGTTACAGGAACATAAACCACTGGTATTTATTTTTTAACAGATGGACTGAAGAAACCATCAAAAGATGACACATATAAATCTTCAAATGAACAAGGGTAGAAAATGTGGGGGCTTTTTTCTTTTCTCTTTTTTTTTTAAATTGAAGCAAATGGAACTAGGCTAATTGATGCTATTCAGAGACGGTGCAAGGGATTGATATCGCACAGTCCCAAGCTACAGAAGACAGCATTAACTTTATGAAAGTAGCGAGGAGAGGCTCAGGCAACTCTGGTCTCCACTGGGAAACTACTGCATCTTAAAAAAAAAAAAAAAGGTGCAAGAGGATATGATATATTTTAAGTAGGATTTATCTTAATATATGAAGTTGTTGACCCATAATTTGCAGGTGACTCAGTGCATAGCTAAAGCTGTGGCGTATTGCTCAGTCTTTCTCGGTTTTCAGCATTTTGCTTCATGTTAAGGATTCAAGATGTAGATACACACATGGGCTGGACCAGGGCCTGTTTTACCTCATATTTGAAAAACATTTTATCTTCTGTCTTACTTGCTACAGTTATCAAATCTGAGCCAAGGGGGTGTGAGCATTCTGTGTCTATCAGAATGTTGGTATTGGAGATGCAATATGCAACAAAAAATTAAGTGCTGGAGGCCACAGTGTGTTGGAAACACTAACTCCTGCATCTCCCAAAAATAGGAAACTACATTAAGGGACCACATAAGCCACACAGTTCTCTGCAGTGCTCTCTGGACATGCTGAGAGACTTTCAGATAGGGTCAGGGACTTTCAGATACTGTGAACTTTCTCAGACCTAGCTCATCAATACAGACAGGTACCATGCCTGATAATTAAGAATTGATTGTGAATCCCGCCCTTGTTGGCAACACTGTGTCTGGAATCCTTTGATTATGAGCTCTTCTTTGCAGTGGAGCTATTTGTTTATTGCAACCTGCCTCTCACAAAGCTGTGGCAGTTTGACAGAATGGGACACTAATGATAAAAACGTAGCTCTTCACTGATCTGTGTCAATGTTTGCAGTAACCTGCTTCAGCTAACACCAATAATTTGCCACTAGTCTGCAGTAATTTAGGTATCTGCAGAGAAACATTAAGGAAAAATCCATTAAGGAAATTTTCAAAGACATCAAGTATGTTAAAGATCCAGGAATGGAAGGCAGCCTAAATTTCACTTATGATACACCAGGTGTCTTTGGACTTGTTAGCTATTGGATAGTTACAATAATACCACTAACAGTAATATCACTATGCTAGACAGAGAGAGAAATATTTTCTTTTAATGATGCCTCTTAACAATATTCCATGTTCTCCTAGGTTTGCCCCATCCCATCCCAGCCTCCACAGCCTACTGTTGTTCCAAAGCCAGTTCAATCTGTCATACATGTTCCATTACAACCAAGCTGCCCGGGCCGAGGCAAGATGGCAAAACTCATCAATCCAGAAGAGATGACATCCAGGGATTATTACTTTGATTCGTATGCTCACTTTGGAATTCATGAGGTAATATTTATTTTTGTTTCAGCAATTGTTAAATAACTAATGATATAGTAATAATAACTACTATTTCTTTGATTTACTACTTACTTATCTGTATCCCACTTGCTCATGATTATGTTCCTCTGCCTTTCCTCAGACAATTGTGTAATCTGGTTAAGTGCCAAAGATATCACCCACTTCTCTAGAGACCTGTACTCAAAACCTCTGTCCAACTTAGATCCTCACATAGGAGCTCTCTGCAGAGCTTACTGTAGCTGTCTGTGCAGTGGTGAACTTCATGAGTGCATCGATGCAGTGCATTTATGAGGGCTGCAAACCAGCCCAGCCACAACCACAGACACTCCCCGATTGCTGAGCTGGGGATTTTGTTCTCTTGCGTGTTTGAGCACAGACATCAGCAGAACAGCTACTCAGCTGACATGAGAAGCCAAGCAGTTTCTTGACTCCTGGCATGTTACTTGAATGCATAGGCTGCATTGATGGGAACATTAAGCCGAATTGCTTCCAATAAGTACACTCCTGGAAAGAATTTGAAATCCTTTGTGGACTATTTACTATCAAAAAGTTGACTACAGAAGAGTTCTAAAGAAGTTACTTTGCCCTGTTGATATTTTTGTGATGCAAGAGGGTGGGATCTTTAAGAGCAGGATGCAAAAAACAAACGTGAAATGACTCCTCACAAACAGCATAACAAACAGTATCTATTTCCATTACTCTCGTAATTGTTTGTGGGGTGTATACATAAAAGTAAGATTTCTATCTGCCAATAACATCTTTCCAGTGTAGCATTCAGAAATTCAATCCAAGAATGGAAGAAGATAGAGAAACAATTGAGTGGGAAGTAGTTCTAGGAGAAATTTTGAAGACACATCAGAGACCTTAGACCAAACAGATCTCCTGGTGGAAGGATACAGCCATGTAGGTCTCAGGGAGTGCAGGGAACTCCTTGCTGAGGCTGGGAAGTTGGAGGTTTCCTCCTTGCCTGCAGGTGGTTTGCACTGGTAAACGACCTGTGTCAACAAGCAAAGGAGCTGCTAGAGGAGGCTGGCAGACTTTGAGGCATCAGGGGCATGAGGAAGAGACTGACTGGATCTTCTCTGAGATCCTGAAGGTACAAGAGCCTAAAACCCCAACTGTAGTGAAAGGAGGGGCAGTCAGAGTCTGTATTTACCAGGTTTGGAAGTGGAGACTCCTCTGATGGTGAAGGCTGGAAACTTGTGACTTCTGGTAACAGGAGGGAGGCTCTTGATCCACCTGCAGATCTCTGGCTACAGAATAGGGTCAGTGTCTTCTTTGCAGATGAGGAACAGGAAGTTCTGTCCAACAAACCTCCAGAACCAGTTGGCTCTGAGCCAGGCAGAAGCACTGGGAGCAAGTGACAAGTGTTAGCTGCCAAAGGCTCTCACCTGCAGGGTACAGAGGCCCCCATCTGTGGTCAAAACCTTCTGTCAAGGCATTTGGATCTGGGACATTGTGGGGAGGCTGCTGACATTTGTCCATCCCTTAGACCAGCCCTTAGAGCCTGCTGCTCTTCTGCATAAGCACCAGTGAGACCTGGAGCACATCAAGTGTCACTGGGCAGCTCCTAGGATGGTGATCAACAGCAAGGTGTGCCAGGTGGATTTTTGCCTCAATTCTAACAGCACAAACAAGGACTTGAGGAGAAGTGTTACCACAGGTCCACAACTGCTTGTGCAGCTGGTGTCAGTGACAAGTTTTCAGTTTTTATATCTATGGGACCCTCTTTGAGGATTGATGTCTGCTAGGAAGAGATGGAACCCACCTGAAAAAACAGGCCAAAAGGCATCGGTATTGACTCCTGGAGAGATACCACTAGTGACTGGCCTCCAGATGGACTCCGTGCTGCTGCTGCTCATTACAACATTTTGAGAGCCGTAGTTCAGTCAGTTTTCAGTCCACCGCACTGACCATTTATGTAGTCCATACTTCATCCGTTTTTCAACGAGGATGTTATGGGAAACAGTGTTGACAATCTTGCAAAAAATCAAGATAAAAAACATCCACTCCTCTTTCCTCATTCACAAAGCATTTCACCATAGAAAGATACCAGGTGGTCAGTCATCTCCAAATCCGTGCTGAACACTCCCAGTCACCTTCTTGTCCTTAACATATATGGAAACAGTTTCCATGAGAGTGTACTCACACTTTTCCAGTGGTGATGGACTGCTCTTTGCCTGATACCAAACCATGTTTTATGATGATAAAAGTAGCCTTTTATTCATCTGAAGTTATTGAGTACACAGAGTGCCCTGCCAAGACAGGTAAGCAAGCAGCTGATATGTGCAAAAATCCAGTTCATGATTACCTCAGACTGCTGGGTAATTTCATCCTGAAATTGAAAAACTCATTTGTCTACTTGCTTAAACTATGAAATTAGGCTGTAGTGTAAGCAAACCTTCAGCCTTCTAGACATAACAGAAGCATTTTCAGAAAACTGAAGTGTGTGTTGAATGGTCTACACTTCTCTTAAAAATGCCACTTGGGGCTTGACCTGGGTCCTCTCTACTGATATAGTTTGACTGACATATATACAAGAGAAAGCAAGGTATCCATGGAATTAAATGCACGTACTGCTGCTGTCAGTGCGTCAAAAATCAGTGTCTAACAATGACAACTTAAAGTGGTGAGATAGAGGTCTAGGTTATACGTTAATATCTTCCAGAAATTGGGCAGGTAAATGAGTGGACAGAAGAGCAGTGAGGGAGGATCTTAACAATACAGGATTTCTAAGCTCTGCTGTGCCCTTCTGTCTCACACTGGGCAAGGCTGTCAAGCCTGCTGTCTTATAATGGCTTATGGAGAAATTTCTTTTCTGTTCAAAGAGAAACCTCAGAAGGTCCCTCTGCTGAGGCTCTGGGTTGTGCATGATTTAGGTGGAAAGGAATGTATGGATTTCTGTATGGCTTCTGTCTATTCCCAAAGCAGTGCTGTGGTTAGATTACATTCTGGTTGTCTACTGTAGGAGTGAATAGCAGAATAAAATCATACAAGGGACATCATGCTTCTTCTTAATAACTCAGCTCTAAGTGGCTGGTGTTTTACAGCTGCTTTGATGTGTGCACCCCAAAGTACTTGAGAAACCCTTCATGTTGTGTATTAATAATGCTTAAATGATAGCAGGGGAATGCATTCAGCAGCAGCATGGAATGCATATAAGCACTTCAAATGGTGACACAATGCTTTCATTTTCATCACAGGAAATGTTAAAAGATGAAGTGCGCACATTAACTTATAGAAACTCAATGTATCACAATAAACATGTTTTTAAAGATAAGATTGTCCTCGATGTTGGAAGTGGCACTGGAATCCTCTCCATGTTTGCTGCAAAGGCAGGAGCCAAGAAGGTATATGGGGTAAGAAGACTTTCTCTCACATTTTGATTTTGTTTGTGTATTTTGCCTGAGAATCTGGCTTCATGATTTACCTTTTTTTACTTGTCTTGGTTTGAAATTCTTCTCTCCAAGCTCATCTATGGCTTGGTTTATAGTGACTTTAGTGGAGTTCTGTTGTATTCTATGACTTGCACTACTGTGCCTTTTCCAAATTGAGATGTAATGTCTTTTCATGTGTGGAACTTTTGGTGATGTGGTACATATCCACATTTCTTCTTGGCTGAAAAAAAAATGTTAAAGAGACTCACTCCTACTCAGAGGGGTTAAGGGAACTATCTTGCTTTTTACATTTTCAAGGTCTGCAACTTTGTAGTCTTGGAAACAAATTTCCTTAATACACTTTTCCCTGCATATTACAACTCAGCAAATTGTGCAAGAAAGCATGTGCATGTTTTCTGTGCCAACAATAACACTTTTCAGAGGCAGAAGGAAATTATTACCTTAAATACATTGAACTTTAGGAGCATGAATGTGCTGTTCTCTGCAGAGAAATCATTACGGAGAGCATAGTTTTGCTTACTAAGTATACTCAAACTTATTTGTACTGAGTCTAAAATGACAAATGCAATATCTTTTTGCTTTGGACTTCTGTTTGCCTTGAAGACACAATGCTACGTAGAAAAGGGGGAATAGATACTATTTCTCAGTATACTTCAGCAAAATTGTTTACTAAGATTTAATTGGATACGTCTGTGCATTTGAAGACACTGATGTCACTAAGTACCCAAACTGTGTGTCTTTGTTACTGGTAATGATACATGAAATACCATTTCAATTCTCAGGCTTATATTTTCAAAATCCAGTCTTACTTCTGAGTATCTCATCTGAATATCAGACTAGAGCATGAAACTATAGATGGCTGAAATCAAAAGGTGCTGGAAAAAGTTTCAGAGTTTAGGCCTGAGACTGGCAGCTAGAATGTGTTTTCTTGTAAATCAAGTATTATTTATTAATAGAATTTATCACCTCAAAGCCTCAGGGAGGATAAACCCGCAGCTTTCTGTGATGCAGAAATGCAGGTCTCATGCAAAGATGTTGCAGTGCTCTAGAAGTATAAGCATATACAAAATGATGATGCTGTGCTCCCACCTTCCTATCTCTCAGATCCCTGGCCATATGGTCTTCCTCCCTCCCTTGTGCTGGCACTGATGCTTATCTGATTCTACAGTGAGCCAGCTCACTGGCAGAAAATTCACCAAGTAAAAGAAAAGTAAATACTTTTCCACATGTTTGCTGTTGGGGGGGAGGGGGGTGTATTTGTTTTTTTTTTCCTTTGAACTTCTTTACAGTTCAGGCTTTACCTCAGGCCTTTGTAAAACTCAATGACACACCAGTGCCAGCTCACCCATGGACTGTTCATCGCTGAAGCTGGTGGGTGTGCTATCCATGGAACTTAGCTCTTGGAGGAACTCCCTTAGGTGTGAAACTCTTCTGCTACAGCCAAAGAATTTCAACCTTCTTGTCAGATGAGCTATCTCACCGTGAACCCTGTACACAGCAAGCTGCAGAGTGAATTTGTGTTGGACAAGCAGCTATTTCAGAGACCTAGCAGTGGCAGTGTTGTAGTCAAATTGAGACTTTATGGTCATATTGGCAAAGAATGCCAATGGAAACTGAGTGTTCCATTTAAAAAGCAAACATTTGCCATGAGTTATTACATAGAGCTGCGATGTTCCAGTTTCTTCTCTACAGTTAGATGTGATTTTTCACATAGCATGATGTGGGAACTGTTGACAAATGCAGAGTGTTGGTTTTTCAACCACAGAAATCACTCTCCTCTTACTCACTCTTTCCCTCTTCGGGTTCAAATTCATCCACCACTCTGTCTGGTTCTTCTTATCCCTTCTTATTCACTGTCGGACCTTACTCCTTGCCACTACCTAAGCCAACTCCTAGAATTATCTCAGGGCCTTCAAGAGATGTAAATCATAGAATCATTAACTTAAAGCTGTATCAAGTTGCCCAAGGACATGTCCAGTCCAATTTGGAAAATCTCCAAGGACAGAGACTCTAAATCCTCTCTCAGCACCTATTCCGGGCCCACAACCAGCAGGAATTTCCCTTGGCACAGGTCATGATTACTGACTTCTGTCTTGTCCCTGTGCATTTCAGAAAGGAGTTTGACTTTGCTTTCCCTGCAAGCCCTTTTGGGATACTTTTAGATAGCTTTTAGATTGAGGGGGATCTCTTCTACAACCTGAAGAGAACCAACCCCCTCATTTTCTCTTCTTTCTTCACCTGCTCTGAGCCCTAGCCCTTGTGGGAGGGTAACAACATGTCATGCAGTGATGTTCATCTGACTGGGGAGCTGTTGCAAGAAAGGTAGAGACAGGATTGGCACAAAGCTCTCGGTGCTTGGGAAGGGTCAGTGAGGGACACAACAATACATAAAATATCCCTTGAAGCCTTGGTTCATCTGCTGCATTTAGTCATACAAAATTCAGGACAATCCCTGCAGTAGAACTATCTGAATTCTATGGCATTTTCAGCCAGACAAGACAGTGCAGGTAAGAAGGAGTTAAACAGGCACAGAAAATGAAGGCTCATGTTAGATGTCAGCTGCTTCGTATAAAAAGGTGGTGATGAGGACATAGCCCAGGGGAAATCTGGGGATCTTGTGACTGTTTCAGGAAGAGACCGCAGTAGAAGAGGAGACATTTGCAGCAGTAGATTGAAGACGGAGAAGTGAAATGAAAGCAGAGGTGAACAAACAAACAGAACCAGATACAGCGGAAACAACTCAAGGATCCGTGCTGGGACCACTACTATTTAATATCTTCATTAAGGACAATAGAGAGTGGGATTGAGTTCACCCTCAGCAAGTTTGCAGATGACACAAAACTGCATTGTGCAGCTGATGTACTTGAG
The DNA here is from genome assembly GCA_013398115.1 of Falcunculus frontatus. Taxonomy (NCBI): domain Eukaryota; kingdom Metazoa; phylum Chordata; class Aves; order Passeriformes; genus Falcunculus; species Falcunculus frontatus. Next base: position 112,445 of record VZRV01003627.1, on the reverse strand, counting down.
GGAAAATACACCACACAGAGGAATCTTGTCAGGCTTGAGGAGTGGGCCTGTGTGAACCTCATGATTTTCAACATGGCTAGGAACAGGGTCCTTCACTTCAATCGGGGAAATCCTTTGAAGGTCCCTTCAAGCCCAAACCATTATATGATTTTGTGATTATAAACTCAGGTACAGACTTATTTTATTGGAACATGCACTTTTCATAAAATCCAAATGCTTTGCAAAATAGGACAGATTTGAGCAGATCACTGGCTTGAAAGAAAACTGAGAGAAAAACCTGACAACACTGATTTTCCCTCTATTTCTTCACCTACAGAATTCAGTTTTCTTTTTTCTGAAATGAGTTGCTTTTTAAAATAAAATTCAACCACAGTATAGAGTCCAAGTCAAAATGCAGATGAACAGCTTTAGCCACCCTAAAGCAAGTTTATTTTCTGAAATGTGTATTCCTTCATGAAACATTTAAGTGTTGGGGTTTTTTATTCTTTTGCTTCTTTGTGGAAGAAGCAGGTTTCTGGAAACTTGTCATCATTCATGAGAGAGAACTTTTTATTTCTTTGCACCTTTTTCTTTAGAAGGGTTGGAAAGCAACCTCCAAACACCTACATATGTATTCTTTATTTAAAAACCATCCAAAATGGGCAATGTAATTAAAAATGTCAGACAGATGTGAATAAAGACAGGGAAAATGAGCATAAGGGCAGTAACTATAGACAGGCAATACAGTCTATGCAGTTTACAGAAAGGGAAGAAGCTGGATGGAGCAAAAGGATGGCCCTCATCCCAAGGGATTTCTTCCTTGAATGCTCTGGACTGGCACTCAGGCATTCCTTCCCACAACCAGTTTTAGTTTATGCTCAGGCTATAGAGCCAGACATTTTGAGGAGTGGTTTACATCCACAGGAAAGCTAAGCAGAATTAATGCTCATGTTCCCATGGGGACTGGGATTGGTATTATGGCTGCTATCACTCTGTTTCATGGACAATATAAAAACAATAAAGGATTTGTGTGTCCTTGCATCCACTGTCCTGCCATCACAGAGGTCAAGCACAATTTAGCTTTTAGAGATTAAATGGGATTCACTGGATATATAAACCACTTCATTAGAGATAATATAGTTCTATTTGACATTCCCATAAGGGAATTAGAGAGACAAGGATTATGCAAAGTAGTATCATCTGTTTAATTCCAAATTTGGAAGAGGTAAATTAGGAACTGATTCAGTGACTACAAGCAACTTTGGCCTTCATGATTTTCAAGGGGCACAAAATCCAGAGGGATTCATGGAATGTAGTTCTTTCTCTAAAAGATATTAAAGGTCATTGCAAACATGCTCTTGTGTTAGTACGCAGATTTTACCAAGTTTAAGGGCAAATCTAAAACTATGAGGTACTCTGTAATTATTTTCCTAGAAAAAGCACAGAACTGGTCAGAGAAAAAGCCATGCAGATCTGGATGTTCTTGTAAAGAGAAAATTTCAGTCATTTCTTATGTGTAAAATGCCTGCATTCTTTTGGAATAGCAGCTTTGCTAAAGATTATAGATTTTTCACATGGAAAACAATTGTTTCTCAGCATAGACCAGTATTGGCATATTTGAATTTTAATATTATTCACAAAGTTTGAATGTATTTTGTTTTAAAATACATATGGAAATGTAATTCATTCCATTCAGCAGATTTCTGTGGGGGGAGGAGGCAATAATCTAAAGTAGCAGGAATAAATTAAATAATATAATTAATAAATTACATACATTTTCTGGGTAGAACCTCTTTTTTTTCACATTTCAACAGTTTTAAAAGCAATCTTTTCTACAGGAGCCAGTTTAACTCAGACACAGACTGCAATTTAAATATTAAGGTATCATTAATTATGATCCTCCCCACAGGTTTGATTTACTCTTTAGCAATGGTTACATGCTCTGCAGAGTCTTTTCTGCCTTCAGTAGATGTTTTTCTTATTCAAGTAGCTGAGATCTCTAATAGATAAACTGCTCTTTATCTTGCTTTTCTTTTTTTCTTTTTTCCCAGATTGAATGTTCAAGTATATCTGACTACTCGGAAAAAATTATCAAGGCCAACCACTTGGACAACAGTAAGGCATATATAATTTTTTTTTCAGGAAAAAGAGAAGATAACAGTTTTGCTTTTTCTGGTTTATTTATGTGTGTGTTTTATATGTAAATGATAGTTTTGTAGAGTTTACTTACGTTAATACCAAATTAAACACCTCATTCTAGGCACTACAGGAATTCCTCACAGGAATTACTGTTACTTCTACATTTATTTCTAGGCTCAGAGATTACAGAAGTAAATAGGACTTATCAACAGGCAGTTTGGTTTAGCAAAGCAGAAGGAAGACCCTATATTAGAACTGAACTTACCTAATTAATTCTGCCATTTTAATTCCACCTTCTCTCTTAAACGGAATAGACGTACAAACACACATACTGACATTCAAACTGAAATGTGGTTTAAAGGAGAAAATTTTCACTATGATTTCTGACTCCCAACTTTAAAAAAATACTTCAAAACCTTATCAAAATGCACACTCACACAAATGAAAATGTTTGATTCATAAAATAAAAATATAATATACAACTTCTTTTTTACTTGAAAAGAAAGCTGGTGAAATTTCCAAGGTTGTGGAAACTCTAAATTGAAAAAAAACCAAACTAACAAAAACCTAGAAGTAACCCCAAGCTACTGAAAACCCTTAGGACAAAATAACCCCCAACAAGTTCTATTTCATGCCTTCAGTCCTCCTCCAAATCACAGCACACAAGATATCTTTGTAACAACCTAAAAAATCAGTCTTTTTTTAACTGAGGCTGTGAGACAGCTCCTGTTTAAAAGTGCTTTTTTGTGAAGAGCTTGCCTTTGCTGCAGAGCGGGTCACGGCTGGGCTGTACCAAGTGCCCCCACTTTTAGCTGTGTCTGCACTGATGCTCTGCCTGCACACGCGCAGGAATGGATTTCTGTTCGGGTTCAGCTCTGTTCTAATTTTTATTGCTGTCAGTGGCAGTTTCTGACTAACCCCAAGCTCTCTGGGAGGAATATTTATTGTACATCACGAGTATTCAAGTGTTGTGGCGTGAAACAGCAGTGACGTGGGATATAAGAGGCCAGCCAGCGAATGCAACTCTTGGTTCAGGAAAAGAAGGAAGGAAAGGACCAGAAAATACTCTTCTCCACAGTAGGGATAAGGCACTAAAGCAGGGAGGTGTGACCTCCTTGGTTGTCCTGAACCTTGGATGCAGAGGCCATGTGTTCCCAGAATGGCCTTTCATCTGCTAGAGACACAAATAGCACACCACAAATCCATTTGGATTTGGATTACCAAATAGGAATTGTGTATGAAGGGACCATTGTCAGAATAAATTAGAAATTTCCAGTGCACTCCAGAGGGTGAAGAAGGTATTTATCTCTGCTTCTTCCTCCTGTTTCTACAAGGAGCAAGTCATTGGGAAACCATGGAGGATGAAGCAGAGCCCCCTCCTTTTGGCAGGAGACTTGGGACAGGTTCAGCAGTCTGCCAGACTGCAGTTTGGTCTCCAAACTGCACACCTGAACCAACATTTACACTTTCACACTCTACACTGACCCACATTCACTTTTATCTCTATGCAGCCAGGTACTGAGCCAAAGGATCTTGTTGCTCATGGAAATTTTTCTTGGTTTCCCCCCCTAAATGTTTAGAGAAATGCAGAGACAGCAAAAGGGGCTGAACCAAGAGAAAACCCACTGTTTCCAGAACAGATACATACAATACATCTGGGGACAGCACAGTCTGTTCCCACATGATGCCTTATTAAGTGAAGGGAGGTGGGAGGAACCTGGGCTGCTGCTGTTTACACTGTGACTGTTCTAGGTGTAAACAGGGGGCTTCAAAGTCTGCTGGTGTGTCACTCTGGCAGCTGTCAACAATGCTGAAATTCACTCCAAAAGAATTGTGGCAGTGAAAGTTCTTGGGAGAAAAGAGAACTAGAGAGAACTCGTGGCTGGAGCTTATAGACATAAAGAGGCTTCAGTATAACAAGAGATGAACTGTTGAATTACTAACTGTGAAAGAAAGGAGTTTAAATAATGGGAAAGAGAAGAGAACTCTGCTCTTTTCCAGTCAGATTGCTCTTACCAGCTGATACTTTGTAGTACCGGTCTGAGTCAAAGTGTTCTCAATTTCTTAGGGGGCCAGCGTGGATTAACAATTTGCTACGCAAATGAACTGGCCACATCTGGTTAGAGTCATACTAGTACTGCACTAGCATTTGGGAAAGACAAAACTTCCTTTTCCCTGGGCTGAGTTCTAAAAATCACTCAACCCACACTTCCACACTCAGCCAGTTAACCTAGTTCTAGCTAAATTAAATTAAATTAAATTAAATTAAATTAAATTAGATTACCTTCATTTTTCTGAAACTGAATGTTGGCCATTTCATCACCAAAAATTGCCATCGTTAAAATTTGCCATTAATTAAGAGTAGTAGAGTAATCTTATCAATTAGTAGTGGAAAGCAGAATATTCACCTTATTCCTAAATTTCAAGTGCATCTGTTACCTTGTCAAGGAAAAATCCAGAACTGTGAGACTTCATCCACTGCAACAAACAGTATAAACAGCAGAGAAACACAAGCTGAAAATTATTTAGCACAAGCTAAAAATACATTTTTAAGAAGGAAATATATCTTTTAAAAAAGCAGGAATGATTGGTGACTTGTGTAGTGGTCTTAAAACAAAATTATTTGTTACAACTGAATTAAACATGCCCCACCATTTGAACATTAATGTGTAAATGTGCAGGGATGTTTAAAGGCTTGTGGGTGGATTCTTTGCCCTACTTGATCAATGATCTAGAAATCTTCCCAATTCCAAAGGGCATTGTAAAGTGACATCATACAGGTAACCAGGTAAGGCCTGTTTTTCTGTTGTTTTTAGGTACAGTGGGGTTTTTTGTTTGGCCTTTGCATTCTGGGTTGGTTTTTTTGCCTTTTATACTGATACTAAAAATTCTACTTATTATACTTACTCTGAATAGTTTTTGAAAAGTGTGAAATGCATTGAGTCACATGGAGTCACCCCTTATCGACAGGCATTCAAGAAGAGAATCATATTGAAAAGGTCAGCCTGACATTCACCAGAAAGGAACTTAGTCAGGTGTTTTATTATGTGAAACGTATTTCTTTGGATTCTCTTTTCAGTAATCACAATATTTAAAGGTAAAGTGGAAGAAGTTGAATTACCTGTGGATCAAGTAGACATCATCATCAGCGAGTGGATGGGTTACTGTCTGTTCTATGAGTCAATGTTAAACACGGTCATCTTCGCACGAGACAAGTGGCTGGTAGGTGCTCTGCATGTCGTGCTCCTTGCTGGAGCAGCCATCATTTATTTTCTGACTACAAGCTGTCCCTTCCCTACTGTCGCCATAACAAGACACAGTTACATCTCCAAGTGCCATTTCTTAGGCTTTAATGAGGAGATAACAAAGGGAACCTCAGTGAAAGAGCTTTGCTTTTGATTAAGTGCTGGCTGGCGAAGTTTGCTAGGCACTATCTAATGACACTGCCACGGGCTGCAAGAGTGGCTGAGGTTAAAGCTGGTGTGACAATCTGACGGAAAACAATAAAGGCATGCAAGGGGTGCTTGTCTGGTTTTTGTATGTGCAGTTCAAAATGTGATGTCTTTGTCAGGTGAATAGATTACGAGATCCATTTCCCCACAATTCATCAACAGAAACCTGGAGGGCTAATGTTTCCAGACCGAGCTGCTTTGTACGTGGTAGCAATTGAAGACAGACAGTACAAGGACTTCAAAATTCACTGTGAGTAAGCACATGCCAGTAACACTTGTCTGTGGTTATTTGCCTAAAATCTTTCATTTGTAGTAGCCTACTGCAATCTCTTCGCAGGCCAGAATTCCAATATAAAAGTGAACTCTGGGAAAGTGTTGATCTGCTGATAAATTCAGGAAATTTGCAGTAATTTAAAGTGCACAGAGGAGAGATGCATGTATAAATTGACGTAGACTTTGCCTAGAGTTATATTAATACCTCTAGATGTATTTAAAATGTGGATTATAGGAGATTTAGTTTTGTTGTTGTTTTGATAAATATATAATCCATCATAACAGCCACAAAACCCTGCAATATTCTTTTGCCATCCAGGTCCTTATTTTTGTTTTTAAAATAACAAAAACATAAAAACAGTAAGATGCAAATTAATTGTAAATGTGAAGAAATAAACCTAGACAAAAATTATACCTCCATGATAAGCTTGTCAAGAAGAAAAAAACCCACAATATGTAATGCTTTTTATAACACATTTTGTGTGAGAATTTTCAAATTAAAAATAAGGATCAGAAATTTAAATTTTACTTCTATGTTAAAAAAGGTTTCTAATTTTATTTTTTTTTATACTTCATAGATGCATAAAATTGACTTTTCCTTTGCTTTTAAAATGTTGGGAGGGTTTCCTTGAAATATCATTGAATAACTGGTGCTGTTAGTGACCTCTACAAGCGACCCAGTCCAGGCTCCTGCTCCAAGGGAGTCAGACTTCACAGTTAAAGCAGGTCACCCACAGGGCCCTGCCCTGCAGTCAGGAGATGGGGATTCCACAGCTTCTCTGAGTGAAGCACCCTTAGGAGTAAACAAGTTTCTAAATATCCAGGCTGACATTTCCTTGCTGAAACTTGCCTTCATTCCCTCCTCACCTGAAGAGAATCTGACTTTTTCTTCGGTTCTGTGGCAGCGGACAGCAATTAGATCCCACTATTAGTCCTGCTGCCTCAGGCTAAGCAAAGCCAGTTTTGTTGGGCACTCCTTATATCTTAGCATGGGGTTCATGTCCATCACCATAAGATCACACTGCTGGTTTGTGTTCAACTTGTCTCCAGGTCACCCAAATTTGGATTTATTTGATCATAAGATCATAGTACTTGTGATCAAATGAACAAGTTATACATTATTTCATTCTTCTTTTTCTTTCAACTTTTTTTGATTCTATTTATTTTTCAGAGCTGGGCAGTTTCACTTAAAGGTATTTTCCATTAAGGAAAAAGAAATCACAAAATTCCTAAGCAGATTTATTAACCAAAGATACATGTGAAAGTTTGGGTTAAATTACTGAGTTCAGAAAACCTTTAAATAAAAATGCCTAACTCTTCATTCCTTGCCTCTCACCTCCTCCCAGAAAAGAAGGCTTGGTTTTTCTGTAATCAAATTCAGTGCTAGTAAACAGAACTGCCAGTTGGTCAAAATTGCTATTTTGGGTCAAAAGAGAGCCCAGTGCAGTGGGGCAGTGACAAGAAGTCTCTGTAGGTGCCAGGAAGGATTATGTCTCCTCCTCAAGCACAGCCTAGATTTTTCTCCTCGGTTATGTGATGACCTTGACAGCTAAACTCCTTACAAAATGTACACATTCAAATGGATGTATGAGGCATCCATTCTGTAAAGGAATCAGAGCCATTTTGGCCTAAAATCCTTATATGTTCTTTCACCTTGTTTTTGAACCCCTTCTTTTCTAGACCTTGAGTCTTTTTCTTTTTTTGACAGATGATACATCTGTTTTCAAATTGTTTCTCTTTTCATCACTTGAAAAAAATGTTTCAGGTTGTTTTTTCCTCTTCCAAAATGTTTTCCTTTAAGACACTTTATTTTCTGATCTCACCTCTGATTTCCCTTCCCTCCTTACCTTATATACCTCTGTGTCTTGAGTTATTTCCGTCTCACTACCTGTATGCACCACCATCTTTCCATTTATAAATCCTTGATGGTGTCCCCTTACATTTCAGTTTTTTCATCTTTTTCTCTCCTAAGGAGGATAGAGTCTTGCTTTCATATGAGAGGTGGGGCTGAGCATTTTAAAGGGCATTCAAGAACCATTATATTGATTAACAAATAATGCAATATGAGGTTTCTAAAAAAATCTGACTTCTTATTTTTCAAACTGAAGATTAACGCTACAGAGTACTAATATAGTCAATTACTCTGATTTCCTGCAAACTGTAAAGCGTATAATTTTATTTTTTACCTCCTGTGATGGCTCTCTGCCTAATACAGATGAGGGCATGTATTTCAAAGGTATCCTATGTAGGCTGAAGTACAGTAAATGATGGAGGCCCCAATAATAACTAAAGAATTGATAAATTGTTTCTTCAGGGTTTCCTAGTTAGTCTTTTCTGAGTAATCACATAAAAATGTATGAGTTCTATAAATGTAATCTGAAGTTCTCACATGCTCATGACATCTGAAACAAAAGTTTTGAACACCAGCTCCCCTGAAATGTTGAGAAACTCACAGCCCAATAAAGAGATAACAAAGCAGTATCAAAGAATCATTCATGTCTATATTTTTTCCAGTTTAGAAATATGCAGATTTTTCTATCATATTACATTTTCAGTCATAGTCCTCTGGAAAGCCCAGTAGCTCAAATGCTATGCTCTGAAAAAAACGAGACATTTCAAACATGCTTACGAAGTTTACTTTGCTTCTTGTTCAAACCAAATTTTAAAACACTCACAATATTCAGTTTAGACTTTTAGATGAAGCGGTGAATGGACCTTGACTTACATGCTTCATAAGACTGAGATTTCACTTGTTTGAAGGTTCTTGTTTTCACTTTGTTAAGCAACCTTGAAAGCAAAGCCAGTGTACTTTTCCATTTTGCAATGTTTTCATTTTGTTCAAAAAATCCTCAGCATGATAAGAAGCATCTATGGGAACAATCAGAAGAAAAATTCAAATAAAGAGGATTGGCATGATTTTTAAATCTTTTTTAAATGTATCTTTCGCTTTTCTGTCACGATGTGTGTGCAGATTACATCTTAGAGTCCCAACTATTGAAACACACCTGCAATTCTACTCCTGCCAGTAATTCACTTGCTGAAACTAAAACTACTTAAATAATCAAAAAGAGCATGTAAACTGCTGATTGAGTGGCAATCTATGGGGAAAAAAAAAAAAGAAAGTAAGTGTTAAGCAGAATGGTTGGGAAAGGATAGAATCCCTGACAGCTATTCCCAAGACTCAGCCTGACATCACATGATTTTGGGCAACACTCAAGTGTCTAAAGCCACAAAAATCATTGACAAATCTAATATAACACAGTTTTGGAGACACCAAAAAACAAGGGTCACTTGTTCAAAGATGTACATTGAGGGTTTATTTTGCCACAACTGCATTGTCTGTAAAATAGCAATGATGGCATAGACAACTGGAGCAGGGACCAGAGGGCTAAAGGGGACATCTGAAAACTAGGGGCTGGTAGAAATTCCTTCAAAAGAAAAATGCTTCGAGAAGCAAAAAATATTTTCTATTCTTACTGCTAACCTTGACAAATCCGTTTGCATTGCCAGGGTGGGAGAATGTGTACGGCTTTGACATGACCTGTATTAGGGATGTTGCCATGAAGGAGCCCTTGGTGGACATAGTAGATCCAAAGCAAGTGGTGACCAACGCCTGCTTAATAAAGGTTTGGTAGTTCCAAATATACCTAATTACGAATATTTACACCTCATTGTGGGATTCTTTTGGGGCCTGCTGCTTACGTTTGGCTACTATCTTTGCGTGCTTTGAACCAGCTGCAGAAGGCTGTCATCACAGAATGCTGGCACACTAAGAAGGAAAATTGTGCAGGTTTAAATTAGCCAGTACTTGGGTGTTGCACATTCTCAGCGCTGTCACATGACCTGACCATGAACATTGATGCCTTGATTTACGGAATGCCCAAAGGCAAGATGGTCCTTGTGTCTCTACTCATCTGGTTACTGCAGGCTGTAACTCAAGACTCTTACAAGTTTTACATGTGCAAATGTAAAGAGATGATGGTGTACTTAGATATGAATTTTAATTGCCCTACCTTCTTGTAAATAGAGGTTGGAAATTACTGATTGCACGCTGCTGAGGAGAAGGGGTAAATGATTCTGTTTGCAGTAAGAAAGGCTGAAGCATCAGTTCTGAATTGACAACGAAATAACTAACACCAGAACATGTGATCAGAATTGGAACTCAATTTATTTGTCTAACTTCCTAAGTCTTAGCCTTATATAGAACGTTACTGTGCTCTCTCAGCCCCAACATCTGCACCCAGAGGTTAACTGTTACCCTGCTCTAGATATAAGACAGAATGGTCACTAATCCCTGTTCACAAGATCATGTCAACAATGCAGGAACTGCCTGCAGGAACACTTGAAAGCTCTAAAATTCCCTTCATGTGAAGGAATCCTCCTCATGTGGGACAACTCTCATGAGCAAGGCTGTGTGCATCAACAGCAGTGGTAGTACCAGGTCCATGAATCCAAGAGCATGCTCATTTATCCCAAAGAGTCAATTCTAACTTTTCCCTTTCACGTTTTGCCAGTAACAAACACAGCATTAAGTGTTCCCATATGCAGAGGGGAAAGCCATGCCTCCAGTCTGCAGAAGCTTTACTGAAAGCAGCAGAAAGGAACAGAAGTAGAAACTCTGCATGAGTACGTATGCATGCACAGTCCATCTGCACTGAGGGGAACACAAGATGGCTGTGCCTGAAAACAGCCTCAACCAGAGCAATTTTAAATTGCAGTGCACACAAAAGAAACAGCTATTTAGGCTCTACGAAATATGTCCAGAGAGAAAGAGATCGGGGAGCAAAATGGGTTGGCCGCTCTGGAATAAAAAGCTGCACACCCTTAATTGAAGTGCAAATCCAGTGCTTTATTTAGAAGGTCTTTGAAAGTAATTTGGTTTAAGATGACAGACAAAGATTTTAAAAGTGTTTCTATTCAGGTTTTGTATTTAGTTTTGACATCTTTTGTCCATAAACTGAATGGTGCTGTACCATATAGAGGCACCATGGGAGCAAAGCAGGTAATAAGTATACAAGCACAAATCACCCTCCATTCCAAAATCAGTCGCTAATCTCACAAACTGATCACTAGAAAAAGAGAAAATTGTCAATGAAAAGCATGAAGGAGGGAGGTTTATGTTCAAGCCAGCAATATGGAAGCAGAAAAAACAAGACTCTGCAGTTATATATCTTTTAATTTAATTTACTTTTGCACATGGTTTATTTATACAAAGTGCATTTCTTTCATCCTGAAGATATTTGTGAATTCAGAGAATAATATTAGCCTAAGAAAACATTTGAGAATAAACAAAGCCATAATATTTAATTATTCAAATGTTTTATTACAGCACTTTTGGATAGCACAGCTTGTTCATATTAGATTCACGGAGGGATTTTTAGTGTTGTATTTAACCCAAAGCCAGCTAATTTAGGGTGCCTACCAGATGAGTCTGGGTTCTCTCTACATTAGTCAGTGGATGGACTAGTCACTAGACACCTTCCTCAGAGACCAGTCAGAGTCTTGTGCTTCTGCAGTTATTTCAATTCCTAATTTAGACGCTCTGAATTGTTCTACAAAATCAGCAAAATAAGACATCAACTGTGCATGCTGTGTAGCCATGACACTTATCTAAAATACTGGAGACTGGAGGAAAATTCCCTCTTTTGTGCTCCTCAGAAACTGGATGTTACCCAAGTCCTGAGTGCTTTAAGGAACTTTAGGCAGTGGGCCATAGGTGCGCTAGGGGTGGTGCATGCAGGGAATGCAGCATCCTCTCTCTTTGGAAAGCCATTCCTTTTTGCATGGTCTCTTAAATGCATCTGAAGGGCACAAGAATTGTCCTGGCAAATAGGAGTCCTCTGTTTAAATTGCAAACCAAATCAGCCAGGGAGAGTAGTGGGAACAAAGCCTCTTCAAACCACCAGAATCAATAACTGAACTCAGGAAAAGTGTACAGGTGTCCCACTGAGGGCCTACTGCTTTAAGTAACACTGCAAAAAAAAAATTGAAAAGTTTCTTTAATACTTAGTAAAACAGTTGTGTTTTCTTCTCTGATCCATAAACAAAGCAACAAAAAGCCAAAAGAACTCCACCAAACCTGGACATCCACTGAGATTTGAATGTTTAACTTATTTTCATGCTCACAAAATCCTAGCTGAGTATCCTGACTGTCTGGGAAGGAGATCAGGAAAAAGGCCCCATGGCACTCTAGAAGCAACCTTAACTCCAATTTGTATCATTTGTCCCCTGTGCAGTTAGCTGTAATGAGTGTTGCCAATTTTTGTAAGAATATATAATAGACAGAGTATAATTCAAAGAGATCACCAAAACCAGACTTGGCCATTCTCAAAATTATGTTAATTAATAAAAAAGCCCCTACATTTGTCTCATACCTTGCATTGTAAAAAAGCTATGTTTCTGTCCTTAAAAAAAGGACGGCAAAAGTGACCAACAGTTTATCCAGGACATCTGTTTAATATTTTTGAGGAATTTCTACTGACTTCTCTAATGAAAATATTTCCTGGTTCTTTTGATTCCCCTTTACCCTGCAGAGCCAACACAGCTCAGAGAGAGGGAGCTAGTTCCCTTTTCTGTGCCTCCCCATTAGACTTAAGTCCCAGTTTCCCCACAGTGAGATCACTAAGAAGACACCAAAAATTACAGAAGTCTGCAGTCACCCACCAGTCCAGTCTAGCTTGGCAAAGCAAATTTTGCAGGCTGCCGTGGAACTCTGCCAGGAGACCTCAGAAGTTCTCATTCCTACCACTTTTTTTTCTTACCTTCTTTTGAGGGGAGAAAAACCAAAAACATTTTAAGGTTATCACAGCTTTAAGTGACCAATTATATGCATAGGTCACTGATAAACACTAGTGCCTCAGGGTGTCATTGCAATGCAGTAGAATAATTTTCATGATGATTAAGTTGTTCTTGAACAATAATGTTAACCAGACAGGCCAAAACTATGGCTTGCTTAAATCATCTCCCCGGAAGTTTTCTAAGTCTCAGAAACATAGATGTAGTCTATGCAAAGACCTCAGTAACTGAAATATGGCTGCATCTTTCTATGTCTGTTTTTGCAGGCTTCCCTTTTATTATAGAAGGCAGTTTCTACAAGAGCCCTCTAAAGTGCCCTAAAAGAGGCTAAAAGAGCCCTCTAATGGGCAGTCTAGATGCTGTTCTCCATTTTTCCAGTGTGAGTCTTAAGAAATGCTGGTGAGGTCAGAGACATGATTCCTGACTTCAGCTGGTAGAGTAGAGAAAATCTGGATTTCTGCCTACAAAAATTCTGTTTCCCTATATGCATGAGCAGTAAGGGTATGAGAATGAGCAATGAGGGTACCAGAAAGTGCATAGGAAACATTTCCCACAGCATTAGAATGGTACTTCAGACTTACCATCCTCCCTATCACGACTACAAGTTTTGGAAACAACCCAGATAAAAGCAGTACCTAGCTGGGAGAATTGGATCCATGTGAAAAACACAGTTTAAGCCTTGAACAGTGAGATTTAAATATTGATGGAGACAAGCAATCTTGAAGACTACATCATTGCTTCCAAATACTGCAATCAAGCCATAGTACAATTTACATAATTTGCTTCTGTCTTACTCAAGAGTAAGATCCCTGTGCTCACTGTTTGGAATCAGTTATCTGACACAGGACTAGAAAGCATCAAAAAGCAGGCCCCTCTCATGCCTCAAATGTTTTGACTGCTTGACACAGTCAAATCACTTTCCTTTCCGGAGATGCACAAACAAATAAGTTTATTTTTATTAAAAATCCAACTCTGGCATCTTTCCTCATGCTGACATTCCCTGATGATAAAAGGTCTTTGAACCGGGACCCATATCTATTTCAACATCTATTGTGCCTGTATGTGTCAAAGCACCTTTTAACCTTGATTTTCTCCAGCTTCTACAGCCCCTCCCTGCCATTCCCAAGAACATAGGGAGTTCACTCGTCAGCGAGTGTCCTCTCTGTCAGCTTAGGTAACTGGATCATTTGCTCATGATTTGATATAGTAGAATGTACCTCTGATTTCTTACAGTGTTAAAAGGCTGTCAGTCATCTTTGTGTCTGATCATTGTTAAGTGATGTACTTTAGTATTTCATTTACTTACCTGAGAGTCACAGACATCTGCGTGTAAATGTCTTTTTCTTTCTCCTCAAAACAGGAAGTAGATATTTATACAGTGAAGACTGAAGAATTGGAATTTACTTCTGCATTCTGCCTCCAAATCCAGCGCAATGATTACATTCATGCCTTGGTCACCTATTTTAATATTGAATTTACAAAGTGCCACAAGAAGATGGGATTTTCTACAGGTAATCTGTATTTCTTTTAATTTCATTTCTGCTGCTATCTGTCTATCAGTGCTGCTGATTAGATGGTACAGGAAGGTTTAATGTACCACCACGTTTGAATTTCAGTGATAAAAACTATTGTAATTTTGGGGGAGGTGAGCAGGATGTGGAAAGGACAGCTGCCTATAGGAATTCTGTGGAAACAGAAGAGGTAGCGTTTCACAATGGCTATCAACCTTAGAACTCAGCAGGAATTATGACCTGTGAATTTATGTTCCTCACCAGTTATAGCTAAATCCTGTGTCAAATTTCTCAGATTAGACGGGGAATTATCGGCTCAGTGAGAGATAGCAGCTCTGCATCCTAGTTTTCCCCAAATCCAAAACTCAACAAAACTCTTGCTTGCTCCAGAGTCTAGAACAAAACTACCGTTTTTTTCAAGCTACGAAAACACAGATACTGACTCTGTGAATTGTCACTAACAACCCAGATGTGAAACTAACTTGACTTGGTGAGCAGATATTTAAAGGAATAATTCCATTCCCTTAAGGCGTTGTTTACAAGACTGGAAAAACCCGAGCCCTGCAATAGATGCAAAAACTTCATCCTGTAGACAGCCTGCATGTAGACAGGAGGTTGAAGGAAGGGTTTCTCTACCTCTGTTCGGTTTATCATGAGAGGATGGGTGCAGAAGAAATTACTCCATAAAAAAGGTCGTTTGGCCATCTGCTGCTGAAGGTCACCACTGCCTAGAAGACTGGTGCAGATTCTCACCTGGTGCCTGTCGACAAAGCTCTACTGAATTCAGTAAAATGCACCAGTTTGTAGGACATGATGAAGCACCACTTCACTGATCTGTAATTTTTAAAATTTTGAGCAAGTGTGTAATTTGGGGTGGACTTGCAGACCTGGGCCTGTATTACACACACCCCCACCCTGTTTGTGGGGCACAAGTTTCCAGTTATGTCAGGCTTTTCTAGGGAAGATGGCTTTGCACGGGGGCATGTGCACGTGTCTGTGGGTGTGTACAAGGCAGCAGTTATGATTTAGAATATAAATTCAATTTTGTTTTGGTCTAACATATTTTCAGTTAGAAATTTTACCCAGCCATGTCCAAATAGAAAACAGTCTGGACCTGAACTCCTACAAGAAGATATCTCATTTAACAATTGAGATTTACAGTCATTAAAACTGTCTGGACACATAGACAGAAATTACCTGGTAAAATCCTTTTCCTTTTGAAGATAACTGTTTGCCAGCACAGTTTCTGAAAAAAGTTGGTTTATATTGGTCTTCGGCAGTTTTAGAAAACAGTTAAAAATTTGTGTCCTCCCAGTTTTTTTAAAAAGCATCAGTATTTCCCCAGTCACAAACAATTTTCAAAGCCAAGTAATTTTTTTGAAACATTGATGTTGAAATGAAATAAGATCATTATTTTATTTAACAGTGTTAATTATGATACAGTACAATGACTCGTGTGAGTGGGGGATACAAATAGAAGAAAAATACATTTATCTGAGGGTCTTTTTTGCCAGGTTAGGAAGTCTCTGAGCTTGTACAGCTATTCCTAGATTCCTAGATGCTCTTAACTGCAAGAATGGCAGGAACAAGAAGTGACCAATACAAGTTCAGTAGGCACTGCTCAAAGATTGGAATTTAAATCAGAAATAAAAACAAGTAAATTAAAAGCCTGAAATAGCAAAGGTTCATCAAAGTGATTCTGCTAAGCAAGATTAGAAATTAATTTAGACCAGTTTCCATCTCTGGCAAATTACTCAGAACGCCTTTTAAAAATCCCAAAACAGATCAAGGTGCAAGTACCCTTTCATCATCTGCTCTGTTCTCCTGGAAACTATAGAACCTGCTGGTTTAGGGTCACTAGTCAAATGTTTCATCTGCAACATAGTGATTAATAGTTTTTGATGAACCTTTCCTTCATGCTTTTGTATAATTATTTTTTGAATTAATATAGACTTCTGAAATTCAAAGCACATAGTGGTAAAGATTTTCCCAATTTGAACATGTGTGGGTTGAAAGGAAAGCATAAAAAAAGTGCCTATCTTGCCCTGTAACCCCTTTTGTGGAATCCTTCTTGCTGGGTGTGATTCACATCTGACATATTCCAATAAAAATTAGAAGACAACCCACTGACAGTCAATAGAATTGTGCTGTTGTAAAGTACGTTTGCTAATATAGTACGTAAGTTAAAGCATCTTATGAGAAGAAAGGATTTTTCCCAATTGTTCCCAAGTCATAATTTGATTTTCAAGGCATGTAGGAATTTTCAATAAGTGATACCCATATATATATTTTTAGCACCTGATGCTCCTTATACTCACTGGAAGCAAACTGTCTTCTACTTGGAGGACTATTTAACTGTGAGACGAGGAGAAGAAATCTATGGGACTATATCCATGAAACCAAATGCAAAAAATGTGGTAAGTCAGCATCCCTGATCCTAATTCCACCTCTATTGATCACAAACTACAATCAGCAATAAAGAAAATGAGTAGGAGTGAAACAATGAGCATGCTAAAGGCATTCATGTTTATTGGCAAGAGCTCCAGCCACAGTTTCACCAAAGCTGACGACAGCAATGATAAAGCAGCGCTCATGCTACAGAAGTCAGCCTGCAAGCAGGCTAGCATGGGAAGGCAGGAAGGATTCAAATACATCACCGAGTCAGCTGCCCTCTGCAAACAGCTTGACTCACATTTTGTGACGAAAGCAGGCAAGGGGCTCTTCACACTGTCACTGAAATCAGTAAAAAGATCCCTTCTGCCAGTACAGGATGATCAAGAGTAAGTACTTCAGTTCCACATCTATGGGCACTGAGTGATTTGCCACTCAGTGCCCAAGAACAGTCCAACAGGAAATTAAGTAACACATTTCAGAGGAATGCTTGTATGAACTCACTGATCGAATGTATTTGAACTCACTAATTGATTGTTTAAAAATTGTGCCTGTCCATAGAAAATACAGATGCTTTATTTAAAACTAAAGCTAAAGCATGATGGGTGTCACACTACCATGACGGCTGAAAACTTCCTCAATTTCTCTGCTGTGGGCTGAATCCCCCTGGTGCTTCTTTTAACTTGTAATGAGACTGTGAGACGTGGTCTGACAGACAACCCGTGGCTGGACAGAACAAGACTTGAGGAGTACAGCTTCAGGGAGAAACACGGGCACTGTTTTCTGCCAAAAATCTTGAGCAGTATCTCTTCATTTTCTGTTACAGTAAGCAGCAGTTAAAATAACATGGTTGTCCATCTATGCAGCTGTTGTAATTGCTGAAAAATTACATTTGTTAACTACAACAAATCTTAATATTTTACATCTGAATGCAGATTTAGTTGCTAAAATGAATGTGCTCTTGATAGTTGTCAAAAGACAGAGAAACCACCTTGGTTCAAAAGGATTTGCTCATGCTTTGTTCTTCTGAAACACAAAGTTTTTCAAAAGCCTGCATAGACACAGCTTCCTTCTGTAGGGCTGTGCAGTGCCTCTTCCCTAAAAATGTGTCATTACAAGATAAAAAAATGACTAAGGGCTCCTGTACAATGGGAAGTTTACTAGATCTATTCTGGAATAGCCCCTAGTGGGAAAGCCCTTTAGCCTAAATTAAGAGCATCTCAATGGGGAATACCCTTCAAAAATTTTCATAGGATACATATGATAACAGCATTTCAGAAGCTTCCTGGTAGTAACCAGGATATTAAATCCACCTCAGGAAGAGTATAGAAATATGACCTAAGCACAGATTGTATGGTGAATGCTCTTACAAATCTTACAGCCTGCTTTCTCAGTGTTAGCACCATTTAAAAACAGAAGAATTTAGAAACCACCACAGGAGCTCTTGAATCTGCTGGTCTTTTCAACCCAAGCAATGATAACTGAATTAATACACTAAACGTATGCTCTTACTTACATGTTACATTTAAATCTTTTTACAGCGTGACCTGGATTTCACAGTAGACTTGGATTTTAAAGGACAGCTATGTGAAATGTCAGTATCTAATGACTACAAAATGCGTTAGCAAGAAGCCTTTCAGAGAGATGAAAAGGAGAATTTTATCAAGTCTTGAACTGCTGAGCTTCAAGCTAGGAACAACTGTTCACAAGATTATTATATTAAATACTAGAATGTTTACTCTGATGGAGGGTGGTAACCTGATCTTTCTTGCAGATAGTACAGGGGGCTGGGATCCCACTGTGAATGTACAGTATACAGAACTGTAGCTTTTGTTAAACATAGGAAAAAAATAAGCAACAGTCTTGAGTGTTCTGGTTAACTTTAGGATGGCAGAAGATGCATATACAAATTGTATTACTTACTGTGAATTTCTGGTTCTTCCAAGCTTTGCATGTTAAAGATGATTAGGGCAGTTTTCTCACTATGAAAGACTACTACAGCACATTACTGTGATAGTATTACTGGACTTATATTCAATATAAATGAATATATATATTGTACATGAGAAAAAAAAGAAGTCATTTCATAATAGGAATTTGTTTTGTGATTATTTAATTCTCATTATGCAGTTATGGAAAGATAATGATGTTACCTCTGGCACTACTCTAGGCAGTGATATATTCCATTAACTGTCCAATGTTATAGCTTTGGTAAATATTCCATGCAAAGTGTAGATAAGAGCTGGGCATTTACAGGAAGTTCAACAACTATATTTTTGAATGTCCTCTGAAAATGTGGACCATTAATTTTGAAATTCACCTTCACAATTGGATGTCTGTCAGAGCTTTAAAAAACACTAGCTTTTTATCCTTGAAAATATTCTGTGGTGAGTTTTTATAGCTGGATTTTGCATGAGACTTTCAGAAATCAGACACCTAGTATTTAAATGTGATGAATGCAAAGTTTCTGAAATGGTGGATAATTCATGCTTCTTGGCCATGCCATATTTCAGTTCTTTGCAAAATTCTTAATACAAAATAATTTAAAAAAATAGGAATTAGTGTTACCTTTTGGTGATGTTTTAGATAAGTTTTAAATTGCAAATACTATTCTCAAGAGTGCAGTAATTTGCAGGAGCAAGTTAATGTCTTTAAAAAAATTGTCGATGGCTTCTGATATTACTAAGATGTCTGTAGCTTTCCCATCCCCTTGAGTCCCTTGTTTTTCTTACAAAATCTCCTGCTTATTGTTAAAATATTAAGTGCTTATAATTCCTCATATGTATGTATCAGGTCTTTTTACTATATGAATGTGGGCCATTTAATCACATGTAATTCATCAACTGCTGCATCACCAGTCCTATTTACACATTTTCCAGTCCGTCTGGCATTAGGCACTAAATCATGTTCTATCTTGTGCTGGATAAGACTGACTAGTTTTTTGCCTAAAAATATTTTTAATCACCTGCAAATAAAGCATACTTGAAGATGTATTTTGCCAGTATTTGTCAACTTCTCACTTTTTAGAAACCTATTTCTATTGATTATCCCTCCACAGAAACTGTACAGTGCCTCCATTTTCTTATGGTCTAAAGAATATGGTCTAGGGATTGTATCACATGGTATCTATGTAGAGTGAAATTAAACTGTAATTCAGCAGTAAAAGATACTGTTTTCAATTTAGCTCATCACTGTTGTTTTAAAGCACTTTTCTTTCATATTTTTGGAGTGCGGATGAACAACTTTCCTCACAAAATTGAGTTTATCTGTCAAATATTGCTGTCATTTTCAGGAAATGAGTTCAGCTACTGTTTCAGTAATGGACTGGAAAAAAAACCCTCTACAAGTCCCTTTCTAGTAACACTTCTGTGATTCTAGGAATTTAAGGTAAGGAATTCTACCAGATTTTTTTCTCAGGCCCACCATTTATATAAATCTACTCAAATGATGTTTTCATCTTCTTCTTTGCCACTAATCACTGACTTGACTATTACTGAAAGAGGAAAGACTCTTCCTTGCTTTGTTTAAATTATACTTTGAAAGCACTTCAAACCATCTAGCACTTCAAACCTGTCTAGCCCACTGCAGAAATATTTAATAACTTTAATATTAAAATAATAACAAAGAAGGAAAAAAATCTCATACCTTGTTTAAAAAGACAAAAAAAAAAAGAGAGAAAAAAAAAGGAAAAAAAAAAGATTCCCAGGGGTCTTTACTGAGAATATGTCATTTTTGCCTGACAGAAAGCACAGGTCAAGAAGCAGCAAAAAACCCCCACTTGATCAGAACAACTCATTAACCAATTTGAGAAGTATTTAAGCACTGCTGTCCATTGATTGCCCTTTCTGCCTCATCTTTCAACTACTGACAGTGAAGTGTTGGTCTCTCTTCAGTAGCGGCCACCTTGCCTTGGTACTTGAAGTGCCCATTCACTTCAGTGTTGCAAGATTAAATCCCAAATGATATTGTTAATGGCACAGTTCTGAGGTGGTCACCACACCTCAGGCACATTCCGTCACAGAAAATTAGCTTGTGCTTTTCTTCACATCAAAAAAACCATCATGTATTTCTCCATCACTAAAAGAACTGAGAGTGCCTACTGCAGAGCTGACACTTCATGTCACGGTGATCAAAAAACAAATTCATGCTTCCAAAGCCATTAAAGCTGTTACCTACCAACAAGGCTTTGAAAGCACCGGTGAGTTCGGCACACATAGGATCAGTTAGGTCAGCATCAGTGGAACAGGTATGCAAAGACCTTGCAGGTCAGGTGCAATCAGCTACAAGGCTTTCCTCAGCAATCCAACAAGTCCGGGTAACTACCACAGAGTCTGAGCCTCATTTTCTCAAGGCTTGAATAAGAAGGTCTCTTGTGGACTCTAGGATTGAACCAAAGCCACTGATTTTCAAAGCTTTTGCATTGAAATATAATGACAAAATGACCGCTGAAAGCTGAAACAGACACATGTTTAAAACGTTTAATTCCCTTCCCACAGACAGGAAAAGAAGATCATGAGCTCAGGACAGAGCATGAGAAAGAAACTGAAATACAGTATTTACACAAAAGACTGTCCCTGATGAGTAACACAGCGCTGGAGAAAAGAGAAAGCAGGTCGCTTCTGCCTTGACTCTGATCTTAAGGCAAAAGTATTAAAACTCTTCTCAGGGATTGTTCTGTCACTTGAAACAAAAAGTAACATCCAAAAAAAGCTACTGAGGCTGAGCATGCCTCTAAAAGGCACAGTGTGCAATTCACACTTGCAGTGCTTGATAGAATTAAGGAAGGAGTCCACAGTGGTAGGGGAGCCACTCTGTATTCCCAGGGTTCTCTAAAGAACAGTGTCGTATGGCTCTATTGTCATAAGCATTTCTTACTCCCAACACCAATTAGCCCTTGCCAGATATCATTAGTTTCAGGTTTGAGTTTTGCAGGGCTTGTTCTGGGGACCTTTCTATGTGCAGAATTAGGGGTTTACAGCTTTTTTATACTGTCTTAGGCTTCTAATAGGACTTGAAACTATCCAGAATATGAACAAGAATATTACCCAAGGCAGTAATATTTACCCAGTAATACCCAAGGCATGTTTTTACCACAGAGCTAATTTGAAGAGCCTTCTCGGAGATAATTTCTTACAGGATTTGTTTTAAATTTAATATTAATTCAGAAATTAATTGAACACATACAGATTTGATTGTAGATAACCTCATTCACTTAGAAGGTAAGTTTAGAAAGGATACATGGTATTCTACATATCTAATGAAGAATAAATCCCTGCTTTAAGAAGATTAGAAAGAACAGGGCTGACCTGCTGGAAAGCAGCTCTTCAGAGAAGGACCTGGGGATGCTGGTGGACAGCAAGCTGTCCATGAGCCAGCAGTGTGTCCTGGTGGCCAAGAAGGCCAATGGTGTCCTGGGGTAGCTTAGGAAGAACCCTGTCAACAGGCTGAAGGAGGTGATCCTGCCCCTCCACTCAGCCCTGGTGAAGTGATTCTGCAGTGCTGTGTCCAGTTCTGGGCTCTTCAGTCCAAGAGAGACATGGAGCTCCTGGAGCATGTCCAGCAGAGGGGAATGAGGATGATGCAGGGACTGGAGCA
This sequence comes from Falcunculus frontatus, assembly GCA_013398115.1. Lineage (NCBI taxonomy): Eukaryota > Metazoa > Chordata > Aves > Passeriformes > Falcunculus > Falcunculus frontatus. Next base: position 90,310 of record VZRV01003627.1, on the reverse strand, counting down.
TCTCTCTTAGGAGGAAAGGCTGAGGGAGCTGGGCCTGTTCAGCCCCAAGAAGAGAAGACTGAGGGGGGACCTTATCAATGTCTGTAAGCACCTTAAGTGAGAGTGCCAAGAGAATGGGTCCAGACTCTTCTCAGTGGTGCCAATCAATAGGACAAGAGGCAATGGAAAGAAACTGATGTTCAGGAGGTTCCACATGAGCCTGTCACTTGGTTTGTTCAACCTAGAGGAGATTGAGGGGAGACCTCATTGTGGTCTTTAGCATCCTCAAGAGGAGAAGGAGAGGGGAAAGTACTGACCTGTGCATCCTTGCAGCCAGTGGCAGGACTCAAGGAAACAGCATGAAGCTGAGTCAGAAGAGGTCTAGGCTGGATATCAGGAAAAGGTTTCTCACCCAGAGAGTGGCTGAGCGCTGGAACAGGCTCCCCAGGGAAATGGTCACAGCATCAAGCCTGACAGAGTCCAAGAAGCATTTGGACAACACTCTCAGACACAGGGTGTGACTCTTGCTGTGTCCTGTGCAGGGCCAGGAGTTGGACTCAATGATCCTTATGGGTCCCTTCCAGTTCAGGATATTCTATGATTCCATGAGGAAGAACTTTACTATGCGGGTGACCAAGCACTGGAACAGTGCACTGGAACAGAGAGGTTCTGGAATCTCCTTCCCTGGAAATATTAAAAAATCACTTGGAAACTAATCCTGAGTAATGTATTCTAAGGGACCGTGCTTGAGCAGGGGGTTAGACTACACGACATCCAGTGGTCCTTTCCAAACCTAACCATTCAGGGATTCTTTGACTTGCAAGAACAGAGACTCCTCAGCCTCTCTGGGCAGCTGTTACAGTGCTGTGCTAATCTCACAGGGACACTTAAGGTTCAATTGGAATTTCTTATATTTTAACTTGGGACTGTTGGTTTTTGTTATTTTACTATTTGCCCCTGAGAAAAGCCTGACTCTATTTTCACTGTCACTCCCCATCAGGTACTGGAAGATGGAAGTAGTTCCCACCTTAGTCCCCTCACAGTAACTCCTCTCTTCCCTAGGCAACCCATGACTGCATCCTAGCCTTTTATATGAATTACACCTCCTATCCACCTGTAATCCCTCCTCCTCCATTTTTCATTCTAACAGTCTGTGTTGCTGCTGTTATACAGAGCTTAACAAATTCACCGAAGGGTTTTGCAACAAATGTAATCCCAAGGATCACTGTTTAAAGGAGAATTTCAGTTTTCTTACTGTGTTGTGTTGGTGGCATGGAGGACACATTTTATGAGCAATTTCCATTGGCTTATAAGGTCTAAGTTTATACCAGTGTGTGCACTTGCCTAGTTGGGATATACAACTAAGCCAGGTGATTTCTTTTTCAATAGGCATGAAGCATTCACAGACTAGTTCCAACTGAAAAAGTGGGAGGTTTTTAGCCTTTTTTGAAACATTTCTTTTCAACATTTCTCAGAGACCATCTCAGATCTTAATCTGCTAAGCACACAGGTATGTGGGAGGAAGACAAATCCTTTAGATTGCATCTAAATTTCCTAGAAATTAAGTGTGAATTAACAGCACCTACAAATCTTTTTTAAAAGCAACTGAAGAAATAAACCTGATGTTTCGGACCTGATATAACAATATGTTTAGAGTAAAGAGAACATGAATCATCAGCTAGAGATTTCCCAGAAAACTGGTATTTCTGCACAGTATGATGACTGGGGTGAGCCAGGGCAGTAGTACGCCTACAGGGAACAAGAGTGTTCCCTGAAAATAGCTGCTGCTTCTGGGGATTGACACAAAAAAGGTAAAATATGTGTTCTACACAGTTGAGACAGAGAAAGAAGCAGACCACTGCTCATGGATGACTGCTAAAGCAAAGCACCCATCTCTTAGACAAAAAAAAAAAGAAAAATTATTCAAGGGTCCAGATACAGCTGACAGGAAAGAAAAAGATTTTTATGATCTCAAAATTTTTGCAATCTTTGCTGTTCTCTTTGCATGTCTTTGAGGCTCTACAGGTACCAATACATTTTCCCTGACTCCCTTTCCTTTTCCCTTTTCTTAGTATGTTTGATATTTTTATCATTTTTTAGTGGAAACAAACAACGGAGATAAATGATGATGCAAGGAACATGAAGATAGCATTTTTTGAGAAAGCTTGGGGAGATACTATAGTGTGATTATGAAACAGAAAGAAACCGTGTTAGCTTTGAGATAACAACTGCAAAACAAAATCAGTCTTAGTTCCTCACACAGCACACAGGTTTGGGCTACAATCCAAGTCACTCCTCTGAATCATCAAGTGTGGTCTTTTAGAAGCACAGCAATCAGCAAGATCAAGCTTGAGCTGACCCGTAAATCTTCATGTGGAAAATAGAACGTCCTCTTTTGCAGCTTGGTTCTGTGCTTTTGTGTCCAGCCGTTTCCCATTTACTCAAACGAGCCATCAGCATTTCCTGTACAACACAGCCCTAGAACCAGAAACAGCCCCCTGTGTTAAGGTCACAGCAGAATTTAATCAGAAACCATACATGCTCTACCAGTTTGATGCAGGAATATGAAATGGCAGCCCAGAAAGACACATGTTAACTCATTAACAGTAACTTGCAGGGCTGATCAGTTAGCAGAAGTACTTTATCATCATAGTGGCATATTTTTCACATTTATTGGCATGACAAATCAATGTCATTAGCTAACGAGATACGATTGAAGCAAATATAATTGCTATTATCACCACCGCAAGAGTATCTCAGAAAAAAAAGCTCATTATTTTGCTTGCTTTCCTATGGGGTGAGTGTAGATAGCAGGAAACGTAAGTGCTGTGTGAAGCTGAGGCAGCAGCATGTGATGGACAGCATTTGTATGTCAAGTAGCCAACAACAAAACAAGTGATGACAACACATTTTGAGCTATGAATTGAGGGTATGGAAGCAGCAGAATTCAAAAAGTGAAGCTATCCTTTACCAGTAAAGATGTGGAGGTAAAGGAAACTTCAACTGAGGAAAGAACTTCAGAAAATATTTGGAAAACATTCAGAAGACTGGGTAAATTGTCCTGACACAACCCACTAACAAAAGTAGTGAAGATATTAAGGCCTAACATTTTCTGGGAGAAATTTCCATTTGAATTCTGTTGCTAAATGATACCATTAAGTAGGAATTCTGTTAAGCAGCGGGATGTCTACTCTCCATCTGGGCAAATTCTCAGACCCTTGCAACCTAATGTTCATGGGTCTGAATGCAAAATTCACTTCTGCTTGCCGGAACACTGACACTGTGTTATGTTCTTCCCATTCTTGTTCCTTCAACAGTACTGGCATAATATACTGTTTCTTCTCCTTCATCTTAAGAAGTTTCTAGTTTGTACCTTGGTGATATACAGGATTCCCTTTGTGGAATCTGCTTATAAACCAAAACCAGACCTGTATCAAACTTTTCTACTAAGCTGTCTTCATCTCTCATTTGCCTGTGTCTCGTGTCCTTTTTATTACGGTCCACTCATGTTAGTGCCTGTGGTAGTGAGGATAAATCCAGCTGGCCTGGAGATACTGCCAGTCCCATGAGACTTGGAACATTTATAGACAGCTAGAATTTTAGAAGACGGAAAGTACCAATGTGATTTACCAATCTCTCGAAAACATCCAACCCCACTGCTGAAGCAAGACAAGCTGGAACAGGTTGCCCAGAACCATTTACAGTTAGGTTTGAAATATCTTCAAGGATGAATGCTCCACAACCTCTCTGAGAAAGTAATTCCAGTGTTCGACTGCTTCCACAGGAATAAAAAAAGAAAATTTCTTGTGTTCAGATGGAATTTCATGTGTTTCAGTTTGTGCCTGTAGCTTCTTCTACAGTCACCAGGTACTCCAGAGAAGAGTCTGGCTCCCTCCTCTTCATTCCCAAGGTCCATCAAGTATTCATATCTTATTTACCAATAAGATCCCTCTAAAGCTTTCTCTTCTTTAAGCCCCCTGGGCCCAGTCATTCAGCTGGTTTTCAAAGCACTTTCCTGTTCAATTATCTGACATGTACTTTGTCACCTTGTCAATGAGGATGTTATGAGAGAGAGTGTCAAAAGCCTTACTAAAGCTGAGTTAAACAACATCCATGAATCTCCCCTCATCCATCAAGCTAGACATCTCATTGTAGAAACTATCAGCTTCATTATGCACAAGTTCCCTATTTTAATTCCATGCTGATTATTCCTGATCACCATCTTGTCCTTCATGTATCTCAAAATGGTTTCCAGGGCTAGTTGTCCATCACTTTCCCAGGAATTGTGGTAAGGATCATAGTTGTCTGCACACCTCCTCTTGCCCTTCTGGAAGACAGGACTGACATTTGTTTTCTTAGAGATGTCTTGCACCACAGAGTGCTTTCATAACACCCTTGAATGCTCTGCTGTAGATGTTGTGGTGATCTTAGATTAACTGCTAGGATTTAATGTTGCTACACAAAGCAGACATTCAGAACGGTCTGCTTAACTAAAATGCTATTTGTTTGGGGTTTTTTCCATCTGTACCACTGAAATGTTGGTTGTAAGGAAACCTCAGATGTTTCTACTCCAAGCAGAAATTTTCTCAAAGCTATGTCAAATCACTTTGTATAAAATCTGTCCTGAAAACTTTCAAGGATGGGGATTTTATAAGTTATCAGCAAACTGGATAAGACTCCCTTTCACAATAAACCATGCCTAGCTTATTTAGCATTACATTTTGAAACCTGCCAGTAGTTAATTTTTAATCATTTGATAGATGTCTGTAATTTTGTGTGACTTCACTTTCTTGATCAATGGCACCCTACAGAAATCTAAGGATACTGTGTTTGCACAGCTGCATTGTCTGCACAGCAATGACAGAAAGGTACATTAGCTACTGTTCTACACAAGAATCATGTCAGCAATGAACAAATATTAAACAAAAATGCCACTATTTAATCGTCTGTGCATGTGTTCTCCATGTGCCTCGATTGCTGTGCAGCATTCTCTGCATGGGACAAGCCAAGAGCAAGGGGTTCACACATCTTACCTGAGTTTAGGAATTCCTTGCACAACCTCCCCTGGGGCTTCTAATGACACGAATTATTTCCGTGTAGAAGGTGACTTTACAGGGGGTTACAAATAAAAACGCCTATAGCATACCTGTAGAAAGTTTCCTATCATTCATTATTCTCTGCTGACAGAAATGTCATTTAATGCAAATCAGTTTCTCTGTCAGAATAACACTTAAAGAAGTCCTGTCACTGAGAAGCTGCATTAGTGATTTATGCCTCATTTCAGAGGGATGAGCAACAGCCTTATTACAGCTTCATAATATAAATCCATACAATACAGGGTTGCTATGACAACTGATGAGCCTTAATAGCCTAGATTCAAAGGACCTTGTTCAAAACTGTCAAGTAGTGCAGTTCAATGTAATTCAGTCATCTGCACCTGTAAGAACTGGGAGAAGGCCATGCAGAAACTGAACGGTTCACTCACACTCTCGGGGGAGGCACCTGAGCTTTGCAGCTGAGAGCCTTCCTCACCTCTGAGCCATGCAGTGCTAGTCCTGAGCCTTGTCAGCCCCCAGCAGAGGTATCCAAACTTGTGTTTGGCTGCAGCAATACTGAGCTACTGAGGCTGCCTGGGAAACATGGTTCATATCCAGTTTCATTTACTAGTATTTAAAGATGAGGTTACAAAGAGGTAAGACAATTAAACACCTTCCTGATACTGAAAATGGGCTGCCCACCCCTCTAGACTTCTTTTCTCAAAACTGTGTTCTTAGCTGTGTTTTCCGCCCATATCCTCCCACTAACTGTGGTATTTGTCAGATTTTGCTGGGCTAGATCACTAATGCAGGAGAGAATTCTGTCTTTTTCTTCTTTTCTCTATTATTTTTTTTTCCCTTGAGATTCTGCCAAGGCCTAAAATGGCTTGTTGCAGGGTTCTAACAACTTGTAAAAGGTAAAATGGAGGAGTAATGACTGGCAGGAAAGGAGAGCTGCAAACCCACCCAGTACTCTACCCTCTGAAGACAGCAGTACCTGAGTTTTAACAGCAGCTATAGAGGCACAGCAATATTCACATTCCTGATTCATAGACTTGATTTGCTCTGAAAAGGGAAGATTTAAGTGTAGTGCTGCAGCAGCCCTGAATCTTGACAATAGGCAGACTGATGTTCCAAAGCTGATAATACTCACTTTGCAATGAGGTCATTAAGAAGACAGCAAAAAAAAAAGATTAGGCTGGATACAGTGGCAGAAGACCTAAAAAAGCATATTATGTATGCTCCAAGCAAAAGAACACGGATCTCACAACATGAGGTAAAGATGGCACAAGACAAAACGCCAGGCACAACACAGCATCTCATGGAGGGATGAGAGCTGCGGCTGCTGCTCTCCCCTTCTGCAAGTCCAGCCCGAGCTGAGTACCTACTGCAAAGATGGAGACGCAGACACAACACACTAACGCCATCAGCCACACAAACAAAACAGCAGGGTCTTCACTGCTCATTACCCACACACACACGAACAGCAGCTCGAGTAATGGGAGCACTTGAGCAAGATTCAAAGCCACATAATGTGTTGAATGTCTCGGTTCCACAGAAATCCCTTCCTGTTCAACCCCTGAAAACCAGACATTTCCAGTGAGAAAGCTCCTCTAAATCTGAGTTTTTCTTGCAAAGATTGTTGTGCTCAGGAGAAGCACGTTGCAGAAAAGGCACTGAGAACTGCAGAAGCTATACACAGCTGTCTATTATAGCCGGACTTGTTTGAAACACTTCCCTCTTCAGTGTTTGAAAGGAAAGAAGCAATGCTTCTCTGACTAATCCAATGTCCTTTAACTTCTAGTACATTTGGAAGGATTCAGTGTCACTGCATACAATACTTCAGATTAGTAATAGGAATGAACTTTTATACCTGCCCTGTAAACTTAACCTACTGGGTTGGTTTTTTCCCCTTGAGAAGCCTGTTTTCATCATAGAATAATCAGGTGCCTTTTACTAGCTTCATATTAAAAGAACTTTAGTTGTTTGATGTGTAAACAGGCCAAAGTGCCCAACTCTCTCCTTTTTACAGAAGTGTATGTGAATGCAATTGCAATTCCTGTAATTTCAATAATCAGAAAGACCCATTATTTCAACAGCTGTGGATGAATTCAGGAAGTTGCTACTGATGAGCTCTATGAGCATGTTTCTGCTTTCTAAAACAAGCTTCCACTTGTGCAGATGATAAAGTGGATTTATTCCAAAACGATCTCACATGGTAGAAAATTCTGCCAATATACGGATGTTGCAAACAAAAATGGTCCCAAGTTGGGAAATTTTACTTGAGTTAATTTACTACCAAAGTACACAAATCTTTTATCGATGATTGAGGTTTTGGAGAAAGAAAAAGAGTGCAAACCATTAGATGAATGTATTCATGTACATTTTTTTCTCTTCTCTGCTCCTGAGTTTCAGCTTCCTTTATTTTTACTGTGAGGTCAAGTCTGTCTGTCAGAATTTGTCCAGAGAGCCAACAGGCAGCACAGGAAAAGGAGGGACTGCGTGTAATTCTTTCTGCCACCCCAAGTAATATGGCTTCTGCCGTTCAGTCCCAATGCTCCCAGTTGTCCTGGGCATAGTGATTCTGGTTGTTCTGTTCCTCATTTGTCCCTGCTCCAGCATGGGGAGTGACCACTGACTGCAATTCTTTCAGAAGCAAACTTGTTTCAGTGTGATCTGTTCCTCACATATTCCTTGAGTGTGGAGCATTCCCACTTTAACAGCTGCAGATTACTCCTTAAATCTGGTATATGACGAGGTGCTGTACACTTCTCTCAGGAAGGTTATGCTGTGCAATGATGTTTTTCCACTGTTGCTCCATTCACATCTGAGCAGGCTGGAACCTGTTTTGACTGGCACACAGTAATTCATGGATGTCCAGTTCCAAAAGGTTGGGAGCAGTGTGTTATATCCATGCAAATGGGCTTTGTATTGTGCATGATACCCAAAGATCTGTCAGTACTGGGTACCTGACCAGGCAGAGATAAATTTCTCCTGCTTTCTCCTTCCAACTCATCACCCCCTCTAAGAGTTTCTGTAGGTGCACACAGCCTGTGAGCTGATTTACTGTACACGGGGTGGCATCAGAAGAAACACTGCTGAGTCAAAGAGTTACATCAGTGAACATGAGAGCAGGATGAAGCCTGCTGAGTGAAAGGAGCTATTTTTTCAGCAGAATTTCTCATTCCCTATTGCTGGTACTTTTCATTCTAGTAAAGGAAATTTCCAAGACCTTACATATCCCTAAAAGAATATGCTACTGTCACCAATCTTACACCAGCTATGAATTTGTTCAGGGAAGACTCCATGACCCATAGGCCAGTTTCATGGTGTACAGCTGCATCACAATCTAGGCTTATCTTTATCCAAAAAGTTTTGGGGAAACAGGAGGGGGAGACTATGAGCAAGTTAAAGCTAGTTTGGAAAGGGAAAGGGAAGGGGAAAGGGAAAGGGAAGGAAAAATGGAAAGGGGAGAAAAAAAAAAGAGGAAAAATGAAAAAAAGAAAAAAGAAGAAGAAAAAAAGGAAAAATGGAAAGGAAGCTTCACTACTATTAAGCCAGCATTAACATTCTGAAGAGCTGGGAATAATACTGCCAGGAGGTATGAAACCCTGGTGGAGAGTCAGAAGACAGCAACCCAGCAACACAGTTAGCATCAAGGAACACGGGAACCTGAAAATTCCCACACCAGTTTGATGGCCAGCTGGACAGCAGAATCTGTCCAGGAGTAGAGCCTTGCAGCATGTTATTCATATGTCTTCTGTGAGCATAAATCCACCAGTAACTGCTGTTTGTTCAGGTGTGCCAACAGGTGACTAAGCCCTGGCCTGAGGTTTAGATAACCAAACAGGCCACGAGAAACCCTGCACGTGACACAAGCAACTCTGAACACTGCAAACAACAGAGTGAGAAGCCAAAAGCAGTTACAAACAACACTGTGAGTGATGCCTGGACTTCACATGTGGATAAGGGAGAGCTGAACTGTAACTTCATAAATAATTGGAAGGGAATAGTTGGGACTCTTTTGGGAGTGGAAACTTGCAAGGCCAGCAGCACCTCAGTAACTATATCAGTAACAGCACGTAAAGTCAAGGTGACTTAGGAAATGGTAGAAGAAATAGGTATGTGGGTACAGATATAGAAAACCTGGCACTAATAGGGAAAAGGCAGCTAGGGACAAGTTGTTTCTTTGGGATATGAAGGACAGACAAAGGGAAGGGTCAGGGTAGATGGAAGAAGAATAAGCATGGAAAAAAATCAAGAGAAGGTAGAATAAAAGGGACCAGTTGTATGCAGGCAACTTGCTGGTCAGAGTTTATCTGACTGAGCTTTGTGCCCCACAGCTGCAGGACATCCAGTCTTTTCATTAAACCTTATTTTCTGCATGATCCTGGGGAGAGATGTAGGGCAGAGTGGGAGAAAGAGAGCACTGCAGGTCATAGGAGTTGTGCACATGCATGTTTTCATCAGCAAACTACAGCCTTGATCTGTTGGAAAGGAAGAGGAGGATTAGGTTATCTGTGTTCATATTGATAGGAATGCTGCTTGTGTATACATGGGTGACAAGCAGCAAAGACATCCATCTCTGTGCTGTCCATGTGGCTGATGAGGTCAGTGCTGTGTGTATCTGCACCTTTGCAATGCGAACTCAGCCTGGATTTTGGCTGGACTCACAAAAAGGATCAGCAGCAGCCACAGTTATCAATCCAAGATGGAAGACATTGCCTAGGTCCTAGACTGCACCAGATTTGTCTCTAGAAGAAGAAATCCCCCTCATCACAGGATTCAGCTGCTCCTTAGTATTGTCTGCTCTCCAGTTGTGTACATGCTGCTGGCATGTTCTCAGTGCAAACTGAAAGACACCCAAATAAAAAGGATCCCGTGGAAGTCATAGAAAGAAAATCCACTTCACCTGTCACTGTCCTTCAAAATCAAGATGAACTTCAGGGAAAAAAGAAATTAAGGATCTGAATTTGGGCATTTGTGGGGCTAGAATCATGGGCAGTAAAGCTGAAATTAAGCCTTCAAACTGTCTTCCTGAGGCTGACAGAGGTTGGAGGCAATATTGCTGGTTCCAATATCGATGGGGGAACAGATCACTCAAAGTCAATTAGCAAAGCCAATATTTAAACTGATGACACTTCTTTCCTAATTGAAATTGGGATAAAGTGTTGTTTTTGTTGATGTTTAAATTAATGGTTTGTATTAGCTCAGCTCCAGCCAGGACTGAACACAGATGGTTCAGTTCTGAGATTTCCATGATGCATAACATGCCACAGTCGATAAAGTGACTCAACTCACTACAACGAGTAATGGACTTCAAGAAGCAACCTTGGGAAGTGAACAGAAAGCCTATTGATTTTCAGTAATGGATGCTGATTTTGCTCCTTTAGTGTTTTAGAGATTCTTAGGCACCTCACTGAAGGCAAGGGGAGGTTTTTTTTCATTTGGATGAGCAGATTCTCAGGAATTAACAAGGGAAAAACTCCTAATAATCAGCTTATCCTGGGCTGCTTGGTTCATCCATCACTCCTGATAGAAGGAAACCCCTGATTATTCTACCTGATAGGGAAGGGGTCACGTTTGGATCCCATCTTACAGGAAAGGGCCTTTGAGTGCTTGTGTGGATATAGAAATTGCTGTAGGGGAAAGTCTGTAACCCCCTATTGTGCAGTTCTTGGAACTAGATAAACACCTTCGATCAGACTGAAATCCCAAGAGCACAATTAATTACTGACAAAGTTTTTAATCCAAAAATAGAGTTACTTACTGAGCTAGTGCCTAACATTCATCTTTAGTTTTAAATCAATTCAGTATTCAAATGAAAAAAAAACCTTTTTAAAAACATTTAGAAAATGAATTAAAAACATAATGTCTGTAACAGTCTTATATAATGAAATCTACCATCTTGTGTGATATTTTAATGAAATAAATTATGCCACGGGTTTCACTTTCCCAACAAGCTCACCATTGTGAATACTTTTTCTTGAACGCTTACCACAATAGCTGGATGCAGTGAAGACATATCCCACCAGGAATAATTGTTGATCATGTGGTGGCTGGGTGACGCACTCTCAAGTTTCTTATTTCCATTTATATTCCACAAAAGCTTCAAAAGATAATTGACATTTGCCTTTCTTATGATCCAGAGTGGGCCATGGTTTTCTAAAATGTGTCCCTGTGGGTGCACTGTGTCTCAGTGCTATCAGGCCCTGGAGGAATGTTGTGTGGCAGCTGCTTTTGAAAAATCAGTCATCTGTTTAGCTACATGAGGAGGAATTTTTTCTTAGCATTGCTAAAAGAGCAATATCTCACTGGATTTTGGTGAGATTTTTCACTCCTTAAATGCTGGTAAGTTTTTCAAAGTCTTCCTCAAAATAAGATCTGCTGTTTCTGAAAATTCTACCTCCAACATCTGTTATGACACCTTCTGCGACAGGTTTTTGGAGACAAAGATATGTTCAGCCAGCCTTAACATGTTCTGTACTACAAACAAGTACACCTATGGCAATTTTTAAAAGACTAAACAAAGGTTAGCACAAAATCAGGATCTAACGGTCTGAACAGAAATGAAATAAGCAGTATTCAGAGGATGGGTCATTCATACCAATAAGAATTTACTTCATGTTCCAAAGTTTTCTTCCCATAAAATTATTTCTTATTATTAATAATGTGGCAGCTTGTACAAGCCTGATGACAAAGCAGGATTCAGTGGTGTTAGTCATCAAACAGAATAAAAGACTGTTACTGCCCCAAATACACTGTCAATTAACTAAAGACAATATTTATAAAAGCAAGATCAGTGCATAAAATGATTTTAACTTTCACATACACCTACACTCAGAACACAGCAGAAGAAATATTTGGAAGATAAAAGCAAATCTGATAGTGCCAGGTAGTGTTGTATGAATGTATGACTTGTCTACACATGCCTCAGCATTTTATTGCCTGATACAGCATGACTTTTTGTTCATATCAGATTGAAGTTCGATGGTTTTCTCTTTCACTTTATCTTCATGTTCTTTTAAAATCCTGGGGGAAAGACAAAATACTTGTGAGAAAAGAAGTCAATAAAACCCATAAGAGATCAAACAAAAAAACATTTTCCCAAGAGTGCAAAATTGTCCAGAGATTTAACAGAATATGATAAAATTTTTTGAACTAACAAACAAACAAAAAAGTGCAATTATGGCCCCATCACACAACTGCCTTTGTTCATTTAGTTGGAAAAATTTAGTTAGTGCTGACTGTTAACATTTATTGCATATTACAGAGACTCAAAACAGTGACTTTCATTTCTTTTAAGGCTGGAACAAAACTAAAACAAATCTGGCTGCCTAGACACTTATCAATTACCAACACTTTCACAGAATTTCACTGATTTCAGAGACAATATTAGACATTTTCCAACTTATTACCAGTGTCTTCACCTCTGCAAGCAGTTCAGAGGGGCAATATTTTCCTGTATTTCTACCTCCAGCCTTTATAACTTTAAAAATCCACTTCTCCCTGTCTCCCAGCCCCCAGGCAGACAGCAGAATTTGAGCTGTAAAGAGCAGAGGGAAGAAAGAAGCATATCCACTGTCCTGCTGCAAGGAGTCAGCAGCATCCATTTTCAAGTATATTTCTCCAAATTGTCAGGAAATTCTTGCAAGAACTATCACAACATCCAAGGCCCTCAGCTTTCCTAGCACCAATTCAGATGTTTCTGGATCTCTACAGAGCTTCACTAACTTAACTCTTTAAGAACCTGAGCAACTGCTCAGTCAGAGAGACAGGGTCAGGCTACAGAGCAGTTTAAAAGCAATAAATATTTCACCGCCCTGAGTCCCTATAAAACTAATTTAACAAAGAGAATTCACAATGTCATCAGTGACAGGGCAGTCAGACACATAAAAAACTCATCAATTGTGTTTTCTTCTTACCTAGCTAAGTGAAGCACGGACTTTTCCACATTGTACCCAGAATATGCACTGCATTCATAGAAAATTAAATTGTAATCCTACAATCAAACAGAAAGACTATTTCAATTACTTTTGCACAATATCCCACTCAAGCTTTAAAAAGGGCAACACAGACTGAAATATGAAAATAAAGAAACAGAAATAGATCATCATAGGATATTAATTCTAGAGCTACATAAAGAGTAACAAACGAAGTCCAAGTGTGCCTCACAAACAACAACTATATGCTTCTCTTAGCAGATATTTGTTCTGTAGAGTGGTTTTTGATGTAAGAGCTCAAATGCAAATGTGTTTTATAAGGTACTGAAGTCTTGTGAACTTTCCTTGTGAGGATCAGGCAATTCCCACATCACTGAGGGCTGGACAAAGCAGGTGAAAAGAATTCCAGTAACTCTTCTTTCATCTTTTCATACTTGTGAAATTCTTCTGCACCTTCTTTCGCAGTCAGCCTGCATCTTCAGTTTTGCACCCCGCTGGGAGCTTTGTAATTAAGAACAGTGGGTAAATGATCAAGTCTTGGGAGAGATTCTCAGCGCTTCAGCTGAAGTCTTATCACCATAAATGCAAATGCAAGAGCTCATCTCCAAAAGAACCTGACCTGGCAGTTCTGATGGCAGAGAAGTTTGAAAGGGAATGACAGATTATCCTCCAAAATAGGCATCTGTCTATTTTTGCAACCTACTACATCGAAGGTCACCTACATTGCCTCTGTGGTATTACTACATGTCCTTTTACCCATCCAGATTTCGAATTTCTATTCACTTTCCACTTTTCTATGTGTCTTATTGCTATTTATAGCAGCAGCTTAAAATTCAAGTAAGTCACATTATCTTAGGAAATTACAATCATGTCTGCATATTTTCATTTGTTTTTTATTAACTGTGGTTACTGCATTTATACTTATTTAACCACTCTTCAGAAGACACCTATAATTCAGTTTTCAAAACTTTCCATTAAGGGTTTAAGTATTTAAGGTATTTAAGTTTTGGTTTGTATTTTTTTTTCCCCCCCTATATACCATACTTCCAGAATTGCACAACTTTTGGAAATTTTTGCCATCTTCATGAAATTTCAGAGACAAAAAGTGGGGAAAAGAATTTCATAAATACATTAGTTTATTTTAACACCTCAGAAGAAGTGCTTCAGTGTTATCCAATGTTAGTTTCAAGTATGTTGTCAATGGTTACAATTTTTGTTCTAATGAAAAACAGGATTGAAAAACTTGCAATAATTTCTGGATGACCGGATAAGCACAGAAGAGCAGAGAAGGAAGAAATCAGGCAATGTTAGTGTTGAATAGATATTTTATTGATTTTTTTTTTTTTTACATACATAACATTTACAATGATGCAACCCTATGATTCCCTCGCTTTTCTTAGAAAAGTTTTAAGATAAAATTTGACTGGGTCAAATTTCTTGCCAGCTATGCAAACAGAAGCTTGAAATAAAAATTACAGTCTCTTTTGCTGCTCAGCTGATCAGAACTCTAATAGAAACCCTACTGTGGTCAATTTATAGGTATTCTCTGTCAGTCAAGCTGAGAGTGATACTTCTCCAACATATTCCCCCCATAAAATAGAATATCACTAGAGGAGAACTCTCAGTGATAACATTTATGCTGGCATGAATCTGAATGGATTTTTCAATAAATTGCTTGGGTGGAAAGACAACAATTTAAACTCGATAATAAGTGCTTAATTCTCTCAGTCTGGCAAAAAGGTTCTTGTCTGAAAGGGGAGACAGTCTGGAAATACAAAGTGCCATTTCTTTGATTCAAAGAGGAAACTTTAATTGATAGCATACACAAGGAGCACAAAGTAGCAGCAGGCAGGACACATATAATTATTAAGCTAGGAAATGCCACCCATCTCCATCCAGAAATTAGCTATTGAACCTTGGCGACCACTGGCAATTACTTTGTTTTAAAAACTTACCTACAAACCTGAAGACATCTAAAGAACAGGGAGCAAAATTAATTATTACCGGAGAGAGCCGGGCAATTTCTGTCCTGTAAAGCAGCATCACTCTGAGAATAGCCCCCTCATTAGCAGTATTTGTGTAAGAATGGTACTGACAGATTGACAAAGGAGACACTGCATGGACACACAGAAACAGTCCTCATTCCATGAAGCACATACACTCTGCAAAGCCAAGGCGGGCAAGGCATTATTATCTTATCTTATAGTTGAAGAACAGTGATAGAGAAGGATTTATCGACCCATTTAAGATGACTCAGAAAGTATGTGCAGGGCCAAAATAAAATCATGCTGGGTATGACCATACCTGAGCAGCACATTTATCATAAGGCATTTTATTTAAATAATTGGCAGTGGTTACACTCATCCTCTCAAACAGAGCATTGGCTGTTCTGGACACTCATGATATGACTTGAATACTCTCTCTTGTTGTACTCGTATGAACTCGGGATCACTGGATCAAGCTAAGCTAAAGAGAAATTTGTTATATGGATCCTCTCCTAAAAAATGTCAAATAGATTTCCAGAATCCCTGTGCTCATTCAATTCCCCCTTTCATGGGGTATAACAAACACACTGGACCTACCAGTCTTCTCAAATGACAACAACTCCCTTCAGGCTGCCATTATTCCTTTTAAAAATTAACTGTGCTGCCTGCCTTGCAAAGGAGTTACGTGACAAGTGCATTATAATGGAAGCCCTTGGGTTTCTGACCAAATTTGTAGTACAGTTAAGTACCTGTAAGATGTGGGACTGAAACAAAGCAAGAGTTAATACAGCTGGCCTGAAATGCCCTCTGAAAGCACATGTTCCTTTCTGACTATAGAAAAAGCTGGGTAAAACCAATCCCATCCTGTGAGACACTGAAACGGTCCTTAAAACTGCTGGACTTCAGGGCCAACAGGCTAAACTGATTCTTTGTCTGCACAAGAAGAGCTTGTTTTCACCAAATATGGCTATACAAATTAGTATCAGCGCAGCATCTAGCCCTGTGTATTTGGGATCATTCGTGAGTAATTCATGGGATTATTCACAAAATAAGTAACTCAATTGCAAGCACTAACAGAGACAGTGGTATGTGGTTTCATATGAATTATATGGCCATTTAGCAAGAATTAATATTTCATTAAAATTCATGGTTATTATTAGCTCAGCAAGCAAATTATTATAATTTAATTATATCTAGGCTGCTTTTCAACTAATCCATTGCCATTAATCATTCCTTCTCTTAACTGCCTCAGGCAGCACATTCAAACATTCAAATGAGTCATTCAGATCCATTCATTTGATTATAACCATCTTATTTGACAACTTTTTGTTTTACTTATGCAAAACATTTTATTTTCTTGCATGACATGTTAGAATTAATAGCCTGGTGGGCTGTGAGCTCTATAAACTAGAATGATTCATCTTTGTTTTACTAGCACAACTTTTTTAGAGTGAGATGACATGCAAGACACCTACTCTCTGTCCATTTAGCATTTATGTGTCACTTGTTTTTTCACAGAAGGATTCAGTGTTACACCCTGGAGTCCAGCCTAGCTTCCAGGGTCTCAAAGTTACCTGCATTTCCATGAATAGACGAAAAATAAAGCTGATTTCCTAAAGGGAGAACCTTTGAGGGATAAAGTTCAAGGCTGATAATCCTCCCCAACAAAAACCAAACAATGGATGCAAACCTGAGTAGAGAGGTATAATTTCAAAAGGCTATGTGAATAATTGAAATTAGACAGAAAGAGATATGGCCTTAATTCTTTCAGTTACAGAGAGGTGTCTAGCAGCAACCTTTCCTAGAAGAACAATTCAGCTGCACTTCAAATTTTGAAAATACCCTTTTTATTACTGGCAATAAATCCATTTTCAAAGGCGAAACAGGTAAATATGTGGAATCTAGCACACTGTTTAATTTAGGTATATTCCTACCAATTCAGTGAATTTTTCAGCAATATTGTGATGACTTATTTCTAAATAAATGAATATTCTGCAGGCAGTCGTGTTCAAACTATAAGCACTGTATATAGAGACTCAAAAGAAAAATTGATGGGCATGGTACACAGGAATATAAACAAGTATCTGGTATTTGCAGTCTCTTGAATGCTTAAATTATGCCCATGGATCACCAGGGCTCTGGTAGATGCAGACTGTTAACTCTACTTATTTTATCTCCTTGATGGAAAGTTACTAAAAGTAAACATGTTTTCTACTCCTACCACAGGAGTAACAGATGGTCTTCTGTGGTTTTACAGGAGGTAGGAGGGAGAAAAGGTCCCCACATTATCTCTATGTTAAGAATCCTTCCACAGTGAAAAGGGAGGAAAAAAAGAGAGAGAAAAAGGTAGCAAGGAAAAAAATATAGAAAAAGTGAGAACAAAGAGACAGAGGAGACACAATGAGAGTGAATTCTTAAATATTTTTCTTCTCCAATAACTTTTTGGTTTGGTTTAGGGTTTTTTATTTGTTTGGTTTGGGTCTAGGGTGTTCTCTTTATCTAGGCAGTGTTCTAAGTACTATAATTATCAGCACTTACATCACCGAAAGCTGAATTGATGGGTGCGATGGGGTTCCTAATCCTTAAAAATACCTGTCTGACTAACGTTAATCCGTGTTTCTATGAATTTAGACGCATTGGGAGTCCGTTTTAAAACCTTCACCTTCAAGCCTCGTAAGGGGTTCCCTAAGTACAGTACCTTTGCAAGATGGTCTCCCATTCCCATCGGGACCTCGCGCTCCTTTTCGTTGTCGGTTTTATTACCCAACAAAAGAACAGGCACATTCTCCCCAGTTGCCTCCTGCAGAATAAAAAGCAACTATCAGCTGAAGCATTGAATTCAAAAGATCACAGATGAAAAGGATAAAAGCTAACAAATGTCACAATATAACGAGACATTTAAGACTTCACACAAACCAGGTATGTGCCACTTTGCTTACAAACATGTCAGGAATTGAAGTTGGATAAAAAACATGGAAAAGACAGAATGCTAAGATTATACTAACTAGGAATTTTTTTAAAATAACAGCACAGAGCTCGTTAGACTCCGTATTAAAATGGGAGAGAGAAAACCACCATGCTACACAGGCTCAGATATTATGTGTTTATAGCCACTGCTCTTCTAATTACATGGCCACGAAAAATAATGGCAACACCTGGGTACTATTATGCCAAATGAATTATATGAAGTAGTGGAGAAATACACAGACTAGGCCCCCAAAAATACATAGAATAGACAGAAATCAAAATTCATTCTGAAAAGGATTATAATTATCACAGTGAGTGCTTTCATTAGGTGGGCTGAATGCTACAGCAGTAAATGGACTTGGCTGTGTGTCCAACTTAGCAACAGTTTGCAGCAAACAAAAATTCATTAGTAAAGAAGAGTGAACTATTACAGCTTGGAAAAAAGTTTTGACCACAACATTCCATTTTTCTGAATCAAAATCCGCAATGCTCCTCTAGCTTTTGCCATACTGGATTAAAACATGCCACTGATTTATTAAGATCATATAATTAGCAAGGGCCCGTTCTTCCCAAATGCATGCTAATATTACTTCAATAAGGCTACTCATATCTGGAATAACTATGACTGTTTGGAGGCATTAAAATGACTGAGTCCTAATCTGAACTCCCAAAGCTACCTCTCGGCTATTATGGAAAACAGTGTGTTACGCTAGAGCACATGCCAAATAAAATCAGACTGAATGATCTTCACATATCAATTTGTCCCTTACTCTTCCAGTGAGCAAATAGGAAGTCGCACTTTGTTCTTGCTACACGTCAGGACTTTGTGGCAGCTGCCTCAGTTTTATTTTTACTCTTTTCTCTGGCCACAAGCAAATTCCGTTGCTTACACTCTTAATATGTTTTAATTTTTAATTAACTGATGTCGCTCAGTGGCATGGGCTATGATTTTCTCTTCAAGTGGTTGAAAGGATGATGCCCAAGAAACTGAACTGTCTATCTTGAGGCAGTTTCACAGCACTAATGTAGATCACATGGTTTTATGTCTTACGTTCACAATACAGTCTATTTTCCATGAGCTACACACTTGGTTATCAAACTGCTAGTGATGATCAGTGATCACCAGATCACCATCACTGATCCAAACCAATGATCACCATCACTGATCCAAAACAGCACCTCTCAGTGCTAGCAGTGATCCAGTGGGGGTCATCAGCTAAGCTCCCTTCATGAGAAATCAGAGGACTCCATGCTGGGATTTTCCCAACGCTCATGTGAAGTCCTTAAAACCCTGAAACTATGATTTTTTTTCATAGTCATAGAGATCAAAAACAACTTCACAGGCAACAGTGCAGACCAAACTCACTTGCAAAAACGTAATTGTGACAACACAAGAAACATGTTGCTCTCTATGTTTTACCCTGCTAGCAGCCCTTGTTCAGAAGAGGGTAGAGAATGACACCAGGGTTTAAATTCAAAGTTATGTCACGTTACCTCAATGCTTATCAGCCACTGCTTGACAGCTGTGAAGGTGTCTTTTGCTGTTATGTCATACATCACAATGACACCATCAGCTTTTCTGAAAAACTGTTTGGTAATGCTTCGGTACCTACAAGTAAGAATCTGGTTACAGCTCTCTTCAACAGCAGCAACAACCTGACAAGTTAAAATTTATGGTAATTCCTCCATGAAAAGGCAAATAAATTACTTGGGGAAAAGAAAAATAAATAAAAGGATTTTTTAAAAGAAAGTGTTTGGAAAAGTTCACCCTGCCTTCTTTAATTGATTCTGGGTTAGGCTGGATAATTAGCTGCATATCTCACCTTCTCCCACCTCTTTCATTTTAAGCTTGGAGCAGAAATTTCCCCCTCACTAAGTGCTCTTCTAAAGCTAGCTAGATTTTTGGAGACTTTTTTGCCAAGCTTTCTGTAGAAAATGTAGATTGTCATTATCATCCTTGCTTTGAGTAATAGAAAATTACACAATAGGTGAAGAGATGCAGAAGGAAATTACCACTGAAACCTTGCAAAAACCTGGAGTTCTACTACAATGGTATTGTTTTGGTAAAAAAATAAACACCTCTTTTTTTATCTATTAAGGCATTTTCTGCTATAGAAATAATTCTAGGCGCATTTTAAAATAAGTCTTCCTCCTAAAGAAATAGTGGTACTAAACTTTTCAGAGCTTAATTAAGAATCCTTTTTACAGACTGGCAGGTTTTCAGTAGACTTAGCAGCAGATCAGCACATTAGTGCTGCAAGGGAATGAGCTAAATTGTGAATCCACTGGCACTGTTAGGAATGCTCCTATATTTGTTCCTCTCCCAAGAAGCAGGATTAGGTCCATGCTTGATAATCTTCAAATAGATGATTCAAGCAACAAAAACCTTAAAATGTGTACGGATTTTGACTGGCACGGAGTTAAATTTCATCATACTGTCTGTATTTCAAGCAACGAATTTTGCCGCTTTCATCCCTCCAATTCCCTCCTCCATCCCAGCAGATGGGGGAGTGAGGGAGCAGCCACACAGCTTGGCTGACTACCAGGGCCGAACCACAAGAGAACCTTTCTCACCGTTCCTGGCCAGCAGTGTCCCAGAGCTGCAGCGCTACCTGGGTGTGATCTACTGTGACAGTTCTCACGTTGTAATCCACACCTGCAACAGAAATGCAAGGAAAGTTGTCTCTTTACAGGCTCTTTGATCTTTGAAAACTGGATCCAGCAAATAGCAACAATTCCAGAAAAGTAAAAAGATAGGCACTACATTAAAAATTATGTCCAGAGTCTCCAGCTATCAGAGGACAAGAGCTTTTATTTGCTTGAAGTTCTCCAGCGATAAAATACTGAATGGTAATAGAGTAGTTCAGTTTTGTAAAATATGCAAGGTAAGTCACTTTCCAAATCATGGAACACAAGTCAATGGTCCATTTGACAGTCCACAGGAGTCTAAGCCATTCAGCCTGGAATTCACTGTATAACATCAGTTTTATGGAATGTGTTCGTTTAGTCTGAGCTAACCACATAGGTGCCTTCTACAGTTAGTGGAAAAACACAAGGCATGGCAGAGGGAACAGTGGAACCTAAGATAAATGCTGAAGAGAGATGGACTGAACATGTGGAGAACCTCTTGCCCTATTTATAACATAGAAGATGAGCTCACTTCACTTGGGTTAGTTGAGATAAAAAATCATTTATTTAAACTTTTAAATTAATCATATCCCAATTCCTCTAACCTGTGAAGAAGTAAGTATTTTCGGGATATTTATAACAACAATTAGGGTCTTAAATGTTTATCACTCACTACCTCCTCCTAATGACAACCTGCATTTTTTTGTATCTCATTGAACTGTATCATAAAATCACAGAATCACTGAATAATTCAGGTTAGAAGGGATCTCAGTAGGTCAGCAACAATATCTTTGGGGCCGTTTTCCACAACAATGGGATTTTTGCCAGTGGCATCAATAGAGAAGCATCCCTGCCTGCATTCCTTCAGTGGGCAATTAAAAAATCTGGATGGAGGATATATCCATTGCTTGTGTCTCAAAAGAAGAAATTTGAACTATTCTGTAGAAATTCACTGAGAACACTCCTCTCCATATCGTTCACTTGACTTTTCCATGGTCTGTACCTTGCCAGCCATAGTCCCTGTCTGTGAAACTCACTGATGTGAGCACTAAATCAAAGCTATGACAAATGCTTTCTTGCCATTTTCTTTGCAAGAACCCTGGATGACCAGCCAAAAGATGAAAAAGTTCAGACTCATTCCTGTGTTTTTCCTCTGGAAAATTGCACACACTGTATAAGACCTCAGAGTGTAGAAAGCGTATCAGCCAAATACAGGACAACACGGACAGGACACAGCATTTGGGACTACAGGATATATGAATAGACAACTGCATATAGGTGTCTAAGCTCCCATTCCGGTTAATGAAGACACAGTCAATGAAAAACTAGGACATTACTAAGCTCACCTTGAAGTAGGTAAGTTTTATTTCGTATATGCTGCAGAATAAGTAAGGTCTGAATATAGGCTAAGTGTAAAGAATCTGGTCATTTAACCCAGCTGCATTGCAATAACATATGCTTCAGTTTTTGTGCCTTGATTTTGTGTCTGAGTTCTGAAAGCTCAGTCTACAAGTTCAGGCAAGGTAAGAATAATGTAGGCTTTGAAAACTTTGGCTTTGAAAACACTGGTCTGACGTATTTTTTTGGTGATTAGTACAATGCTAAATCTTCAAATAGATAATTCTATTAGAATTCAAATAGATATTCTGCTTTCTCTTTAAAACAAAATCAGATTACTCAGAGGAATAAAGATGAGGTATGAAGGTGGAATGGACAGTACAGTCCAGTTAGTAGAGTTCAGTATACTTCCAGAGGATAGGATATCTCTTTCAGAACTGTGAGACCCAGAAGAAAATTCTAGCTTCACAGAAATCAGCAGGATTTTTCTGATTTATCTCAGTACTGCCAGGATTTCAGTACGGAATCTGCTCTGAAACCTCTCCATCAATTATGTGCTTCCCAGTTTAGGAGAACTCACTTTGCATGTCCTATTTTACAACGTCTGTATGCTTCTGTTTTATAATACACGGCCTGATCTCAGTAGAAGCTGTTAAATACTGTCAGAACAAAAATAATAATAGTTATATTGTTTCTTAAACTTACCTACAGTAGCAGCTGTGCCTGGGAAAAAACGATCTTCACAAAATCTTCTCAAGAATGAAGTCTTTCCAACACTCGAATTGCCCACAAAAATGATCTTGAATAAGCGCTCTGGGACAGAGTTTATTCTCTCCTCCTTCAAGTAAGAGCAAAAATTAGCCTTCAACTGTTCTATAAATCCTGTTGCCTCTCCAGTTTAAGGCTGATATGGGGAAAAGAATAGATTTTATCCTATCATATTCTTCATTACTTATGAAGCGATATTCTGTTTCTTAAAATAACTCAGCATTTCAGATATTTGCCATGCATCATTCCAGATCATCTGAAGTACAGTGATTTGCACTGAGCTCTGGAAGTATACTGAATATGAACCTTCACACGAAACTGCCAAAATAAAACAGTTTATGTTCATGGCCACAAATCAAAATTTATAAAGCTTCACACAGCTCTGCTCAGTAGCTTCATCCTATACCAATGACACAGAGGAAGCAGCACATCTTCATCTAGATAAGAGAAGCAAAGTCATAATTTTTTGGCTTACGCCACCAGATTCTTCTCTCTGCTACTACCATAGAGCCAAGAACTTCCATCCAATTACTGCACTTCTACATCTGTCAAACATTACAGGCAGAAGCATGGAGGAAAGACACAGACAGAGAATTAGACCAGTTAATGAGGCTGTAAACATTCAGCAGTGTTTCTGTCATTTTGCTTTTTAAGCAGAAGGAACAACAATTTGTTCTGCTTATCCAGGTCCTGTTTACTGCAGGCTAAGCTAAGTGGATGCTGGAGAGAATATTTATATTCTCTGTCAAGTAGGTCATCATTCTTTTGTATGTAGATCAGGGGTTGCTCAGGGAAGCACTCTGTAGCACCAACTGGTTTGCAGGGGATGCCCTTGCTGGTCTCTTCTATTTTGTGCAAAGGTGAAGGAAGAGGGAGATAGAAAGTTTGTTTTCAATGCTGCAGAAGGGTAGCAAGATCACAGATGGTCCTGACATTAGTTTGTGGAGGTGTAGGTTGCAAGGAGGGGGAGGAGGGAGAGGGAGAGGAGTGAGGGAAAGGCCCTCTGCCAGTCATCTGATGTGCAGAATCCATGAGACTGCTGCCTTCATGAAAACATCAGAACCAAATTTACTGCCCAACAGTCCTTTGAATGAGACATTGAAGTCTACACTTGGAAGTGTTTTCTACAAATATAGAGAGGTCTTCGAGAAAGAAGAAGAACTAGAGAGCTGCTCTTGATGGGAAAAAACCCAAACAACAAAGGCTTGAGCTGCTGTCTTCCTTAGTGTGAAAAAAAATTCACTACTGGAAATTCTGGGGACAAAAACATGTCTCTCTCATGAGCTGAGCTTATAGCCCATTACAGTTATAGAGAGGTTTCTTATTCTCCTTTTCTGTTAATATCCCAAACCCCACAGCAACTATAGGCTACTAGTAGTACACATACATTTATACAAAGCACATTCTCAGTCCTGCTGAGAACCATTCCCAGCTTATTAGTCTGTGTGCTCTGGGAAATAAAACAAACTAACATACAATCATCAGCATGGCAGTATTATCACAGTGCTTCTGAGAACCATAACTAAATATATGGACTACATGACCTAAAATACTTTGTCCCTGATGGTCATACACACTCCAGCAGCACTAAGACTCAAAGACCCCAGAAGTCTTCAGCTCAACTCCCAACACAATAAGAAGCCATTTTTCACTGAGATATATCAAGTCCACTCATGAAAATAACCTTAATAATCAAAGTTGATTATAAATCTGCATGTGAACACTATGCTAGGGGATAAGCTACTCCATAGTCTGTTTCAACAAAGTGCTGATGGGAAAATGGAATAGCAGGGATGTAAATTTATTTTAGTTTACAATGCAGTCTGAAAAAGTTTTCCCTAGATGTGTCTTTTGAGTGGTCTTTATATAAACAGTAGCCAAGTAAAGTAACACCTAGCTTTTGTACAATTTAACACAAATGTGGGAGATTACAGGTGTAAACATAGTGTTTCATTTTCCGTATTGAAAGATCAGAGAGGAGAGGAAGTGGATCTCAGGCAGAAGTTTTAGACAGAAAAATCTTGCTTTAACTTCCATTATGGTTCCTTCAGGTGCTTTCCCAGTGACATTTCTGGTAATGTTAACTGCAGCTTCATCTTCATAGCCACTCAGAAAAACGCTCTACCTGATTGTCAACTCCCAGATAAAACAGCAGTTTCTTGTCCTCATGCACTGCTGCCACCATTGGTTCTACTCACCTATAAGATGCAGTAGGATTAGCAGTTGAATTACTATGAATATATGGTTATTAGGAAGGCTTCATGCCAGCAGCTAGGAGCCTGAGTTCCATAGAGCAAGCAGTAAGATCACGGAATGCAGTAATACAAAGCCATTGTAGACTAGCTATAATTAAGAAACAAGATCTAGTTCCTACCCAGCTGAGAGGATGTGCTTTCAAGGGCCCCGACTGCTGAAACAGAGATGGCAGGACAGGTTTGTCCTAGCCACATAGGATAAGCTACCTGGCTTTTGTCATCCTAAAGTCCAGTGATGCCATGCTTTGAAAATGTGATACAAAATAAGTCATACAGCAAGCAAAAAGCATTCACCGAATTAAATAACTTCAAAATATGAAGCTCTGTTCTGTACCCTCAACATTTTATTAAAAGGTACCACTTAGAAATTATTATGCAACCATGGCATAATTCTATCATAATTTTTAAGATATGCTTGCTTCTTCTAAAAGAACCATATAATTATGACCAAGCAAACCAATTTTTCCTATACTTTAATCTTTTTAATATGTGCTTCAAGAATCTAAAAATGAGTAATACTTAACAATGATTCTAAAATTAGAAAACAAGCACAGCTAGCTCTGAAGCAATAGCAGTGCAAAAAGAATTTTAGACTCCAAAGAAATGTACCTTCCAGCATATTGTTTTAAGGATTATTACTGAATGGTGAATTCATTGCTAACATGCATATACAAGCTAGAGCTGAAAAAAAAATGGGATTTCAGTTCGCTAAATAAAAGTCTTTTCAAAAATAATTAAGAAGTAATGATATTCCTCTCATTATTTCTCAGATAATGTAACAGCTACCAAAGCTGACTCAAAAGAATCAGAATATGAGAAATATCACTTTGTGGCAAAAAAACCCCCAAACAATCAACCAATTTTGTTTTTTAAAAAGACTCGCTTCTTTTTTAAAACAATTTCTACCTTCCAGTGGATCTTCTTGTATCATCTATTACAAGGCTTAACTTCACTTTCCCTAAACAGTCCTTCAAATGTAAGTCTATGCACACATTGTCTGCAGTTACCATTCCTTTAGGTTGAGTTTGCCTTCTTCGCACCTTTAGATCTTGTCTGCAGTACATTTTCATCCCCCACTTCATGCAATGGCTTAGTTTGTCATGCTTCAACTTAGAAAACTAAATAATGTTAGATTCTAGGAATAACACATTAACCTTTGACACCACTTCTTGTCTTCCAAGGTCCTTCAGAATAGGGTAGGGTAGGGTAGGGTAGGGTAGGGTAGGGTAGGGTAAGACAGGACAGGACAGGACAGGACAGGACAGGACAGGACAGGAC
>VZRV01003627.1:0-63722 GCA_013398115.1 Falcunculus frontatus | reverse complement strand
AGAATAGAATAGAATAGAATAGAATAGAATAGAATAGAATAGAATAGAATAGAATAGAATAGAACAGAACAGAACAGAACAGAACAGAACAGAATAGAACAGAACAGCCTGACCACTTCAGGGCTGACCAAAAGTTAAAGCACGTTATGAAGGGCATTATCAAAAAGCCTCTTAAACACTGACAGACTTGTGGCATGACTTCCTCTCTAGGAAGCCTGTTCTACTGTCTCATCACCCTTTCAGTAAAGAAATGCTTCCTAATGTCAAGTCTGAGCCTCCCCTGAGGCAGCTTTGAACCATTCCCACACACCCTATCACTGGATCCCGGGGAGAAGGGATCAGCACTTCCCTCTCCCCTTCCCCTCCTCAGGAAGCTGCAGAGAGTAAGGGAGTTGTCCCTCAGCCTGTTTTTCCAAACTGGATAAACCCAGAGCCCTCAGCCACTCCTCAGAGGACACACTTTCCAGCCCTTCTGCCACCTTTGTTGCCTTCCTCTGGATGCATGCAAGGACCTTCAAATTCTCCTTAAATCATAGGGCCCAGAACTTCACACTCTACTCAAGGTGAGGTCTCCTTTGTCCTCTTACATTCGACAGTGTTTCCTTCCCTACAGGCTCCTCTCTAGAAGATGATGATGAGTGTTCCACTGATTGCTCTGTGGTTTTGTTATTTATCTCCATCTCAGAAGTATTTTCATCTTCTCCAGTCCATCTGCTCAGCTGCTTATCAACCAGCCTGTCAAGAAGCTGGGGTAGGTGATCTTCTTCAATTGATATTATTCTTTGGAGGTGTGATGTTTTAGGCATTCCTCCAGTGACTCCGGTATCAGGCTCTTCAGAGAAAACTCCATTCGGTCCAGCAGAATTCCTTCTCTTAGAGTTACTGAAAATATCATCTTCTTCAAATGAATGGCTAAGCAGAGAAAAAAGAAAGCACATCACAAAAATATAATGGACCTGCTATTTTATTCTGAATTTAATCTGAATAACTGAATTTGATCTCATGTGTTTTTGACTAGTCACAGCAGGCAGAGGAGAGTCATTCCAATGTCTGCTGAAAAGTCAGCTCATCATACCATGTGTATATATATATATAGCATGCTTGATAATTATAAGCATCATGGGAAAGCTAATAACTTACAGGAGAAACCTGAACCAGAACAGAAAACATTAGATTAACCTCAATTCTAACCTCACAGAAGAGCTAAAGTAAATTTTTCTACTGCGATTTTCTCCTTTCCCACCTCCCACTCCCGTTCTGGGGGAATAAAAGAGCCCCCCAACCCAGATCCTTTCTATATGTAATCTAATTCTCTCTTTAGTAGGTAGGAGGGACATGGGTTTGTTTAATATGGATAAAAAAAGTGCAAGTGGAGATTCAACATTGTACCACATTAACGTAGGGTCATGGACAAGTTTTTGTGTCTCCCAGCATATAATCATCCACAGTGGGGAAATCTCTTGCCTTTGCAGACAGTACACTTGTTTTATGTGAAAATTTGCCTCTTCATTTTCAAATTTCTTAATGAGCACAGTAATCTTATAGTGACAGACACTTAAGAAATACACTCTTTGAGAAGTTCAAAAGTATCAGTAGGGAAGCATTCCACCTCTTCTTTCTATAAGCCTCATCACACTCAAACAGGGAACACATGAAAAAAAGTTCTTACCTGTTAGGCAGCATCTTGCCCTCTATGTATTTCCCAATGATAGACCCTGATCTTTGCTTCCAGCTGGCTTTTGGAACAGTTGTTTTGCATTTCTGAAGAAATACAGAATACTTGTTACTGATTTACTTCTGCTGTCCATTAAGGTTAACCACCCTCATTCCTAACACTTTAATAATGCAATGCAAATGAAAGAAAAAAATGTAGGAAGAAATCCTAGAGGTATAAATGCTTCAGAATTCCAATTGATAAACCATCAGAACAGGGAACTCCAGATCCTGCAAAAATGCATCTGTTTTGTAAATAAAACAGCAAAACGTAATGAAAAAGTAAATGGATATATTTTTTTACACCAGCAGCTTCTTGTAGGACTAAGAACACAAGCAAATATAAACTAAGTGGCCTAAGTCTCCTTACACCAGGCTACCTCTAGAACATCTTATGGGCCCCTTCTTTGCTGCTGCTAAAAAGTTAATAGGATCTGCTTTTATGCCAGTCCAAAGAGGTATTCAGGTACTGATTTGGGTACTCAGTCATTGTAATGTTGTATAAATGTTTCAGGATAAATTATCTACGCCTGACTGAGTAAATTAAAACAATTTAATTGTTAAATTTTTAGGTTATTTCATCCTTTCATGATTGCATCCTTAGTTTCTTCTAAAATACATTCATGTCTCTTCAGATAGCTCCCACTTTACAATTCTAAACAGGCAGCTCTTAAAATTGTTCAGCAAATTAAAAATACCTTATTTTCAAGTGAGAAAAAAAGACAATACAAATTAAGAACAGGACAAGATTTAAGTGGCTCAGAAGTCCATCTCCTGCCCAGCCTTCTGCTCCCCTTCTTTTGAAGCTGTTCTCATATGTGTCTGCTCAACACTGGATTTGAAAATAATGGTTGGTTACCTGTAAAAATATGTCACGTTCATCCTTGAGATGTTTGTTCCTTTCTCTGCAAAGAGAACACAAACAAAAAAACACTGAAGCCAAGTATTTGGAACTGCTGACTTTTCTACCCCACACTAACAAACAGACTGGACAGCTGGCAATGTGAACCTTCCATCATCCTTTATTTACATTCTCACCTCAGCCAGTTCCTGGTCCGGGCTACTGATTCTCCAGCAGGGCTATGCTGATTAAAGCCAGATGGGTTCTGGATCTCTTTCTGTATTTTATCTAAACAAATGCCTTTACACATAGAAATCAGTTGTGGTCAATACACCTTCACATACTATAAATTAGAATGTTTAATGACTTTCACACTAAATATGACCACTTAATGTGGAGAGGGTGCAATGAACCCCATCTCTTGTTCATCTGGTGACAGCTGTGAAGGCCAGTTATGTCCCTCTGAGGGCTACAGTTGTGGCTGCCATGGAAAAGCCAGCCTAGGAAAACATCCATCTCCATCCTTTGTGCAGAAACAATGAAATTGTCATGAAACAGACACTCCAGGCAATCAGCAAGCTCTGATCAGATTTGACAACACACCTGCTTAGTACATCATCTATCGTCTCCATATGTTGCTGGCCTGGCCACAGGAGAGACTGAGCAGCCAGGGGTGAACAGAAACAACCTCAGTTGTCAGATGTTTCTATCTGTGCCCCCAAAACTTGCAGCAGGCAAGATCCCAGAGTGGCCTGTGGAAAACACACACTGCAAAATAAGAGCCTTTCCTCAAGCCTGCAAAATTTTTAGGCAACTTTAAAATGAGGCCTCCTGAAGGAAATGCAGTCAATGAAGGCCTACAGGCAGGTGAAACCCAGAGCCTGTGCTGACTGACCACTGAGCTAACAAAACCCAATACTGCTGAACATTTAAAAGAGGACTGCAGCTGTCTGAACACAGCTCCAAACTTTGAAGCCTATCAATAAAGGAATGTTAGCTAAATACACTTTGGTATCATTTTCCAAATGTTTTGGGGAAATAATCTTCATTTTGGCTCAACTCCCACCACTTGAGAAGCAACAGAGCCTTTCAGCAAGCTTCTGCAGCCAGGCTTCTACCTCAGAACCAGCTTAGAATTGTTCACTGCTGTTCTGTTTTACATTTGACTTTTGGAAAGGAGATTGTCCTACAATACTGAATTGTCGAAACGAAGCGTATTTTTCAGGTGTGCTGCCTTCTACTCTATGCAGGAACAGAGCATACAAAAGTCTTTTGTAACCATTTTTACTATTTTTGTGTCATTGTCCTGTGGCAGGTTGACCTTGACTGGCCGCCAGATATACACCCAGCCACTCTCTCACTCTCCTTCCTCAACACAACAAGGAAAGATAGTAACATGGAAAAGTTTGTTGGCCAAGATAAAGACAAGATTACTTACCAACTACCCATTACAGACAAAACAGACTCAATTGTAGGATGATGAGAAACAGAGACAAAACTAAAATCGCCATCTCCACAATCCCCTTTCTTCTCAGGCTCAATTTCACTCCTACACCCTCAGCTCTTCTACCTCCTTATCAATCCTGAGTGTCCCAAGGGGGTGGGGAATAATGGGGTTTGTGGTCAGTCCGTAACAGCTTCTCTCTGTGGCTCCTTCATCCTCACACTGTTTTCCTGCTCCAGTGTGGATTCCCTCACACAGGTTACAGTCCTTCACACACTCCAGCACAGATCCTTCCCATGGGGAATAGTCCTTCAGGAATGGACTGCTCCAGCGTGGATCCCCCATGGGCCAGAAAACCTGCTCCTGCATGGGCTCCTCTCCATGGACCAATGTCCTGCCAGGAGCCTGCTCTTGCATGGAGTCTGCACAGGCTACAAGGGACTGTGCTCCAGCGGTGCCTGGAGCACCTTCTACCCCTCCTTCTTCACTGACCTCCCTCCCTCCCTCACAACTGCTGTGCCGTTTTCCATCCTTTCTCACTGGGGCTTTCCCAGAAGCACATCCTGGCTGTGGGGCTCCACTGTGCCCTGTGCTGTGTCCATTGCCACAGGGCAGCCCTGGCTTCTCTCTGACACAGGGACTGCCCCTATGGCATCCCCACTGTCACCACCTGGACACCTACACTCACTACACATCCCATATCCCAACAGAATTTCATCCTTTAATGGACCTCTTTAGAATTGTATAAGAAGCTCTTGAATGGAAGATATACATTACCTTAAAAAATCCAGCTGCTTCAAAAGTCCTGACTTCTCTCTCTGTAAGGTTTCTGTCACCCGGTACACCTCCCTAAAAAAAAAAAAAAAATTTAAAAAAAAAAAAAATTGTTCTAACCATGATATGAACACTACTAAAATGCTTCCCCCTAGGGGTATCTACATTTGAGATCTCAGCTTCTTCAAACCTGTAGATTCTATTCTGCATGAATGGTTACACATTTTAAAGAAGTTTATTCAGTATAAGGCCCACAGTAGCACAGCAGTATAAGTTAGCAGAGGAAGGAATAGAGGTTCTTTTTTCAAAAAATATTGCTTTTTAATTTCTTCATCCAGAGAGCTTAATATATGTTGATACTGGCACATGGAGCATTTAGAAAAGATACACTGCTGAAATACTTCTCACTCATGGCCACTAAAAAACAGGTGACATTTTATCCAAAATTAGAGCTTATCTTACTGCTGGGAACCATATGTCAGGCTCACACATGTCTACAGTCCCTACAAATTCTTTCCAATTCCTGACACTTATGCAGCCATTTTAACACCATTTACTTTAACACAGTTTGGTGTCTGGCCTTAAATGTTTTTTGCCTTTCAGTGAAGCCTCAAGTTCTTCCTGTGCACTGTCTGAACATCACACCTGCTTCAACAGCTCAGGTCTTACCAGACTCATACAGATGTTTAAAGCAACACTGCAGGTGCAGTTGAGTAGGGCTGAGCTCTAATTCCATAAACCACTATTGAATCCAAAGTGCTTTGTAAATGCAGTAGGATTATTCAGCAGTCTGACCGCTGGGCAGATTTCCTCTGTAGCTTTTAAATCAGATCATTCCATAGTCTTTGCTCTGGATCTGAAAAGAGAGGCCTCAAAGAGGAAACAAACCACCTTGAGGAGGAGCATTTCTACTGTCTACTTCCAAAACACACATCAAACATGCAAACCTAAAAATTCTAGTCACGGTGGCCATTCTTTAACACTGATTTATCAACAAAGTTCATTATTCATACCCTCAAGAAAAATTAAACAAGTAATAAATAAGTAGAGCTCAGCACAAAGCTTAAGAGAAAAAGAATGTGACATTTGAACTAATGTTCTGCTCTATTCTGAAATATGTCAAATAGCAACAGTTCTGAATTATGTAGTTCATTGCTCCAATGGCTAGGTACATCTGTCATTCACGCGCTCTCCATTGGCAAGGAGAGGGTTTTACAGATCCCTGAGCATTTCTTTTAAAATGGACTTCAGCCAACATTTCTGCCAATTACAGCTTCAGAGTAATGATTCTTCTGCTTTGTGCAGAAGGCTGGAGCAAGACAGGTAGCTTGATCTGTCAGAGGTAATTTTTATCCCTCAAAATATGAACCGTAAATATTTCTTTTTGGGTTTTTTTTTGTTTTTTTTTTTTTTTTTTTTTTTGTTTGGTTGGGGTTTTTTGTTTGGTTTTGGGGGGGTTTTTTTTGGGGTGGGTTTTTTTTTTTTTGGTAGTTCAGAGTCAGAATCTGAAACCCACAACCTTTGAACTGGAAACCCCAAAATTATGGTTCTGAACTGCCATAAGGCCTTGTGGGAATTGTGATAAGCTAAGTTTTATCTTGCTGGCCTTACTAGGCTTACTTTTGATGAAGGAAAAAGAGAGGATCCTCGGCATCTCACAGTAAGAGTGCATTCTGAGAAGCAAGTTTCAGATAGACTCAGCTCTGAGGAGGATGGAGCATCATGTGACACAACTGTAAGGCATTTCTGTAAGGAATTCCACTGGTATTTCAAAACTAAGACATGATACGGATTTTTAATTCCAAATACCCTCAACAAATGGCAGTGGGGAGAACAGTGACATTTTGAACACATAGCAAAAGATTCCGTAGAAGCCAGATACGCTACAGAAAACATGCTGAATTACCTGGGGGAAAGCAGCTAGAACTGCACTTGGCTTTTGCAGGTGGTTTCTGCTTATGACACAAGCTTAAATCACAGCACTGAATACCCTGAGGAGGCTCACAGGCACACTAAGCAAGTGCACTAGAACTGCTGCAGCTGGAGACTTACATTTCCTTCTCCTCATTGAGCCTTGACGCC
The DNA here is from genome assembly GCA_013398115.1 of Falcunculus frontatus. Lineage (NCBI taxonomy): Eukaryota > Metazoa > Chordata > Aves > Passeriformes > Falcunculus > Falcunculus frontatus. The sequence continues at coordinate 56,868 of VZRV01003627.1, read as the reverse complement.
TCCTCCTGAAGCACCTGTAGCTGTTGTTGAGCCAGGCTTAGTTCATGGGATGTTCTCTCCAGGTCTCTCAGCAGCTCCTGGTTAGTCAGCTTCAGCTTGGTGTTCTCTACTTTGGTTTCTTCTTTGCCACTGAGGAGTTCTGTACACTGATGCTCTAACTGGGGTGGAGGAAAAGAGAACAGAAAGCATTAAAACTAACTGAGGCATCTTGGTTTCGAGGCTTCTGGTTTGGGTCTTAGAGGTTGGCTGAGTAGGGAGCTATTTCTATCAAAGCCAAAAAATGATTAAAACACATATGGTGCTCTTCCACTGTTCTTTGTACAGACATAATTATGTCACACAAAAACAAAGCCATTCCACTCTATGACTGAATTTTATCCAGTTCAAAAACACAGCAGTACAAACCATTAAAAAGGTGCTAGAGAGCAGATTAGCAGCATTAAGTTGATATTCGCAACTGCTATTTTAGACCATTTTTCACAAAGACCAGGCCTACACAGAGCAATTCAGAGTTCTACCTAAAAACTGTTGGCTTTAAATCTGATAGCTGATAAACCTTCCCATTCCCAGTAATATGAACAAGCAGTAACCTTTTTGCCACCTCAGACAGCTCTGCCAAGAAGTGTGAATTAGAGCCTTTTTATTCAGTTTTATATTCACTCTCCAAAGTACATCAAAGGAAAGATACACCTTCCCTGTGAAACAGGCAACAGCAGATGATAGTGGTTTCTAGTATACGAGTTCTATCTGCTTCTCCCTGACTAACTGAGCAAATTCAGACAACAGAGCAAAACTTCCTATTAGGGAAGGCATTGATGAGCTTAAAACATAAAAGCTTTATTTTTACTTTTTTTTTAATGTATTCATTTTAGGGGATGTAAAACATACTAGGAGCATTACAATGATACCATTTAAATCTTCTGGATCTGAGACATAACGCTGTTAGAACTCTCATTTTGCCCATCCGAACAAGCAGAGCTCACCCAATCAAAATCTGTCTCCGCCCAGCTCTGCCAGTCTGTTCCTACCTCACAACATTGCTGTTGTTCTGGTCCTGGTTTTGAACGAGGCCCAGGTTAAAAACAAAAGCAGAAAACACTTTCTAGCTGGGATTGTGAGAAGTCAGGAACAAGTGTAGAGTGGGAGCAGGTATCTCAGCAGCAGCAGCAGCAGCTTAATGTCTTTGCTGAACTGTAGCCTCAGCAGGCTCACGTTTCACATGGAACATTGGCTGGGCATCAGATTACTGCTGAACAAGGTCAGTTTACACGGATAGATTATGTCAGTTCCTGAATATTGCTTCCACTCCTCGATAGAATGAAGTTATCCATTCTAAGTAAAAGACCAGATGCTTCAGGTACTGAAGACAAGACTTAGACAGAGGAGTGGTTTTGGGAGAAGCATAAAGTGACCAAAGATGAACTTTCAAAAATCTTAGGAGCAACAAACCGCATACAGAAATCCCACTTACAGAATAGTATGGCCACCTGAAAGCTTACACAGAGACTGTTCTGGAAATTTAAATGCAATGGTAGCCAACATCAGCTTCCAGACTCATCTGTACCGATGTTAGAAATACTTGCTATAAATCCTGGTGCTCACTCTTGTCAGAAAAACTGCAATATAATATCTAAAGCACAGAACAGAACAAGAAGAGAAAAGGCTGTTTCACAGCAATACAAAGCTCCCTTCTTCCACTGTGCCCGTACAATCCTTTGAGAAATGCCAAACACCACCTTTAAAGCATTCATTTAAACAACTCCTGATACACAGAAATAACTCATTAGGTGAATGCTCAGCTGGTAATAGAATGGCATAGATCCTATAGCTTCTAGCAGCTTATTGGAGCTGCAAGTTGGCTCCTATGCTCATCTGGTAGATGGAAACTGTTGGGGAGAAGACTCATGGCTGATAGACATGTTTAAGAAAATCTAAGTAGCAGAGAGAATTAACCCATTACCACAGGTCAAGCACAGACACAGTAGCTGATGGTGCATATTCTCTTTTTTTGACAAAGATGAGAGGAAAACCAAGTTTAAGTTGAGTAAAGAACTGGGATTATCCAAAGCAAATGAGCTGTTGCTGTTGCACATACATTGAGCACTCTCCATGCAACCCCTTGTTCTTAGCTCAGCATCCTTTCTGTAGTTTTTATCTTTTTTTTCCTCCCTATTTATTTCAGTTGCACGTGAAAGATGGAATATGTACACAGTGCCATAAGGCAGTTATAAGCACTTGAGTCCTACTGATCCATGTTCTCATTCATCTCATTCCCAATCCCAAGATCATGCTCTTCACCGGCTGTCATGAGCACAGAACCCATCATTTTATGGGAGAACTCCAGTAGCTCCCCTGCATTTCACCTGGTCCACACCCACTTTCTTCCCCTCACACGAGAGTCTGTGCCCTAGATGTTATGCTGGATATCCTCTGTCCCCAGTGCCTCCTCCTGAGACGTTCCATCTCACATCCCTTGAGGAACAAGGGAAAACCTTGCACATTATCTAAGCCATACAGAGCAAGCTGACAATTCAAGATCATGGCAGCCAGCAAAACGGCCTAGACAAAGGAATCTTGGCCAGTGAACGAGGAATCAGACCCACATTTCAGTCATGCCAGCCAGATAACCCTCATAAGGGAGAATCCCTCTGGCTGTGTCAGCAGATCAACTCTGAGCTCATCTGGCTTAAAAGCTCCCTTTCACATTTTTGTTACTAATTTCCAACATAGGAATAATTACATTGTATTTTAAATTTTTTTTAAAAGACTCACAAATGAAGTTTGGAAAGAAGCATTTGTGTTCCTCCCAAGAGGTTCTCTCATACAATCAAGCATAGAAGTCGTAATTACATCAAGCTACCTTTACTGTCTGCAAGAAGAGATTTAATTATCAAAGTATATTTCCATGCCAGAGGAGGAGGCAAAAGTGAAAGAGATCTCTGGATAAGGCAAACATTAGACACCACACATGGATATCTCAGTGAATGAAAAGTAATACCAGAAAACGAGTGGAGACATGGCATTATAAAAACGGATCTGAGTAAAGATGAGAGTCACTTTCAGAGAAGATCATTAGAAACTAGAAAAATATATGCAGAAAACAGTGTCTCTAACTATATTGAGTAAAACACTCAAATAAATAGGCTAGGTTGCTACACCAGAAAAAAACCCCCATCAGATACTGTATATCAGATTAGCAATAGGCCAATCAGCTAATTGAATGACAAAAGTTTCAATTGTCATCAATCATCTGAATGAAATTATGTCACTCATCCCATCATTAGAAATAGTGAATTCCATTAGTCCAACACAGCTTCCTTTCCATAAAACTAAAATGGGATAGTTTAATCTTTATGGCGTATGAAGATCTTGTCTTTCAAAAGCACCCTTGTCGTGATTCATGCAAATTCATAATGGAGAGGGGAAAAGATAAATACTAGAAAATACAAATAAAATAAAAAACATGGTAATACTACTAATAATAAGCAATGTAGTGAATAGAAATGGAAAACATAAAATCAGATAAAGAAATAATACTCATAAAAATAGCACAGACATTGTTTTATGTTCTCCAAGATAGGCAATAGTAGACAATGGCCATGTAGACAACAATCGTAAGACTTCCTGGTATTGTTGCCTGTATTGATTGATTATACTAGGCTTAAAATTGAGTGAAAGCCTTTGAATAGCTTCTGTGGGTTTTATACCAAATTTAGAAAACACATACTTGAAAAAAGCACAAGAAAAGGTTTTTACAGAATTACTGGTTGATAACTAAGTTTTGAACAGAGCTTAAAAACAAACAAACAAAGGCATATATTAAAATATAATCATTACAAAATTAGAATAAGTAATTTCTTATACTCTTGCAGTTAGTTTCAGACTAAAAATGCCTGATCTGTGTGCCCCCACAGATACCTTCAAAGTATAGATTATTCCACTATAGTGCTGCAATGTGATAAAGAGCCTGAATATACCCACATCTATTCTGATTCACAGTGGTCCTGAACAAGGGTAATTAACATCAGGCAGTTGATTTCAGCTATGGAATGGACTTTTAGTTCAGTCCTGCATCCTTATCAGCTAAACTTCACAGAATCACAGAGTACCGGGTTGGGAGGGGAACTCAAGGTTCATCTGTTCCAACCTTTCTTGGCAAAAACACAGTTTAGACAAGATGACCCAGAATCCTGCCCAGCTAAATCTTTAGCGTCCAGTGTTGGAGAATCCACCACTTCCCCAGGAAGTTTATTGCAATGCCTGGTGGTTCTCATTTTGAAAAACTTTCTTTTTTTGTCCACATATTCGTAGTCTACAGAGGGAATTGCATTTACAGCATTCCATTTCAGCCCTTTAAATTCCAGGGCTACCTCCTTTCCCTATTGCTAGTCTTTCCTGCAACGACCTTGGAGCCACTTTACAGCGAGTTCTCTGCTCCCCCAAGCAGGCCACACATTTTAAGAAGTAAAACACATCAGGTTATAATATGGGAACTTGACAAGCTGTTACCAATGCCAGGGAAACATGCACTGCTATAAAACTGTTATCACAGAGATATATCAGGAGCAGGTTGTTCAGGAGGGAGGATTTCAAGTTCATAGTGCTGAATCATCCAAAACAAGTAAATGAGTGGCTGGTACAGGCTTTGAGCAAGGGTGCATGAGAAGAGCCAAATCGTTGTTCTCTGCTCTTAGGCTTTCTGGGTGTTAAGCCAGTTCCTAGAACACTGAAGGCGGTGGAATTCTGCTACATTTTCATAAAAATTACCCTAGTACCTGGGGAGAATATCCAAAGCATTATTTTATTTTCCATTTTACCACATAAAAGGAAAGGTACCTTAGAAATAGAGGTTAACATTTTTCCTAAGCACGTGACACAAAATCAACAGAGGGTCACAATTTGGCAGAACCACATCACACCAACTCTTAGTTTTGGGACCTAAAATAGTACCTAAAGAAAATCATACGAACAAATATGAGCTATCTATTTTTTAACTCTGAAGGATATCAGTTAGTACCCTTTTCTGTTTTTGAACCAACTGTTCCAGCTCTTGTTCTTTTGACAGCAGCTTGCACTCCAACTCTTGACTGTAGGACTGAAACCTCTCTGTGTCCTGCAAGATTCAGAGAGGAAATGGATTAACAGAACAGCACAATTGCATCAGCAGGAGGAGAAATAATGAATCAGGGGTGAAGCTTTCCACAGTGAATATAACAAGACACGGGTAGCACTCAGTTTAGGGATGGTATCACCCATGAATCTGTAAACTGGTGTAGTCCAGCAGCTTCAATGACTGTGGTTTCTACAGAATGTGCTGATTGCACATGAGTATGTATTGAGTCTAGAAAGTGGAGGCAGACATCTCAGGCAGGAGGCTGAGGAGCTTAGCCAATCTAAATCAATGCAGCCAGAACATATCCTCTCATTTCCAGCCACAGCAACTCAGGCTGATGTGAAAGAAACAACAACGGCCACGCTTAAAATCCATCACTAACAACAGTTTTTCACAGATGTCCCAGTGGTATAAACAAGCAACTAGGGCTGCAAGCTCTGCCTTTCACTTAGCAATTGTATTAACCTGTCCACTAAGTATCCTGCAATCACTGGGGGCTCCCAGTTATATTTGGGATTACTCCTTCTGACACTCCTCAGCTGAGAAAAATTGTCCGACCTCTCCTAAGTAAAATCAGGTTCCAGCAGTTTGTATCAGCTGAGAATTTGTCCTGTTTCTCCAAAAACAGGCTTCTGCTCTCTAAGGTCCCCAGGAAAATGCCTCTGAACAAAAACAAAAATTCCCTCAAGATGGCAATGGTTCTTACATGTTTTTTCCCTTAAGCAGTACACTAATGGGGTAATCAAATGCGTGATAACTGGCTCTTTCTGGGGAAGAATATATATCCAAGTGAAAAAACAGACTAACTGCCCCTTTTGTGTAACATTCAGTCAGCAGGGTATTAGGTATTGTAAATAGCTACAATTTGTACTTATTTGCATCTTACCAGTTTTTTAAAATATATTCTTCAAGAGCTGCTCTTCATTCAAGCCACAATAATTTCCCTTTTATATGGCATCAATGCATCTCTCCAGGCTGTAAAGTCTTTGTAAGACTTTGCATTAGAGAAAGAATTTAACAGTCAGATCTCCCTAGATCTCAAATTAGTCATGCAAAGAAACAATACTTCTTGAGTGTCTGGCAACCCTCAATGTGACTGCTGACTAAACTGTAAATAGCTTGAGTGGGAAGCTTTCATAAAAAGCCTGAAAGAAATGGCTTAACCTCAAATATACAACTAATTAGGAGATCCAACAATCATTGCTTATGGAAAAGTCTTTGTTGTTAGGGGATTTTCAGTACCACTTCAGCTGTGGGCTATTAAGAGCACATAAACTATTTTTTCCACAAAACTGCTGTCAGGCAAAGTTGCAAATACTTTTTATCCTTCAGCTAATATACAAACTTTATTTTAAGGTTTCATCTTATCCACCACTAAAAATTGCTCTCAGCTAGGAATGGAAAAAAACTTGAAAATATGAGTCAGGTTCACTACCCTGTAAGGCAAGTGAAAAGACTGATTCCTTAGACAGCTGATAAAGGCACTTTTTTTTTCTTTTTTTTTTTTTGGTTGGCAGGAAAAAAAAATACTTGATATACTTGGATAACAAAAGGAAGATTTAGATATATTTGACTATATTATCTAGATATGTTTATATATATTTGATTGAGAATGGAGACAATAACCACTATTTTGGCAACTGTTTCTGTCATGTACTGCTGAAACCCTGTATTTGTGTCATTTATATGACTGATGCCAAGACAACAAAAAGGGATGAGTCAGTAGCTCATGACTGACTGTCCCAGGCCACCCAGAGCAGCCGTGGCACCTCCAGTATTTTAATACTTAAAACTTAATTGGCCAAGTTCCTGAGCATCCTGATCGCGTTAGGAAGTAAGGTGTCACCGTCCCGCCTACATGGTTCTAGGACGACTCTTTCCTGGACCATGCCGGAAGTTCTTGTTAGTTTCCTTGTTTTACAAGAAAAAGCAGGACAGAAAAATCCAAAGACTATGAACACAGTAGAGGAGTTTTAAAGAAGACTTCCCAAAAAAAAGGGAATTCATTTTCAGGTGTTCTGGAAGCACCATGGCAGTGACAAAAGAATCTGACCTGTGTTTATTTTGCAAATAACGTGTGGTTGTTTCACAAATTACCAACACTTGATTCATCTCGTTGTTATCCCCTCCCAAAAAGCAGAGACTGTAGAAGTCAGAAGGATTGGTGCTGCTCTGAACAACCTCACACAGTGTTCTTCCTAACTGGGACCAGAAGTTGGACCTAGAGCAGCACCAATAATACAATGTTTGTAGTTAAACTGACTTTCAAAAGAATGCCAGTGGCTGCTGCTGTATGCCAGCCACTGAGCACAGGACATCAATGCTCCTTCTTCCAACAAGTCACTTAGTTTGAAGCTGAAGAGACTAAAAGTTTGAAGCTGCAGCACAAAAGTAGCTGTGAGGTGAAAGAAGTTTTTTCTTCCTCTGTTGTGAAACACATTTTGTGGGCTTTAATTTCACACCCAGAATGAGTTTAAAACCACTGAAAGGGGGAGCAGAATCCATGGCCACCATAACAAAGAGACACTCACTTTCAAGAGAAACTGCTCCTTCTCCTTTTTGATTTGCTGTTCCATTTCCTCATAGAGATGTTGAATTTCTTCATCATAAGCAGCAATTTTCCTAAAAAGAGATAAAAATACAGAGTGGGTCTTTGTAGCATTACTTCAAGTCATGGCTTACATTACCAGCTAAGCTCCACATCTCTGCCATAATACAAGACTCCAAAGAATGTTCTGGTGTCAAGGAAAGAGAAAATTTTGTGCAGCGAAGCTCACAGGCTAATTTTTTTTTTTTTTCTCGTGGAAGTGAAGCTTCAACAACTCAAAAGCTAATATAAAGCTGATGTTTCCATATAAAGCAGCTGTTCATTATGCAATTTTAATGACTACCAGATCTTAGGGATAAGGAAGAGAGTTTCCTAATGACAATACCAAGATATCAGAGCCTAAATTTGACAGTTAAAACTATTTTCACTGCAACTTCCTTTTCTTTACTCTTGGACTGCACTGTTCCCCATTCAAGGGTACTGAATGAGGTACTTCTATCTAAGACACATTAGCTACAATGGAATTCTTGAAAGACCTTCTTGAAAGCAGCCTCTCTAACAGCTTTGCTGAAACAAATTTGAAAAGCCCAGACCAGGAACAGAAATAAATATGCTGTGCACACATGTATGTGACTGTAGGAAAAAAAAAAAGAACCTACAAAGTTCACTTTTTTTCCAGTAGAATATCGCAATTAATATCACTGCAGTTTGATACATGAAGAGCAAATGCTTTAGCTTGGGCAGAACAAATTTACTGTTGACAGGGAACAAGAGATCTACTTTGTTCTGCTACTACTCTGTTCTATTCTCATTAATGCAGAAACTGAAATGCAAAAATCTCTTTGTATCAAACTCAGGGGACATCCTAGAAAAAATTTTAATAGAGATTATTAGGACCTTTATATGACAGTACTGTATATTCCCCCATATTCTTCCTGCCATAGCTGTTCCTTGAGCAATCTGCATGATGCATCTGTTCGAATAAAGTACAGAATCTTCAAGAGCATTCACACCAGCAACAGCAAGACAAGGAACATCCAGAAGAAAACAACCACAACATTTATTTTGTATCTACTTTTTTTTTTTTTTAACCTAATGCTCTACATAGTCTATGTTTTTACCTTATTGAAGGCCTAGTTTTCTTCTCATTTAAAACAAAGCCAATTTTAAAGAAAATTTAAAAACTTTACCTAATCTAAGAAGCGTAAGTAAAACCAGAAACAAGTCTATCTTTCCCCCTTTCAACAGCAGAACACTTGACACTGCCAGCGTGCTTTCTCAGTCACAGATAAAAAAATGTGAGACATTTTCCCAGGATCTACAGAAGCAATAAACAACTGTCAAGCTACAAGAATTTGAGGAAAACTAAGGCTGTCACTTAGACTTTTTTAAACTCTGACTAGGTGAGAAAATCAGGCCCCAAAAGGACCTGTGCCACATGACTGCAACACTTCAAATAGAGAGTGTCAGAAAATCCAGAAGCCCTTTTTTGCCTTACTCCCCTTATACTGTAAAGATGGTTCATGTTCTGATCTCCAATTTTATTTTCTTGAAACTAAGAAAATGCTTCTTGAGGAATTAGCACTCATCAATGGAATCAAACCACACAAATTCATAGAGAACTAACAACTACTTAGAAAGGCATGGCAGAGATGCTAAGATCATACACCTGCTGTACTCATGCAGTACAATGTCACTCTGACCAGCACTAGACTGACTACTGAAAAGCCCTGTAACTTTGCAGAGGCAGAACACATTGCACAGCAGCCGGTGTTTCCATGGGAATCATAAAGATTTTCTTGGCTTCTGTGTGACAGGGAGAATATCTTTAGTCCTGTGTTTTAGCCTGCTGATTTAGGTGTTTCTTTTCTCTTATGTGTTTGGGAGCAAAGGATATGGTAGCACCACGAAGACTACACCCAGGAGGTACCGCTGGATGTAGGGATCTTTTTAGTTGGTCTGGCACATAAGAACATGCCCTTTCTGCAGGCTGAATACTCTCCAAGCATTTCATTCATGGATTTCCACTCTGATCGAACTAAAAAGAGGGAGAAAATAATATCCCCTCATAATCAAAAGTGTAACAACTGTAAGTAAAATAACTAACAAGCAGTAGAAAAAAATAATCCAATACATTAGCTGGCAAATATTCCCCACATATAGTCAGGAGAAAAAAACTGAATCTATAAGGATATATCATCATTATGTGAAAAATGCAACGTGTTTTGACTAAAATTTCTATTCCATTAGATTATCCCTTCAAGTTTTATTGAACACATGAGTTTATAATTTCAGCAATATTTGATAATGTAGTCTCTCTTTTCAGTAATGCTGTGGAATAAACAGATGGAGATGAAAGCAGATGAAATATAACATGATCTCACTAACTTCAGATGATAAGTTCAGGATCAACACATGCACAAGGGTTTAATTTCTGCCCATTCATGTAGTTGCAATGTGAATTGTTTTGATTTCACAACTGCTGTTCATGCAGTTTGTCGTAATGGTTTTCTCCTTAACAAAATACAGTGATTTGTACACAGTGTGAACTAACCTCCTGAGATGCTGATTCTCCTCTTCTTCTACAAAGATGGATTCTGACACTATCTCATGCTAAGCCCAACGAGAAGCCAGTTCATCCTTCCCTTCCCCTTTACCCTTTTGTTTATCTTGCCTGTTTAGAACTGTGCTGTTTGAAACACAGCCCACATTTTTATTAGGTTTGTCCTTCAAATGCAAAGCACAGCAGCAGACAGAGCTAATGGCAGTTGAAGATTCTATCTGCTATTAGAAGAAAAAGGTCTTTCTCATCTCTTTTAGGCTTACTTCCTATTAGTCTTATTAAAAGCCCCTTGGTTCTACTGCCAGGAATTTGAAGAATAACAAGGTCTGTCATATCCCACTCCAGCCTTTGCCTCCTCATTCAAGAGATACGACCTTCTAAAAATAGCTCTCTCAGAATAGCTGTTCTCTTCCTTTAACCACTGAGCTGCCATTCTCTGCACTTTTCCTCATCCAACTACGTTCTTTCTAGAACTTCCCACAGTGCACCCAGGACATGGGTGCACTAAGATTCCATGTGGTGCCAAAAACATGCTTTGTCATATGCTCAGTACCCTCCCTGGTAATGCCCAGCAGGTTACTGGGCTCTTCTGGCTGATTTCAGGAAGATCTCTGCAATGCCACCATGGGCTTTCTCTGGAACTGTAATTGCCCATCACATTGGCATGATTTTACTTTCTCTTCCTCACGTTCATCTCTGCATTTCTTGCGCACTCAATACATCACCCAAGTATTTTAAAAAACACTACTGCTAATTTTAAGAAGCCATCTAATTTTAAATTAGCCCTTGAAACGAAACACAAATACCAAAAATCAAGGAGAACTAACTTACCCTGGCAAATAAATACTGTACTCGCAAAACTGCATTGTGTTTAGATTTAAAATCACAGTTTTTTTCTCTCTAGATAGTTACATCAGTATTAACCTGCACAGTCTCTCATGTGTGCTGTGTTTGCATGTTTGTGTACTGAGAACACACGTTCAGCCTCGCTACTGCCTGGACCTACCAACAGGAGCAAAAGCAGCCTACTGGATCTATTGAACCAGAACAGGAGGAAACTCCTGGATCTCCTAGACCACGGGACTCAGGTGCATGAATGAAAATACACGTGTGAAAGGTCCAGAAGAAAAGACAAAAAACAGGTAGAGTAGAACATAATGGGTTAAGAGCATAGATTTTTACGGCATAAAGATCCCAGCACACTCACATGAAGCTTCTCAGGGCAGCCAGGATAGAAGAAAAAAGAACAACTTAAGACAAAAGCACAGCCTACACCCAGGCAAGGAGACAAAAGGCTGAGAGCAGACTGCCTTATTGCCTAATGACTCACGGAGGTGAGTCAGGAGGGAAAGATGAAAGATCAAATTCATATTCTATTTCCAAAGAGTATTATTGTCACCAATCAAGAACAACCCAGGAGACATTATAAGACCTCAAAACCCAGCATTCCTTATCTTCTGTGTTCCCACAGTAAATCCTGGCCAGTCTATGCAGATACATGTATATTAGCGCTAGTAAGTATGTGGGTATTACAAAAAATTAATCTTCTCCCCTACACGGTGTTGTCTTGAGCTTTGCTGTTATTCGTACATAGTTTGAAAGAAAACAGGTAATTCATCCCCACTGTCACCAAAGAAAACATTACTACTCTGATTCCTTCCTGCAGTCAACTACAAAGAAAAACAACAATCTACATGCTGGAATCAGTGGCGTTATCAGGAGGAGCCAAAAGAAGAAATTACCTAAAGCATGTTTTTACTACAAAAGCATAAAAATCCAACGCGTTTTCAACGTAGAGATTTCACATCAGCTAGAAAAGCTAATGCTAATGTACTCTATGTGCACCTCTGCATTGATCAGAGTTATTAAGCAGACACATTTATTCATTCAGTTCCCAAAAAACACTCTCAAAAAACCACAGAACAAACCTCTCACCACACACGGTAGTTAATAATCTCTAGGCCACAACAGACAGCAAAACTCTCTGTATGCTGTTTCCAGCTGTCTGAAGGCTAAAACCACACAGAGACTTAGATGAAAATGCTACTACAAATATAAACCAATTGTCTTTAATGACCATACAGTTTTAGGTTTTTTCCCTCTTCATAAGCCTTGTTATATTCTCAGAATAGTCAGGAGAGTGCTGAACAAATGAAGTAAATGTTCAACAATATATTTGCCTTTATTACTCAGTCTGTAAGAATCTGAAATTCAGAAGGGACACTTTAAAATAAAAATTCAGTGGAACTTCAACTAAGCCCATAATTTTGCATTCTGTTTAGATTTAGCATCACAACTTTTCTCCCTCTAGATAGCTACATATAAAAGAATGATCTATCAATTTTTAGTTCTTATATATATTTTTTGTATATGCATTTTATGCAGTTGTTTATATATATATTTTATATGTTTTATATCTAAAACATACATGTTATTTCGTTTTTCATAGGTTTGCTTTCTATATATATATATATGTATATATATATTTGTTAGCTTACATTTTCACTAGTATCAGTGCCTTGTGCTGCTCTAACATCTTAAACCTCTTATGTCTCTGGCCAGTTAATCCAGGTTTCTATCTTTTCTGCACGCAATGCTTGCAAAGCACACAGACAATTTACCAGATTTGCTGTTAAATATGACTTTCCTCTGGAATCAAACTGATTAACTAAAAAGAATCAAACTGATTAATTAAAATGGAATCACTCAATATTGTCTTAAAACTTCAATGCAATAACAGACATCTGCAAAAGAATTTCAGTCAATAAAATCTTAACTGGAAGAGAAAAGCTAATTTCATTCAGTTCTGCCTTATGAATAGTTTTACCAGTGCTCTTAATGCCGGATAAAATTTTACATTATGGGAAGTCTTGTCCTCAGTTCTCCACTTTGTTTATTTCAAAAGTCCAAACAGTAGGTAAAATAGTTGTAAAACTAAACAAGCAGTCTAACAAAGAGAAATACTAACTTTTTTAGAGCACATTCCAATTCATTCTTCTCATTATCTGCTTCTTGGAGCTGGGAAAAAATTCTGACCAGGAACTCTTCAAAATTGGAAAGTAAATGAGGCTCTTCTTTTCTTAGCTGCAACCAAAGTTGCTTCACATCACTCTCACTGAAAGAAGAGATCATAAAGGATTCATTAAGAGAGAACATTTCCCGGGCTGCAGTAAATGTTCTTAGCACCCTTAGTAGATGGAGGCTTCAGGGCATCACTAGTCAGAACACAGAACTTATTAAAAACAACTTAAACTGTGTCAGATTTGAAAAGGAGGAGGGGGTGGGAAATGATGGAGATTGAATTTATTCCGAAAAATGCATTGTAACATCTGGTCATTCCTGACTGTAGAACAGCACAGGAACTGCTTGTTTAGTGGGTGCCTTGCCAGACACTTCACCTAAAGAGGAATAGGTAAGAAAGACAGATAAGATACAATATTCCCTGGCATCACTTCTATTAGGAGTAAAGAAGTTCCCACAAATCTAGAGCAGAGGGGACAGTGGGAAAGCTAATCAAAATGCCTTCTTCATAAGAAATGAATGAGATTCAGATTCCTAAGTTACTAAGTTATGCTAACAAATTGCATTTTTACTGCATTCTTTCATTTTCAACACATTTTTATTCCATGGTGAGTCTGCTACAAAAATCAGAACAAAACGTCTTGAAATTTTGATTTAAAGATTTACCAAGATAATGTTGTGTTCCCAAATCTGTTCAGCAGACACTCAAAAAGAGATGCTCTATTGTGAATGATAATGGGTTTCTAACACTTTGCCAAAATTCTCCTGAACCACTTTGTTTCTTCCTGACTCACTCTCTTCCACGTGCGCTGTAAGCCTGAACCCAGCCAGCAAAGAGTGCTATATTTAAAGGACAAAATGAGGATAAGGATAGAAGAAGTGGGTGATAAATATCTCTTCATAATGAAAGCCTTTCAGGATGACTGACAATGAACTGTTTCCTGGAACAGGAAGTCAGGGGAAGAGAAGGATTGATGAGCACTTTTATTCCGCAGTAAGAATCGCTGATGTATTTCTCAAATATTTTTACCACCTGTCCAGATTCTCTACCATTTTTGCCCGATGTTTTGGTTTTTTTTCCACAACATTCATTGTGATTGACCAATGAATGCCAGGCCAACACACAAGAAGCTATTTGAGCAGGTTTTACGTTCCACGTTTCAGAGTGAGCCATCCTGGCCTTGGAAGACGTATTGCTACCAGAGCAATCACAACATGCAATTATGCATGAAGGGGAGAAAAAGCAGAAAAAGTGGAGAAAACCTCTCTACTTATGGTGCACTTTAAACACGGCCCTTGCCAAAAATAGCAGTCATCGTGCATTGACTGAAAATCAGTGGCATCTGTGGATCACATGCTTGTAATTGTCTACGTTCAAATCCCATGGCACTTCAAGTGGTGGAGGTTTCACATGGCAGAAAAACATGTTTCATGTGCCTGGAGTACAACAGTTTTTGCTCTTGAAAATTTTGGTTGAGTGGCATTTTATCCTGACAACAAGAAAATTAGTTTTTTAAAGAATCTCTGTGGTTTCGAGCAGCTTTTGTTCTCGCCATTCATCTTGGATTCCATCAAAATCAAACCCAGAGGTGAGTCATAACAGGTCATACAACTGATTACTATTGCTGTGAGGACTCACTCATCCAAAACCTTTTTAGCTCCAAGCCGATCCATCAGATTTGAGAACTGGAATTCTTCATCCTCATCACCACTCATGGTCTCTTCACATCTAAGTGAGCCAGCTGTTTCACCTTCTGATGGTTGCACCATGTCATTTTTCAAAGCAATCTGCTCCAAAAGAAATTGGCCTAAGAATTAGAAATTGCACACATTAGCATATTCAAAACTTACTATAAAAACCAATGTCATACTAAACATACTAAAGCTCAAGTTTTACAGAAAATAAACAACAAAAGGATGAGACATGGCAAGAGGATGCCTGTATTCCATGGCTGACTTTGTGCCCAGTTTAATGTGTAACCTTCAGTAAATCATCCACCTCAAAATTCACAAACATTTAAATAAAAAAATTAGTATCTACATAAAAAAAACAAAAGGACATAAATTGCAGTAACAACTGTTCATAAAAGTTGTGGTTTTCTTTCTTGATAGGTTTAAATAGGCATTAGGAATCTAAAATAACCATAGCATCGGTACTGATAAAATGTATACTAAATAAAATTTAACATTCTATTTAGTGCCTGACCAAAGACACACATTCAATTCCTATATAAATCACATACAGAAAGCCGTATTTCATTAACAGTAGTTGTATGGTGAGGATGCGGAAGTGAAATTGCCACGGTGAAATTGCCGGGGGGTGGAATATTTTGATTTTATGCAGAGGATTTTTTGCTATATTCTAAATTCCAGTACAGAAATTACTATAGACTCAAGGAAACAGAAATGCTGGTATGGTTTTACATTTTTATTAACTCCATCTTGCATACTTTCTCATAGCACCCAGCAGAACATCTTGGCAACAGAACAGAATATGTTGCAAAGAGAGGTTACAGTAAATTTCAAATTTGCCACCATTTAGAAATATGAACAGGACTCTCCCACAGTAATTGGTGCAGTATGAGCTTTATCCAGACACTACTCTGCCTTCTCCATTCTCTAACTTTCTAAGGCAGCTTTTATCTCCTACAGCTTCTGCTTCTAACAGGAATTCCAACGTTATCACCTAGCCAAATGTAGGACTACCTGATCTGGAAAATACCTGTCAGTGCCCTGGAGCAGGTTAAAATGTACCACGCTTTACACCGTCTGTCCTTATCTTTTACCTGATGTGGTCCATGTCCTTCGTGTGCCTGTGTGGGTGTCTTTGGGGTACATGTTTAACTTTACTGCCAGCTGAACCTGCAAACAGGAAAGCAGTGGCCACATCCACCTTAGGGCTGGGCTCCAGCAGCTGAGCAGGGGGAATCCCCAGGATCTGGAGCCGCTTGAGATGGCAGCCACTTACAACCTCCCTCAATAAAGAGTTTTGGTTATGCAGGGACTGCTTATGAAAGTAATCTTAATTTAACCTAACTTTAACTTTTGAACAGCAAAGTAGCAATACATTATTTCATTTTTAAATAATGTCAATTTTCAGATTAGAGTATACTCTATGAAGATACTTGATGTACAATGGGAGAAGTAGGACAGAAGAGAATTAGGATTTCAAATGACTGATGGTTTGCAAACAAAAATGAAGGTCCTGTTTGCTGGACCTATATACAATAATTAAATGGAGATTTAGTGTCACAATTCATGCACAGAAGAGATTCAGTTTTCTAGAGAAAATGCTTCAGCTTTAGTCAGCGGAGCTAAAATTAAGTACAAAATTGATTCTGTCTAAACAACCAAGCACAGTCTAACAAACATCATCATCGTATCTGGAATGTCACAGCTGGGGAGAAAACCACACTGTGACAAACGCAGAGAACATGACAGTAAGAGCCCTGTTGCAAAACAGGCAGTTACAAAGAATTTATCGGATCACATCTTACAGTAATAATTGCCTCATCCTGTTTTGTTCTGAAATAAATTAATATCACTTGAAGAATTAATCCATTGTAGAAAGCATTCCCAGAGCTCTAAGGACTGTGGTGTTAACACATTCCTAGCATTGTCTTACATTAATCTTAGAGATAATTTTAACTATCTTTCATGTCTTATTACCTGATATGAAATAACATACAAGACTTTCCCCCCCAGCCCCACCAAGGGAAACCTCCAATCAATTGTACATGGATTTACTCAACAGCTTAAAACAGGTGTCATTTAGATGATTACATCATTTTTCTCATTGTGTCATGGCTTGCTGTTTTATACAAGAGAGAAAGACCCTGGAGCCCTTTGTCTATTTACTGACATAATTTGACCACTTGTTCCTCTGCTACATATATCTGCTATATTTAGGGAATAGTCTGGCTCCCTGTGTGCATTATTAAGTGTACTGTTAAGACAAAATTCTTCTTTATTGATGTGGAAAGTACAAAACATGAATAAAGTTCAAAAGAGGAGACATGCTTTCCAAAACTCACTGAATCCTGTGATGAACTCCTTTGGGGTAAGTGAGCCATTGCCATCAGCATCCAATGTAACAAAAACTTTTTCAAGTTCTTCCAGGCTAAGAGGTAACTCAGGATGCAGTCTCTGTAATGACAAAACATGTAGCAGCTTTATCCATTACTACAGGATAAGAGGAAGAGACTGGATTCTACAAACATCCATAATACAGCAGGACAGGTCCTTTGCTCCCCCGAGTGAAAATCCAATTACAAAGCAAAACAAGATCAGCTGAGCAACATTTGCTTTAATGACTTCATTTGCCTTTATGAATCCGTTATGACAAAGCAATGAGAACAACTGCCTTGTGCCACAAATTCCAATCCCACAGGGAAGAGGAAGAACTTGAGCTGGAGTCTCAGCATCCTGGTGAAATGGCTTGATTATCTTGGTGAAATGCCTTGATTATCAGGCTACTGGATGAACTTGGCAGCAGAATTATACAACTAGTTCCTTCCACATCATAAAGTCAAGCAAGAGACTCCCTAGATGACTACATTATAGAGGATATACTGTCCTAATTAATTCTGATTCAAAAAATGTACATAAATAAATAAGTAAATAAAAGAAACCTAAGAAAGCTGCATGGCCTAAGGACCAAACCTGTTGCTCCCACAATGAGTTAAATGGAGTTCACGACTGTCTACTTCCGAAATGCAGCATGCTCATACCAAGAAAGACATAGCTTCACAAAACCAGCTCCACAAAAACCACATTTTTTTTCCTGATAATCTAAAGAAAAGCATAAAAGAAAAAAAATCTGTAAAACCGATTCTAATGGTTTTACTCTAATTCTTTCAACAGATTCCCAGAAATAGGAGGGAACTGGAGTAGCAAACAACCCCAACAGCCAGCATTTCCACTGGGAGACAGCAGTAGGAAGATTAAAGCCTCTCCTCAGCTTGAGAAGCAATATAAATGCACACTGGTTCAGTCTTCTGCCTTATTAGTTAACATTTTAATGCTCCCCTGAACTGCTCTTGTATATACAACATACTAAAACTGCAAGCCAGTAGGTTGAAAAAGTTCATTAGATTTAAAGTGCTAATGTGTTCCACTGTAGGGGAGGGATTTAGGGCCAAAAAAAGTTTCTTCTGCAATCCAAAACAGCACAAACCATCATTCAATGTGCTGAACCGTATAGGCAAGGTAAGAATTGGCTGAGTGCGTTAACCAGGAGTTCCCTGGTTGGCACAAAGGGTTTAGGGTATGCTTCAAGAACTGTATGAGTGAAGTGGAAGAACGGTGAAAGCAATTCCAAGGTGGTCCTGAGAAGTGAAAGCAACAGAGCTCCTAAAGCACAGAACTATCTGGAATAGTCACAAAGGGATTTCTGAGCAGGATTAGTTGTGTATTGCTGCCTGCTTCCAAAAAAAGCCTGGAAAACTTGAGGTATATGCAGTTTAAAGTACTTATTTCATCAGTGATACACCTGTCTTTCCAAAGTCTGGATTTTAATCTCTAAGATCTAAAGGGAAACTTTTTAAAATCAGCTTCTCCTGTAAAATTCTTACAGCCACCACTGCACTGATGAGGGAGAAGGTGCTTCAAACCTATTGCTCTTTTTACATTCAGCAAAACAGAAACCAGACTCTTACCACCAGATCTTTGGGACGCGCTGAAGGAGCACCCGTCTGACCACGCCACAAACACAGACCCACCTGCTGTTCCAGGGCAGTGGCCTACAGGTCTTGCTGTGAACCTGACTGACAAATACGTGCTTCTCCAACCACAGCTGCAGTGCCCTAACGCAGCGCCCAAATTTTGATGAGAATAACACTAAATTTACAGTGGAAAACACCACAATCACTTGCATTTTCTTGGGAAAAAAGCGCATGAAAATCTAGGACAGCCTGAGGAATGTACCAAAAGTTTGCTCCATGAAATTCCCTGTGGATAATTTACAGACTTTGATGAACTGGGCCACACTTACTAGGATTAAGTGAATGTTTTCCCAACCTCTTAAGTTTTTTCTTAATAAAAAAAGTTAAGGTGGTTTGTGGCTAGGAAAGCAAAATGTTATTGGTCTCATAGTTGTGTTTTTGTTTATTTGTTCATTTCAGGCTTACCAGAAAAATACATAGACCCTTTCAATATGAGGCTCCCAACATTTTTAAAAGAAAAGAAAACAAAATAAAACATATTCAGAGATACCACTGGAGCTTCAAAAGAAGCTATCTGCACTGCCACCAAATGTGCTCTGTGCTTTCATGACGTCTATGCTTAATTCTCTCAAAATACCAAGCTTTTACTCAGCTAAATAAAAGGACAGAGGTCAAACAGCTAAGAGCAAGATCCGAACTCAATCCTTCTATTCACATTAGAACAAAACATTTTACAGCACTAATTCTCATTATTCATTATAACCTCAAGGACCAACAGATGAAACTGTGGTTTCAAGTCTCACGTAGAATTTGCTTTCTTGCCATTTTGGAAAACCTCTTGTTGGTTTGAAAGTTGGGTGCATTTGGTATTTGGAAATGGAATGAAAAAAATTTTAAAAACCCCAACTATAACATCATCTCACAATAAACAGCATGATATAATCAAGGAGGAGTAAATCTTTAGTATAGTTACCATGTTGTAGACACAACAGAAAAGATTTGTTCCATTGAAATTAATTGAATTTCAGATACTTAGCACTGTCTGTTGAAATCATGCCCTGTATCACATGACTAAAGACTAAAAAGCTTAGCATTAGCATCCTATATTTGAAGCAAAGCTTCAGGAATGATAAGCAGAACAGACCTACCAAATGCACAATGCAAAATTGATCAACACTTAGCACCTTTTAAGGGAAAAACTGATTGTGTGTTTGTTTGTTTGGTTGGTTTTTTTTTAACTTCATGGATTTATGTCTTTCCTATAGGGAGTTAACATCATGAAAAGTGCAGGAAATAAAAGCAAGTATATCGAAACATCATCTCAAATGTCCTGAGCACCTTTATTTCTGTATTAAAGAACTTACATACACCTACATACATATATGAAGTTTTCAGATATAGTAAACAAACACTCATGAGGAAATAGAAGAATGAAATAGAACTTTATTTGTTCTTCGGAACTCTGTTTCTACTGCATCTTTTGCAGCGTCTGTTTTAGAACCTGAAGTATAAATTTAGCAGCACTCTAAGTATAAACCTAATGTAAAATTAAACAAGTAATTTTACATTCCTTGCAAAACCAGTTATTAAAACTTTTTATATATGAATACATACATATAAATATATGGGGTTTCCATTAGGTAAAAATATATGCCATTCAGTTTTTAGAAACACTATAAAACTGTAATCCATTAAATTCTCTGTGGGTTTGGATTTACCAAAAACTACTACTTGGATTTACCAAAACTACTACTACTTGGTTTTTTGCATTCAGTTACTTCAGGGAGACAATGGAGATTGGCAAAGCCTACAGCACAGCAAGCATCTGCATTCCTCTCTTTTTTCAACTTTGCATAATTAACAGAGGTCATCAGAAAACTCAGCAACACACAACTGCAAAGAAAGCTCTTGAGAGCTGGTAAACTGAGCAGCTTACTTACAAGATTTTTGGTTTTCCAAAATAGGTAGTTAAAGTTGTTACACCTGTATTTTCCTACATCAGACACATCCTTGTTTCTGAGGACAGGGAAAGTTTCTAAATTTTCTATTAGATGCATTTTTTGGTAGTAGTTCGTGACAAATGTGTTTTGCTCCTGCTCCCCAATTCTGTTTCATCCATAAGTACAGAAGTAGAAATGGATTAACTCAAATTATGTTTTGCATGTCAAGCATGAGTACATTCCTGTTTTCTGCCACATACTGGTTCAAATCATCTTATCACTTCTGCAATGTGCAACAATCACATTTTCAAAAGATTTTGTTACATATAGTTGCTTTTTTTCTTCAGCATATTCAGCAAATCTGATTTTGGACCCTCAAACAAATCAAGCACAATTTTGTAAGATTACTGCAAACACTGAATAATGCTAAGAATACTGTTCCTCTATACTTCCTACATAGATATGTGATCCACCTGAAAGTTCACCATTGTCTGACAGTGAAGCCACAGTGGAAGACTTTATTTACACAATTTTGCTGAAAAAAGAGATAAAATTGGTGGACTGAATGCAATCCTGACACCGAGGCAAATCGCAAAGTAATGAATTTAATGGTGTTTCAACATTTTCAACAAGAATGGAATTAAATTCCTGGGGCATTTTTTTAAACTTAATTTACTTTGATTTTCCACTTTTTCTTGCTTTGTCTGTGACAAAAAATGCAAGCATTATGTAAGACTTCAAAGATATTATTTTAAATCCCACATATCTCTTTAAAGTTATGAGGAGAGTGTTAACATTTTTAACTCTAATCAGTCTCAACTCATTAAGGGCTTTAGGAGCTTCTCTCATTGTGTATTTCACATAACCAAGTTTGTTTTACCTGCATGTCTTGACGAGTGACAAAGCCTTTGCCTTCCAGATCACAAATCTGAAAGAACTCTTGTGCTTTTCCCAGCACAGTTAGTTCTGGGTCTTGTTCTCCAGTCCTGCTCCTCTCTGCATCTCCTGGTTGCACAGGACTGGCGCAGTCTCCTTTCACTCTGTCCATGGTTACAATCTCAGCTCAGGAATACCCTGGGATGCTGCTATCCCATTTATCCGTAAATTCTGACCTGAAACCTGCGCATGGAAGGTAAGGAGAAAAGCAAATCAGAACCTCTTAATGATGCTTTCCACAATTTCTTAGCAACCATCTCTTTAATTAGGCACTAAAGCTTAGAAGAAGAAAAAGCTTTTTGAAAATGCTTGCCCTTGATGGGTTGCACTAAAGACACTGCAAATGGATGATGAACAAGGAAGGGGGAGTCTGAGGGAAGAAAACAAAACTAGCTCTGAAATGGAATCTCAGAGCAAAATCAGCCAGTTTGACAAGAAATATGGACAGTCAACATGAACAAGAAAACACATGAAGAACAGGTAAAGGCAAAAGCAGTTGAAAGTCATTACAATTTGACTTCATATATTCACCTTGAATTTGTAGTTCTGCTTATCTAAGTAGGTCTACCTAAAGTAGACACAAATTTATCTGAAAACTTTTAACAGAACAAAGAATTTTGTAAGGCATTTGACTGTTATAAGAGAATACATCCTGATTCTGATCCAGTATGGATGGCACAACCTGGAACAACTCCAACAGAGGCCAGTGAAAATTGTGTAAATCTGAAACATATGTTGTCTTCAGAGCAAAGGCCTCGGCATTGCATGGATGTGAAGGTAGAATATGAGGAAACAAGACCTTAGGCTTGTCTGTGCAGCTTCTTAAGGTGACTCTGATCACACAGAGCAGCTCAGCCAGAGCCTGTTTTACTCTATGCTTAAATGCAAACCTGGTGCTCTTAGAACACAGCATCTTCCAAGAATTTCACACAGCTTCCCATGACAAAGTGATTTCTCCCATAGCTATGGGCCAGGCAGCTGGACTTCCCACACTGCACGTGAGTATAAATGCACTGCAAACAGCCATTGACTTCAAACCAAACTAAGATTTTGGTGAGCAAATCACCGGGCCCCTCTAAAACCATGTGACAAAAATCTGTGAACATAAGTAATTTTCCTCTCCCTCCCTCCTCTCTTTGATCACTCCAATCATCCCAGGACTGTTGCTCAAATACTTTCCAAAACTGAAAGAATTTTGGCTACATGGCCAAAGAATTTAGCTGTCAGAATCCTTCCTAAGCAGCGTTACAAGCAGGAGAAGAAAAAATACTCTGAGAGAAGCCAAGGGATGTCTAAACCCACTACCATTGCACCTTAGGAAACTCTTCCCTCATAATGGGTCTTGCTTGAATTTTAATTACAGCAGTCAGGGGTGCCTCATAAACCCCAAGACCAGGTATATGAATGCAGCTTCTGCCCGCACCTGCACCCAACACGAGCTCTCTGATGGAGCAAGCCACACTCCACACCCCAAGAGGCATCAAAGCCTGCCAGAGCACCTGTGCCAGCAGCCCTGGCAAATTAACAAGGCTAGAAAATGCTGTCACAGGGAATTCTGGTCAAATATAACAAGGGGCTTTTGCCTTCTACAGCTGCCTGAATACCTGTAATCTCCTTCTCTTACAGGAGAATTTCTAGCTCGGAAAGTCTGACCAACATTCAGTAGCTGGGAAGATACACAAAGGAAAAGATCACTCCATAATTGCACTGTTTCCTAATCCCTTCCATGACATTTCTAATAACAGTCTTAAAAACAGTATACAAGCCAGATGAATCTTTGCTCTCATTGTATATAGCCACCCACAAGTGGATCAGATGGAAAGCCACAATCAGGCTACAGTGGTATAACAGTCTGCATGAAATTCTCCTTTCATGCTGCTTTTACACACCTGAACCTCTCTTACTTCAATACAGCTCACTCCTGACTGACACCAGCGTATGAGGCAACAAACCAGGCCACCAGTTTCAACTCAGCAATGACACTAACACAAAAACAGGTTTAAAAATACCAAAAATCAATGGCACAAGTGCAGCCTGAAGATGGTCTTCATAAGAACTGACCTGGACTCAAAATGTATTCAATTTTTTTTTTTTTATGCCCACATCTCAACAATTTCTCAAAAGGCCACCACTGCAGGAACAGGCCAAGCTAATCATGATAATAAGTGCTGCTAGTTCCTGCCTCTGCACAGTCCATTAGACTTCCTTAAGAAAAAAGAAAAACTATGCAAGAAATAGATAGCCAGTTGCAAGTGAAAGAACAGAAATACAAAAGCAGACTAAAAATGGTGGAACAAAAAGGCACTATCTACACTTTGATAAAGCCGTTTGCAGTTAGCAAACAGTACAATTCAGCAAACATCACCTTGCTTTCTAAATACTTCCATACCACAAAATGAAATTACATGCATCATGAGAGCCTCACCTTCTTATAAGTTGCCCCACCTTTTATACACATCATAAAAACTTGCTACACAGTGAGTGTCTTCAATACAGCAGGAAATTAAATTAGAGCATCTGCAAAAACTCTTAATCCTTGTGGCACTTCTAAAGCTGATAGAGTTCATCATAATTCCTACAGTGTCCTGATACTTTGCAAATGCTGGTAATAACATGAAAGATTAAAACTGCAATTTGTCCCACATCACTGAATCAGCACTGTAATTACCTCAAGGCCAGTTTTAAATAACTTAGGTAGTTCCATTCAGTCATCCATCTCCTTTAGAAAACAAATGGCTTACAAAATCAATTCTATTAAGACCTTTGATTTCCATTCTTTTAGCTATAAACATACTTCACTATGCAAAATAGGTCATATCATGACCTGATGCAAACAAGCATAGCTCCAAATATTAAACAAGGACCTGTGATTTATGAGGGTTTTGTCCATTAATCATGAGGTAAATTTTGGGTCTGCAAAAGGCAGGTCACTGTTAGTATTCCAAATTACATTTTCATCATTTCCAGTCAGGTCTACTGTAAATCACCAAACTCTAGAAGTACAGAGCAAAGTTGAGCCACAGATTTCACAAGTCATGACATGTGACAACCCCGTTCTCCCTAACTGTGATAGTTAAAAACCTAGAGAGCCGGTTTGCCTGCCCTCATAGCTCTTGAGTTTTTAGGTTTAGGTGAAATATTTTTCTTAGTATGTGTTTACAGGTACAAATTTTCTGCAGCACACTTCAAAACATATCATCAGCTGAAAAATAGAGTAAGCTTACTTAATACCAAGGTCACCTTGGATTTATACAAAACTCTGTTATGAGAGAGAACACTTATGTTTCACAGACACTAGAAAATAAAAACTAGATTGTATACTTTTTTCTACAGGAAATATTTATTTCATACAGCCAAACTATCTTTGTTAAAATAACCCGCAGCTGCAGTGTATGCCTGACACATGAACAGGGACCTCCTCAGAAATAACTTAGTGTCAGAGTTAGTTATCTTTCAGCATTATGCTGAAAAGCTCCTAAAGCTAAAATGTATCACCACAAATATTGTCCATTGGCACAAGCCTGCTGAAGAAAGTCATTCTGTTCCCTATTGCTCTGCCCTGCTTTTGAACAAGTGTTCATCCAGTTAGACAGTGATCTCTGGTGTAGAATCCTTTCAATTTAAACTAGAAAGTTACAGTTTATTCAACTTAACTAAGGCCAAGTGGTCCATCAAGAAAGAATCAAAAAAAGCAGGACCTACAGGGAATGACAGAGGAATGGGACTGCTAAGACCAAAGAGAGCACAATAACCAACCTCAAGTACACAAGTTTTCTAGGTACAGGATTGGAGAAAAATGCTCCCTATATACATAATACAGTCCACAAGAAGCAAACATGTCAGACAAGCTAGACATGAAAACCCACCCCAGGATAAAGGAGGTGGAGCACTGAACCCGTGGCTGCAAGGGCAGTGCAGTTCTGTCATCATGGAAGGACAGACCAAATAGAAACCTGCAAAAAATGGCAGAAATGATCATTCCTTGAGAAAGAGGACTAGATCAGTGGAACTCAGTGTTACTTCTATCCATTTAAAAAAAGGTTTTATGACCATCCAAAGTAAAATTTCAGGTCCCACACTGAAAACAACTAGCAGAGATACAAAGTTGTGTGCTCAAGAAAATACCCGGTTTTTCTCTACTATCACTAAGACAATTAACCTTTAAGCTCTTATGGAAGCATTATAAAGGTTGGCCTAACCAACACCTAGACAGAACTGACGAAGAAAAAAAAAGCAGACTTCCATTCCTCCAGTTTTGACTTTTCAAGTAAAAACATGCAAGTCAGAAAGGCTTGTGATGAAATGTATCATCCAAACCTCTTCCACACAGCCTGAATTCACTTCTCTCATGATGTACACAATCTCTCACGACTCTTCATCTTAGGAGATTGTACACCATGGAGTGGGTGTGGGGAGTTTAACTCTGGAGGGAGAGATCTGAGGCAGGCTGGAGTTCCTAGGAGGGACTGCAAGAAGATAATCTGAAAGAGATGTGTGATGAAAATAATTTCAGGGGAGTAGCAAAGGCAGACAACAGAGGAGTCCTACATACACTGGTCTATAAAAGAAAAAACTTAGTTATGTAGAAATTCCTTTCTTATTAGTAGAAATGTGTGGGAGAACCAAATTCTGTTTAGAATCAGTCTTACCAGAAACTCTCCAGCCAGACCTGATTAGCTTTCAAAGATTAAGGGAACCATCAGGATCACCTCCTTTGCTATCTGCAAGCTTAAAGCTTCATTTATACCACAACAAGGTTTTAAGTTTCCATAAAATTACTTAAAATTTATTTCAAAGTAAGGGAGCTCAGCAGAAACAAAGGAGGAAAAAGACCTGGGAGAAGATATTGTGTCTTATACCTACATCAAAGTCATATAAATGAAATTCCTCCTCTTCAAAAGATTACTGGTTAAGGAAAAAAATCAAAACAAACCCTTAAAGCTAAAGAAGGATAAAAATCTAGGTTGTGTATCTGAAGCAATGTCTGAACAATATTAACTGTGAAACAGGAAAAAACCAGAAAATATGCTTAAAGTGACAACATTAAGGATTCCAAAACAGGTAGCCAAAGACTTTGGACAGACCACTTACTCCCCACTTGGCATTTGTGCCTAGAGGAACCCGCAAATGCAAATGTTGGGAAAAAACAAACTGTGTCAATTCTGTGCACTGTGATGCAGAATACCAACTCTGACTGGTGAACATGCCTTTGTTAATCTTTTTTATTTTTAACATTTGCATCCAAGCAACTAGTTTTCACTGGGCTTGTAAGAAAATTTTCTTCTCCCAAAGGCCAGCTTCCCCAGAGGAAGACGAAGACAAAAGTCTCCTGCCTGGCTTCTTGCTGGCCTCTGTGGAAGCAGTAAACAAAACTATCCATGTATTCAAATTCAGATGTCCAAAGTAAGCAGGTATATTCATTTATTCCCCATCCTGCTCTTCAATATGAAAACACTGATGAAAAACAATTAATAGGATATTTATTGCCTAAATCTAAGCTGTTCTTTGGGATCCATACTGAAAAGACAGGGTGAAGTTAAAATGGGCCTGCTAAGTGCTGCTAGGATCCTTGAGAAGTAAAGCTATTCCAAGTAGTCATGATTTTAGCAGAAATACATCTTCTCCTCTTGCTTCATCGCTTTGGATGCTTCCTCTTTAATGTATTTAAGAAATCAAAAGCTAAGAACTGCCTGGAAATGAAAACCTCTTAAAAAGGAACACTGAGTTTAGGGGCAACATTCATCATGGAAACCAAAGTTGCAGAATAATCACAAGATCATCAGAACTGAGAGCACCCTGCCTGGAGTCTCTGCAGGCTTAAGGACCCATTGTCTCCTCTCCCTCCTTCCATTCTTTCTGCCTTATTCAAGGACACTGATTCCAAGAAGAACTCTACTCCCTCCCTCTTGTTCCTTGCCTGCCTGCTGCTTGCAAGAACCTTGGGTCTCCAGAAACTGTTGACCTACACAATACCTGAGCAGGATGGTGGTACAAGTGTGTGTGTATCTGAGGGTGTGTTTTCCTTACAAAGCCTGTCTTTATCTCTCTAATTTACCAATAAATCATTACCAAAGACAGTTTGGCCAGTTATGTATTTTGGGCTAAAACTCTGGCTAACATTTGTGGTTGCAGCACTAGTTTTTGTAAACATCTGCATGTAAACTGGACAAACATTAGCAGTTACAGAACTTGTATTAGAACTATTGTAGAACTATGTAGAACTATTCTACCATTATTCTGACTTCTTTCTAAAACATAAATTGTTAATTCAGAGATGTAAAAACTATTGTTAAGAAGGAGCACCTTACAACATATGCAACACATCCCAAATGTAGCAAAGCCCAAGCTGAGCTGAATCCATTTGACTGCAAAGAATCATAGAATCATTTATGTTGGAAAACGCCTCTAAGCACAGTTTATTGTGTTGCATTGTTCCAAGTACTGAAATTAAATACTATTAACTATATTGATAACAGCATTATATTAGCAAGTGGTGTAACATGACGTTCTGGCAGGAGATACTGCCAATTCACATGAGCTGTTCCATTTGTAGACAAATTATTTGCACTGGAAACCCCCTTCTCCTGAAGTAAAGATCTGGAAAGAGTTTAAGTTAAACCATATACACCCCTTTTAATTGTCTTATCTTTCAGGTTTTCCTAATGACTCACTGCTAAATGGAGCTACTTTCAGCTGGTGAAATCAGGTTGACAAGAACATCTTTAAAATACACCATTTTCACAAAAAAAAAAAACAAACCCTTGAAATATTCTGCCTCCTCCAAAAGTCCTTGCTAAAAATGTAACTTCTGAAAAAAATCAAAACCTTTTATCTGCCTGAAAACCAACAACAATTTGGCTGGAAGTCTAAAATACACTCTCTATTTCTGGTTTTTCAAGGAATGTTACATCTTTAACCTAAGTTAAAGGATTTTGAGATGCAAATTAAATATTCTGTTCAAACAAGAATTCATTTTTCATGGAAAAAACGTTAGTGGAAAATTTCAGTCTACTCTGCCATGGACCTTAGAGGACTCAAGTTAATGCAGATTCCACTAGAAGACAGAGAGGCATATTCCAAATGTTTCCTTAGTTATTTGGCACTCGGTTTGCAGCCAGGTTGGCACAAATTATTGTCTTCAAAACTTTCAGAATTTCTGAAACTCCAAACTTGTCCTTAGAAAATACCTTCGCTTGAGTCAGTGGGACAGGTCTTATGGGACAAGAGCATGTCAGTGAGGCACAGGAATATTTAATTTGTTAGTCCACTGTTTTTCTACTGCAAAAAGTAATGGTAAAATATGATACTAAAAGAGTCATATTTTCCTATATGCAGAACAAGATAACCTTCATGTTATCTGCTCTGCACAGCTCACTTCCAAGGCCTTGGAAACACATACAAACAAATCCACTTATCTATGTTTGATTAGGAGGCTTGGTGTACTTCATTCTGTTCAGTTCTACAAAAAAAGTCTCACAATGCAAACAATTAAAAATGCATCATTACAGATTCTTAATTGGATTTTAATTCACTACTGCTTTTGAGTAGAGATACAACTTTCACATTCTCTGTGAGCCAATTACTCAGAAAGTTATCCTTACAATTGTGCAGGGTCCCTGCCTTCATTTATGCTGCTCTTCAGTGAATGGAAGTCCCCCAGCAAGACCCTTCAGTTTCCTTGACACCCCCTCTGTGAGACTAAGGAATAAGATGGGTCCAAAATCTTTAAACTTTGTTTCAATCAGACACAGACTTCCTGGTGCTTCTGCATGGATTAGGTCATGAACAGTGGAATCAGTTATGTTTTTACATCAGGTTAAACTTAAACTGACTAAATCTGCATTTTTCAACATGACAAATAAAACCCTATAGATGTATTACTTCCTCCTTACATGTAGTACTATATGTTCATATATACTTACACTGCAAATTAGCAAACAGTGGAGAGGGAATCAGGGAAGACCACTATGCTCTTTACTCCTGCATTTATCCACCATTTACCCATCTACAAAATCATGAGAGTTTATCATTCGTCAATGAACAGAAATGGGAGGAAAAGAGAGATCTGTATGAAGCAGTACATTCATCCTGTGGTCTGAAGAAACCACAAGCAAAGCTTGTAGAGTGCTGCTCCTTAGTGCATTTATTTCTGCTACTTGTTTTACCGTTATCTTCTAGTCCACCACAAGATAAGAAAAAAGGCTGGTGGTGGGGGCAGAGATACCTCACAAGGGACCAAACATACCTCATTCATTTCAGCAGCAGTGAACTTAAGTCTCCAAGAGCTGACAGACTGTGAGACTGTAAACTATTATTGCCTTAAATCTCGTTTGCTACTTAATCCGTTCACAGAAATACATCTGCCCTTTTGTACTTCAGACACTGACTTTTGATTTCTTTTCTTGATTTCGTGAAAGATAAGAATCTAGTTTAGAGAAAACCAACATTTAATTTTTACTATTGTGCTTTTGGGTGTAACAGTTCCCTTTTGATCTGTACAATTACTGAAGCTCAAATATAGGGACCAGAGTTCTTAGAACAACCCACAGAAAACCAATAGATTTTTACCCATGCATCAGAATAATTCATGTATTCTGAAAAGAAAAGCGAAACTAAGCTGAAAACTATTGTTGAAAACCACAAAGTTGCAACTAAGAAAATAGAAGAGCACGTTAAATTAGTCTAAGTGTTCCAGAGGGATTTCACCATTCTCCCAATTGTGACACTACCCACGTTTCACTACATGCAGTCATAATCTGTTCTACTGGTGTATATTAAGAAATCTATTATACTGGTAGCTGTATGTTTCTTTTACAACTGCCATTTACAGTCATCATAAGCCTTCAGTATCAAGAAAGACAGAAAATGAAATCAGATATCACATAAGTGCTACAGCAGAGTAAGGGTGACACCAAACTACTGCAGGGGGACACAGGAATCATTTTTACAACCACCAGGAACAGCACTGCCTTCTTCTTCAACAAGTGCTTGGTGGGCCTGAAGGCAGTCACCGGCCACAAACTTAATTATCTTCTGTATCTGCAGGGAAGCGAAAACC
The DNA here is from genome assembly GCA_013398115.1 of Falcunculus frontatus. Taxonomy (NCBI): domain Eukaryota; kingdom Metazoa; phylum Chordata; class Aves; order Passeriformes; genus Falcunculus; species Falcunculus frontatus. The sequence continues at coordinate 26,026 of VZRV01003627.1, read as the reverse complement.
AGCGGGGCAGCTCCTGAGGTAGCGGGGCCATCCAGGGATTTCTCTCTGACAGCATCTGTCAGCCCCGGCACGAAGCTACACGAGGCACCGCGGGAGTGCCAACACCACGACTCCCCGTCACCAGCACTTTTGGGCACCACCTTTGGGAAACATTCCGCGTGTGGGAGGAGTCACGACAGTCGCAGCCTCGGCACTGAGCTGTCGCTCCCCACGCCAGCTCCGGCCCCACGGCGGAGTTGGCTCCATCGCCGTGCGGGCGTTCGCGCCGCAGCCGGCGCTGCGGGGGCTGCACCAGCCTGCTGCCGGCCGCCCCGCCGCTTCCAGCCACCTTCCCTGCCCCCTTCCAGCCTGGCAGCGAGCTGAGAGAGGGTCGAGGGCAGCCCGTGCCCCCCGCCCCTGCCACCCTGCCGGGCCGCCGCTCCCCTCGGGGGCTGGGCGCGTTCCGTGCCGGCTGCCCGCAGCCCGCCCAGCCCCGCCGGGCCCCGTGCCCCCGCGGGCACCGCGCAGGAAGCGCGGCTTGCGACAGAGGGGGCTCCCTTGGGGCACCGGGGCTCTGCAGGGGACGGCGAAGCGGCGGCCGCAGGTGCCCCCCCGGCGGCAGCTCCGCTGGGAGCACAGTCCGGCGGGGCACGGACCTCGCCGACCCCTGCCCCGACTCCTCCGGCCCCCGGTGCCGCCCCGACTCACCTGCCGCCGCCTCCCGCGGGCGCCAGCCCCTCGGGCTGGCCGGGCCGACCCTCCCCGGGCTGGAAGCGAGACCGCGGAAAGGCTGAACCCACTTTCCTAACTTTGTTTTGAGCACGGGTGACATAATCGGGCGAGGCGGGCTGTGCCCCAGGGGCGGGACGGCCGGCCCGGCCTCTCTCCCTCCCTCCCTCCCTCTCTACCTGCAGCCGGAGCCCGGTTGCCCCGCCCGGTCTCACCTCGCCTTGGGCTGGAGCGACTCGCCCTCGGCGAGATGAGAGAGCCAGGGGAAGGCGAGGAGGGTGAGTCTTCCCTGGTCCCTCTTGCAGCCAGGACTGTGTGCGTGACGGCTTTCCAGGGTAAGGGTACGGGAAACCTAAATGGTACAGGGCAGGAGGGTATGGAAGGGCTCTGGAATGGTTATCCACAGCAAGGTCCTAAGGTGGTGACTAGTCCAAACGGACCTACTAAGATCATCCTCACCTTGTCGTCTCAAACTCTCCAAGTTCTATTTGCAGAAGGTGGCCGTGGGAGACAGAATTGGTTCACATTTGAGTCAAAGATTTCACTTAGCCCAAAGTAAATTTTGAAAAATACCTGCTTCTGGGATCAGGTTTTGCAAGTAGTCACAAAAGAAGAGAAAAAACTTTGACATAATTCTCATCACTGTAAGGTCTCCCAGTCACAGAAGAGCTTCTAGGGCATGGTGCCCAAAGAAGGCTTCACCTTTCTCTTCCTGATCAGGTGATTTGGTTGCAGACACATCTGTGGCATCAACTGCACTGGTCTGTTCTCATGTCCTTACCCATGCTCTCCTCGGGTTCAACAAGGTAAAGCTCCACACTCCAAGCCACTCCTTTTCACAATGTACAAGCCCTCCTACTTGCCTTCCCAATCCATCTTTCCTGAACAGCCTGTAACCTTTCAGGCTTATCTCCGTAAAGTGAGCTACAATCTAAAAGCTCTGGTAAATAGCAAATCTTGCAGCTACAAGGGGGAATGTGAGGAAGACCAGCAGGTAGTCTGCCAAATACAGGCACATACATAAGCCTGATAAAACTACTTACAAAGCACTACAAGTAATCATTTAAAACAGTTATTAGACATTGAGTAGATTATGTGCTTTTAACTAGGATGGCTTCTGCAAAGGGAAGTACTACTTCACTCATTACAATGATTGACTGTAGGCTTGAACAAGGCAAGCTTGAGTGTGGATTTACCATAAAGTGCTACTTGACAGTTACTGCTCACATTCATTCTCTGTAAAAAAGGTAAATATTAGAAATTTGCTTACCACAGCAGCTGCCTTATATGTACTGTGGGTGAAAACAGGCACACAGGTACTTAGCATGAAACCATCAGCATGTTGAATAGCTATAATACTCTGCAAATGCTGATTTGACTCAGCCTAACTTTTCTATTTAACCTTTTGCTAAGTGAGTAAAACAGTGAGTAAAAGACAGAATTACCTTTCTTTTAAAGGTGTGGGCAATCTTAAAAGATTCTTTCAGAGAAATGAAGGCATACTATCATCCACAAAGTACTAGACATAATTCAAAAGCTTGTGAAGAAACTGAAGACAGCATATAGAAAGTTTCAGAACAGCAGAGAATTTGTGACATGCTTGGGGAGAAAAGCTCACTAAAATAGCATTTGCAGATTCAGTGGTAACTTTCATGGATTAAGGCCTGAGGGAATATATCTTAAAATTGAAGACTGCTTAGGCATCTTGTTGCAACCAGTCACTCCATTTTCTTCCTTACCATTCAGTATGAGGCAGCTTAGACTTTTCAGTTTCTGTAAGAAAGTTTTGGGGCCTGCTAAGCAATAGTGGAAGAGCTGGTCAATGAAATATTCTAGGTCTTGTCTGGACAGCTAATGCTGTTCTTGTATATATCTGTGAATACTTTGGAGCATAGCCTTACAGAGCCAGCTAGAAATGGGCTGTTGCTCTCTGTTTTTATTCTCTCTCATAGCAAAACGTCACGGACTGTATTGCACTCGTGTGCTGCTGTGATTTCTTTCAGCAGTTGCTCATCATGTACCTTCAAATGCATTCCATTCCCTTGCTGGTGATGGTGGAGACAAAGACCTCAGTGGACTTGAGCAGCCACGATTTGTTCTTCATGCACAGCCAGAACCAAATTCATTACCATATCTCTCTCCTGAAGTAAGTGGATTGAAAAGCAGTAAACTCATATACTGTGATGTCAGAGACTGTGACGATAACTGCAAAGAGAAAAAACAGCCCAAGAACAAATGTGCATAGGCATGAATCTACTTCTTAACACAGATTGCACTGCAACACAAATTACAGTGCTAAATGGAATACTTGAAAGAATTAAACCCTTTTATAAGGCTCTAAAATTGTCCTCTATGAAATCTAGATATAAACTCACTTGATTTTCTTCGAGGACTAAAAGCAGGAGATTTTGAAAAATACCGGTGTGCAAAATATATTGTCTGGAGCTAGGATCCTTCTGACTGCTATGTTTAATGTACAGTGAGTTAGAAACTGGATGACAGTTTCTACCACTGGGTTATACAAATGCCAGAACTACAAACAGAAACATGTGGTAGGCAGAAGACAGCTTGCAGCTCTTAAATCAGGAAATGCCAAGTGCAATATAAAAATAAAACCACCACCCTTTAAATAAAACAGGCTGTATTTCACAGTTTATTTAGGGTGATGTGTGTTTATTCCAGTCTGCAAAGCCATCATACTGCTGGGATGCAAGGGGTCATTTTCTTCTGCATTTAGGCTGTCAGTAGCAGGCCTGTTTTGTCTCTCCACTCTAATGCAGCTTTTAACTGCCTATGAAATTGCACCACCCTGAGGGAATTTCATACTAACATTCAAAATCGTGTTTTCCTTCTTTATGCTCAAGGATCAGAGGCAAAGTTACAGAACTGGAGTCATAAACATGCTGCAAGAAATTTGCAGATTTACAGTAAAATTTATCAGAAATTTACAGAATCACAGAATCACCAGGTTGGAAGAGACCTCCAAGATCACCGAGTCCAACCCATGCCCTAACACCTCAACTAAACCATGGCACCGAGTGCCACATCCAATCTTTTTTTAAACACATCCAGGGATGGTGACTTCGCCATCTCCCCAGGCAGACAATTCCAATATTTCACCACTCTTTCAGTGAATAACTTTTTCCTAATATCCAACCTATTTTTCCCTTGGCACAGCCTGTGTCCTCTTGTTCTGTCAGCTGAGAGGAGTAAAATGGAAATTGTATTAAGTGACAGGAAACTGGTGGTATTCCAGCTTGACCAGCTGTAGAGTCATCTTGCTTGACAGAGTAAAGGCATGACATGCCTTTGACATGTTTGACTTCATGCTCATGTCACCTGCAGAGCAATATGAGTTTGATTGGGCTACAGTGACAAAAGTAAATGCAAGAATTTTTCTAAAAATCAAGGCTTAATTATGGAATTCATCTGGCTGGCATCTATTCCAAACAACCCCTTGCTCACAGCAGAGTCAGGTTGTCCAGGGCCTTGTCCAACTGGATTTTGAAAATTTCCAAAGATGGAGACTCCACAATCTCCATGGGCAATCTCTTCTAGTGCTTGGCATTGCTCACAGTAAAAATGTTGGTTTGTTATATTTAGGTGGAGTTTCCTGTATTTCAGTTTGTGTCTGTTGCCTCTTGTCCTTCCACTTTGCAATACTCAGAAGAGATTAGCTTTGTCTTCTTTGTACCCTCCAACCAAGTATTTATATACATTGATAAAACTCCCTTCCAGGCCTTCTTTCCTTGAGGCTAAACAGTCACAGTTCTTTCAGTATCTTCTCAAATGTTTCAATGCATGAATCATTTTAGAAGCTGTTTTCTGGATTCCCTCCAGTACATCCATGTCTCATACTGGAAACCCAGAACTGCATACAACACTCCAGATGTGGCTGAGTGCTCAGTAGAAGGGAAGGATCATCTTCCTCAATCCTGCCAGAAACACTCCTCCACTCCAAGGGAAATTGCAATGACACTGGCCAGCTCCTTCCCTCAGGGGTGCATCCCATCCGGTTCCATAGACTTAAAATCACAGAATATCTCAAGTTGGAAGGGACACATAATGATCAATAAGTCCAAATCCCTGCTCCCCACAGGACTACCTAAAACTAAACCATAAAACTCAGAGCATCATCCAGATACTCCTTGAACTCTGACAGGTGTGGTGCCATCACCAATTTCCTTGGGGACCATGTTCCAGTGATCAACCACCTTCTCAGTGAAGAACCTTTGCCTAATGTTTAATCTGAACTTACCTGGTGCAGCTTCATTGCATTTCCTCGTGTCCTGTTGCTGGTCACCAGAGGGAGGAGATCAGCCGCTCCCCTCCACTGCTTGCCTTCAGGAAGCTGTAGACTATGATGAGGTAATCCCTCAGCCTTCTCTTCTCTAAGCTAAACAAACCAAGGCAACCTCAGCCACTTCCTCATAAGTCTTACTTTGCGACCTGTCACCATTGCTGTCACCCTCCTCTGGACACACTTCAATAGCTTTATATCCTTCATTTATTGTGGCACCCAAAGCTGCCCCTGGCACTCAAGGTGAGGCCGCCCCAGTGCAGAGCAGAGCAGGACAATGCCCTCCCTTGCCCAGCTGGCAATGCAGTGCCTGATGCACCCCAGGGCACTCCCACTGCTGGCTCATATTCGACTTGCCAGGGTCCCCCAGGTCCCTTTCCACAGCACTGTTCTCCAGTCTCTCATCCTCCAGTTTTTATGAATAACCAGGATTACTGTGCCCCACATGGAGAATCCAGCGCTTGGTCTAGTTAAATTTCCTACAGCTGGTGATGGCTCATCTCTCCAGATCTCTCTGCAGGACCTCTTTACCCTCGAGGGAGTCCACAGCTCTTCCTAATTTAGTATCATTGACAAACTTACTTATTGTACATTTGATTCCTGTGTCCAGATCATTTATAAAAAACATTGAAGAGCACTGGCTGTAAAATTGAGCCCTTGGGAATCCCAGTGGTGACTGGCTGCCAGCCTGATGTAACCCCATTTACCCAGCATATTATGGATTTGTCTAGCTTTGTGCTGGGCAGTTGATTCAGAGTAGTATCAAAAGCTTGATAAAGTCACAAAACACCACATTTACTGGCTTCCCTTGATCAATTAGGTGAGTGACCTTATAATGGAATGAAATTAAGTTGGTTAAGCCAGACTTTCCCTTTGTGAACCTATGCTCACTATAATCAATAACTGCATTGTCTCTCAAAAAAACCCTGTCCATAATTTTACCAGGCACTGAAGTAAGACTGACGGGTCTATAATTACCAGGGTCTTCCTTCTTACCCTTCTTGAAACATTGCCAGCTTCCAGTTGACTGGGACTGCTCCAGACTCCCAAGATCATTGAAGAAAAATAATGCAGAGAGGTCCTGTGATAACATTGGCCAGCCCCATCAGTATCCTGGGATGAATCCCATCAGGCTTCATAGATTTATGTGCATCCAGCTTGAACAGCTGCTCTTGAACAAGTTCAGGCGCAGCTGGGAGTTCATCATCCCCTCAGTCCTGGTCTTCCAACACAGGGCTCCTGGGATCCCAGGGCCCATCAGTGGTGTTAAAGACAGAGGCAAAGAAGGCATTAAATATCTCTGCTTTGACTGTATCCCTGTTTGTGAGGTGACTGGCCCTGTCAATCAACAGACCAGTGTTCTCTCTGATTCTCTGTTTGTTGTTAATTTATTTTAAAAAGCCTTTTTTGTCCTTCACAGCGCTGGTCAGCTTGAACTCTAGTTGAGCTTTGACTGCATGAATTTTCTCCCCGCAGTGCCAAACAGGATCTCTCTAGTCCTCCTGTGTTGCCTGTTCATGCTTCCAGTGTCTGTACTCTTTCTTTTTGCCTAAATTCTATAAGAAAATCCCTGCTCAGCCAAGGCAGTCCTTTGCACTGCTTGCTTGACTTCCCTTCCTTTGGAATTGCCTGCTCCTGTGCTCTTAAGAAATGGCTTTTAAGAAGTGACCAGCATTCATGAACCCAAATACCTTCAGAAGCAGATTCCCTAGCTACTCCTTCAGCAGCCCAAAATCTGCTCTCCCCATATCCAGGGACAAAGTTTTCCTGGTGTTTTTTTCTCCAAACACCAACGATTTGAAACACAACTACTTCATGGTCACTGTGATCAAGACAGCCACCAGTCACCGCTTCACCCCTGAGACCCTATCTGGTTACAAACAGCAAAGCTGGGAGGGCACCTATCCTAGCTGCCTCCCTTAGTACCTGCACCAAGAAGTTATCTTCCATATGCTTCAGCAATTTCCTGGACCTGTTTGTGTCCACTGTATGATACTAACTAGTTGATGCCTGGGAAGTTAAAATCTTCCATAAGGACAAGAGCAGCTGAAGTAGAGATACCCCTCAATTCCTTGTTGAATAATTCATTGTTGTTGTTGTTGTCTCTCCTGGCTGTTTTGCCTTTCCTCACCCTGTCCATGCAAGCTCAGGACAGCACTGCTCTTTTCCTCCTAGGCCACCTTTCTGTGCTACCACCACTTGTGTGCTTCCTTTGGATGTCTGAGTTCAGTCAGGAGCTCCTTGTTCATCCATGAAGGCATCTTGACACTTTTGCTTGACTTTTCTAGATGTTGGGATGGACCATTCTTGGGCATAATGTATCATAAACTACCAAAAAATATCAAGGAAAGTATTTCTTTCCATATAACCCACATTAAAAATGTTTTCCTTAAGCCATGTACAGCTCAGCATTGGCACATGAATAATTACAGCTGTTGCATAAACTGGCACTTTTTCCAGTAAGGCACCATCAGCCCCATAAGAAAGCATGAATTAACAGGTGTATCTGTGTACACCAATAGCTTACAAAGCAAGGACATCTACACTGCTTATTTGCCCTGTCCCTCAGAAAACAGGGCAACTTCCTAACTGCAGCTCAGCACTTTCTATCTCTTGTGGCTTTAAAGGAAACCAAATGAGCTATCTAATACACAGTGACCTATTTCTTCCCCCTTAATACTGAACGTAGAGTCTTCGTGCATGCTCATGTCTATCATGCTCTTCCAATCCCTTTCCCTCAGGGCTAAGCAAACCCATTTCTGAAATATTAAAAACCACAACATTCCCAGGGGAACATTAAAACCAGTTCTTCATGTTGATATTTTTTTTTCCTATCACATTTTACAGCCACGCTCTTCATATTTCTTGAACTGAAAAGAATTAGCATTTAATTTTTATTTTAAAAGAAAAACACCATTTTAGAATGTTTCCCTGTGAGGATGTGGAGCCAGCAGTACAGTGGAAGGACTTCTCTCTCAGTCTGTGCCATGATACATTTCTAATTTTACTCAATATGCCACAGTTTGCTGAACCATAAACCCGTCTTAAAAACACTGCCACTAAAAATCTTGATCTTCTCTCCTAAGGGAAAGGTATCCTGGATCAAATCCAACATTAATTATATACCGCCTTACCAGTTCCCCCCACGGTTGTGCTGAGGTGGTAAACTGTGTATTTTTGTCCACAAGCTGTCCATCTGTGATGAAGCATTACACAGATTCCAGCCCAGAAGTGCACTGACAGCTCAAGGCTCTGTTAGACACACACCTTCCACTCAGGGATTTTCAGTTTGAATTAATAGTTACTATCAAGAGAATTATATTGTCTTATTGAATGCAATTCTCATAGATAGACTATTAAATGCTGTTCAGTGAGGGATTTTGTGCATCAGTAAAAACTTTCGGAAACTCACCACCTTTATGAGCATGCTTGATAGAAACCTGTTTTTTACAAAGAGACAGCACAGGTTTATATTCTGAAATTTGAAAATTGGTCATAGTTACCATCATAGCAGCTAAAGGCCAAAAAAAATGGAGATCTATTGCAATACCTAATGTAATACACAACAGAAGACAGTTTCTTTCCAGAAATCAATTGCTTCATGGAGCAGACAATTTAGAGCAATAGCACAGTTTTCTCCAATTTGTTAACACAAACCATAACATTTTTGCTCCTTTTGTCACACTACAGTGATCGATTAAGTTCAGTAAATTTGATACCACACACTTGCCATGGAAGAGATGCAAAGACAAGATGTATGCAATGTCACTGGAGTGAGGATATTTCAGGAAGTACGGTGGCCCCGTAGGAAGCCAGAAGTCAGCCAGTTTATGTTTACAGCAGACAGCAACACTTTGCTATCCCCATGCTCCATGCAACAGTGCTCAGAAGAGGTGTTGTAGCTACATCTCTCATTTCTGACAGCTCTGTATCATTTGTGCACCACTTCTGTAAGTCTGCTGTCATCACAATGTGTCAAAAGACATGAAAATTTGACTACAAGTCCCCTGACTCTCCATCCAATACTCCATCCCACTGGGAATATATAAACATTGCCAAACATCCAGGAAGATCATCAGCATGAAAACTGAGTTTAAAAATTTTAAAGGACAATAATATTCTTATGAAATAATATTCTTATGTTCTCTTCCCTTCTTGCACCCACTCCCCGGCCCCAGTGCACATGCACACTCATGCACCATTTCACTTATGTAACCATCTTTCTGCCGTTCATTTTTTTTTTACCCCCAGCTATTCCATCTCTTGACCTTGTCTTATCCCATTGCTTTGGGTCATATTTCTTATACTAAAAATAAAAATCAAAACAATTAAAAAATATCAGTCTGGAGCTGCTATTTAAGTCACTCTCATAAACATCCAGTAATTAGCTGATAGAGCTTTGTCAGGGATACAGTATTCTCAACAGCTGTGTTAAAACAAAATCTGTGATGATAGTATTTGTGGCAGCCAGTCCCTTTATAGAAATAAGTCTTTTAAAAGTAATCCCACTAGTTCATACATAGACAATAACACAGAGTATCCAATATCCAATCATCCTTTGAAAGGCTTATTTGCACCAACTATTCTCAGTCGGGATTACTTTCTTGGACAACTTTCATCAGCTCAAAGGTAGATATTGACTGGAAAAAAAGATTACACGTACTAGCTACTTGGTCACCTCCAGGTCTGTGACCAAATACATCACTTAATACAATAAACTGTATTAGCATATTTCCACTCCAAATCAGTTTTTAACAACGATCCAGCTATTTCATGTGTTTCACTTTATGGCAACATGAATGCAAGCAAAGCACAGGAACAGGAAAAGGGAGGTGAGCAGGCCAAGGCCTTATGTTGCTCCTGAAACCTGGACACAAGTCAGATGCTCACTACCTGTATTGGTTTATATATTACATTGCTTTATGAATCCAAGGGAAGAAAACTGTATCGGTGGAGAAGCCGAGTAAAGATAAGAAACATTTGAAGTTATTCCTTTCGGTGTCAGTATGATTTCATTCCCTTCAAAATAAATTTGGCATTTGTTGGCTAGAAGACTGAAACAGGAAATGGATGTAACTGCTCTTGGCTCCACACAGGAAACAATGTCATTTCCACTACCTGCCTTCCTGATTGGCGGTCTCCAGACATGGACCCAGCAGCTTCCAAATGCGGATACAATTATCCTTTCTTATTCTTTTTTCATCACTCTCTAGTTGCAAAAATGTTTTTCTAGAAAGGAAAATACTGAAACAAAAACACCTCAAAGACCTTCAAAGGCAATAGATAAAATACAAATACAGAAACATATTTCTGGTTAATAAAATCAATAGCTGAGAAGAGCACAGCTTCAGACTTGTTTCTAGCAGTGGAGTCACAATCTCTTTTGCAAAAGACTCTAAAAGTAGCAGCAGTAAATTAATCTTCAAATGTCTGCGAATAAGTGTGCAAACAGCCAGAACCAGCTGGTTTGCCATCCTTAACATGACAGCAGTATCAAACTCTTAACAGCTCAAAGCATACAAGGAAGAGAAACTCATTTTACGGTATTCCATGGAACTGATTACTGTCTGAATGGGTCCTTTCCCCATACTTATACTCTCTATTACACTGCTTTTTTCTTTTTTTTGCTTACTGCACTATATACCAAATACTCTCATATTTCTGTAAATTCAAGTGAGCCCTTTCCAATTAAAAAATCCACTCAAAAGAACATACAACTTTCCAGGCTTGGTGTTGTTCACCTTGGCTGTCTCTTGTCTGTTCATTACCATAGGGAAAAAATGTGACCTCTCCAACTAAATCCCTAAGTTAGGACAAATGTGGGACCAAAATTGCTGGACATGTTATGTGGCACAATTATCTGTATGAGTATGTGGAAGGAGAGTGATTACTCTTCTACTACCTTTCTTGACACAACAGGAACAATAAGAAAAGGAGGAAGCCAAGAGCAGGAACGTATGGGGATAAACCTGGCTGACATGATAAGGGGGGCACTGATGAGAACCAAACCTGGTCAGTCATATTAACTGATAAGGATATGTAAGAGTGTGTGAAAGTTTATTTCATCTTGGACTTTTTTTGTATTGGGGAATCAGACTGCAAGGGGTGCAGGAATCAATGGTGCTGTACACACCCATGGGGTGGGGGATTAACAGGCGAAGGCAGAGTTGAGGGGAACAAAGGGGCTTAACAGAGAGGGGTCTAAGAGAGGCCAGTTGGCTTTGAAATAAGGCTGGTCAGTAGAATTGTGTGGCTGAGCCCTGTGCCCGCCCAGTGCAGTCTGGCCTTGCTTCTTCTATCTTATGAAATCTTTTCTTAGGCATCTGTGTGTGCTCATTCTGTGTCCCCTGGGAACACGCTGCAGGGACTCTGTGCCAGCTGCTGTCAAGCTTCTATGTGCATGTGGGGAATTTGGTGCCAGCTCCTGGGGTCAGATCTGGGGGTTTGGGTGCTCCTGGCCTGTGGTGCCAAGGACTGGAGTGAGTGGGGTCTCCATGGCAGCTACTGGAGCCAGCAGGGGGATTGAACCCCCAGGCACCGGCGCAGGAACAGCATCTGTTCCCCAGAACAGCTGTTGGGAGGGAGGACACGAGTGAGGTGAGCAGGGAGTCCATCGTGGCACCACAGCCACTGCCTGTGTGCCTGGTGCCAGCTGTGAGGGAAGAGTCTGCACCTCCCACAGTGTCGGTGTGCCTGGGCTGCGTGTGCATGTTCACCAGCAAACTCCAAGCCGGACTACCCAGAGATTTGGAAGGCCTAACACGTAGGCCAGGGTCCCCAAATCCATTTGCTATGAAATACATTTTGCAAAAAACCCACAGCTGACCTTTAGTGTGGCTTGCTCACATAGGCTTTTTCTATAAAGACGTCATCAGTCTCAGTTAAACAAAACAAAAAAAAAAGCAGCCAAGCAACCACATTCTTATTTTTCCTGCTCAATGATTATGCCTCTAAACTTCCTCACTAATTCTGCAGGTTTCTGGTGGCAGAGAAATATAAGTATGGGAGAAGCAAATGTATTACAAAGTCTTCCATCTCTCTGTCCCCATAGTATTTTTTGTGACTTGTGAAGACTAGAGGGCTATACTGGAGTAGTCCTATGCTGTTTTGCAAGTCTGCTCTTTTGGACAGTGCCTAAAAATAGTTACAACACTGATGGACATCTAGGTCACAGGAATTTTAAGACTGACATGTGCTCATCTTCCTGAAAGTAATTTCCACTATGTAGACCGCACAGACACATCTGAGCCTTCCTGCCATGATCTTCTGTGCTGAAAAAGGTTTAAAAAGGATGAGAGTTGTCCTCAAGCCACTAGCTGAACTGGCATCCAAGGTATTCCTGGAATTTAAGTTGCCAACTCCAGCCAGCACATTAGGTATCTCACATCTAGCTTGGATGGGAGTGTACTGGGACATCTATTAAAAAACTGTAGAGCTGTATCCATTTTTTCCTCTTCAGATTCTGACTTAAAAACAAGAGTTTATGCAAACTGACCCTGTAAATGAACTGGAATGCAGACAGACACTCTCCCAAACTGCTCTGGATGAAATGAAATCTGTTCATCAGTAACTGAATACACACCCATTGTAAAAAACAAAGCTGGTCCAGGAGGCCAGTATGAGCTGATCTTATTTTTCTATGTCATCATGAAGTGCTGCGCTCCCGTGAAAACATTCTGCCACAAGAATAATTCAGTAAAAAAGCTTTACCTCAGACCAAGACACGTAAGAGAATTACATGCTCTCTGGCACAGGTGTAAAACCAGAATGGAGAACAAAGTTTCACTACATGAAACAGTAACAGAAAACAGCAGGTTTCCTTCCCCAGAATCACACCAAGATCCCTTCTCTTTTCTTTAATGCTCTATAGGCCAAGAAATTATTTTCCTCCCTTTCTTTCTCACTGTTCCTTTTATTAAGTCCAACTGTTTCCTGTATTGGCTACTTGTACAGTTCTGGACTTTCCTTGCAATAATAATCGCTCTCCCCTTGCCAAAAAAATGACGGTTATTTTACAGACATCTTCAATAACAAAATTCATCAACACGAAAACAGACACCAAAAAGCAGAACACATTGAACATTGAAAGAAGAGGTAAAACTTCAATTGTGCAATAAGATTAAGATTGTGCCATTCAATTCAAATTAAGCAGCAAACACGACACCACCACACAAACAATCAGAAAAGTCTCTGAGATCAGTAAAGATTATGGTACTTTGTGTCCATGAGATGCTAAAAAAGAAACTTCAGTTTTCATAACTAAAGAAAGTCAGTTCAGACCTTAGAAGAAAAAAAAGACCATATCAAAGGAACAACAGCACATGTATTTGTTAGTTTCACAAAATGTATGCTCTGTAGAGTACTGTGTAAGAATAAAAGGGAGTCAGTAATACACAAATTCCCTGCGTGATTCACTATTACTTCATACAATGTGGGGAACAAAGTGCCTTTTGCAGAGCTACCGTAGTAGTGAATCAAACACAAATCACACCTACAAGAGTAAAACCTAGAGCTCCCAAGTGGGATCAGAAATCATACTTCCTAAAATGAAGGAAAATGCATTTTAGCCCTAAATGGTTTAGGGACAGGAAAATCACCATGAAATTACAAATAGAAACGGATACACAACTTGTGCAAGATCCACTGACAGACAAGGGTAACAGCACTCAGAAGAAGAAGAGATATTTGTGTCCTCAGTTACGATGCCAGATGTGTCGTCATCTTCTGCTCCCAGTTCCACCGGTTTAGTATGACTTTGAGCAGACCTGGTCATGCCAGCAGCTGCAGTGGCCTTTAAATACAATACATTTTAAACATAGCCTTTGATCCAAAAGGTCCATTAACAATTCTATAACAAACCAACACAGATCATTCTACATCTGCCACAATTATATACCGTTTCCACAGGGACTTGTTTCCGGCCATAGACAAAGAAAAAGCCTGGAAAGGTTTCAACTTTGACTTTGTCCATTAGTGCTACTTAGGTCCTTTAACAAAGAACACTAGGGACACAATTCCATAGCAAATCGTTTAACACATCAGTGCATTTCACTGTAACAGCCCCTTCCTCAGCCTCTTCATGTGTTTAGGTACTCAGGTTTGTTCTTTACCCAAATATTGTCTCTTTTGCTCTTTCTACATGTGAAAAATACTCTTTAACTTTACAACCACACCAGTTACAAAAACCTGGTCTACACAACTGTTACTGAAAGCTTTCTATTACGGTGTTTAAAAACTAAAGGATGGCATCTTTTGAAACTGTCATTTTTAGTTTAACTGTATTATTTCCAGTTAAGTTAATCCAAACATTGTCTTCAGTAACAGCACGTACATGAGCACTGAGTGCATCCTAAACTCCGACCAGACAGGAATCACAGCAGCACATGAATACTGTAACAAGATGGCAAAAATTCCATAGGAGAAGAACTGAGAAAGGTGGATGGCACTGTTGATACCCAACAGTGAGCCCAACAGTTACACACCAAACAACTAAGAACCACAAGCTTATGGGCCTCATTTCCATCAAAACCAATGGTCAAATCCTAGTGCAAGGGCTTTGCAATTTTCCCAGTATATAATTGAAGCTTGCAGTAAAATGTGCATAAAGTTAAACCTAACAGCTTTGTTGAACTTTATCTGGAGGAAACTGATGAAGGAGCTGCAGATTCTTTTTTTTTTTTAGGTTTAGAATCCAAACTAAGAGACGTCCAAACAAAGCAACATGTACTACAGAACACAGACACACACACACACACATATAGCCATGTCCCCCGGAGTTTTGCTGTTGTTGTTCTTACTTTATGTTTTATAGGCAATCTTTATAAAAGATTAGTTTCATCATATGCATACTATATTAGAGGCATATTTCTACCACTCTGAATATACTTTAGAAAATCAGAACATAAATCTTGCCTTTGAAAACTTACCAATGCTCAATGTATTTAAGGCTCACTAAGCAACTTCAGATTTGTAATAGTCTCTACATTTGAAAAATGCATTAGTAAAGTTTACAGATTTTTGAAAACAGTTCACCAGTCTCTCTTAAATATTTAATAGCTTCCCTCCTCCATAAATTTATGCCAGCTTTTCTTTCACCTCTCTTTCATGCATCATGTTTCTATGTTGTTGTCTTTACAAAAGGAACAAAAGTATCAAAAAAGCACAAACAATACTCGGTTCAAACTTAACAAAATTCTATTAAGTACTCAGGGTAGATTTGGTTGGCATCGAAGATGACAAAGATCTTTGGGTTCCAGGTATTATCCACACAGCTGTCATACAAGTTCACAAAGCTTCCATCTTTTGAAGGAGGCCTCATGTATTTTGAATCACCGCCGATATAGTCACCAGTTAATACACGAGCAAGAAACATGACTTTATCTGGTCTATGCAGATGAGGCTGCAGATTCACACCATGAATCTGAAAAGTATCTCCATGCTTCATGCTCTCTTTGCAGAAGTGGCTGGAATATGACGCATCTCTTGCAAAATAGGTCCCTTTCAAATAAAAAACACGGAAAATTTGATGACGTTCTTACAATGGCAGCTTGACTACTAGAGCATAGCTATCACAATGATTAAAAATGTCAGTTCTTTTATGTTCATTAGCAATACTTTTTTTGTTGTTGTTAGATTATGACAACATGACCAAATATTTTTAGTGCGAACATTTCAGCAGGGAGATTGTCTTTGTGATCAACACTGCTTTGCTGGGCATCCCTTCCCCATGCTCCCTGGTCCTACCAGAGAGTTGTGACAATTACATTCCTTACTGCATCCTTAATTACACTTGCCATAAAAGCAGAGCTGTATTAAACAGCTCTTGGGTAAACAAAAGGCATGCATCACAAAGTACACACTACAGGGAACATTTAACGTTGAGCTGTTAACACTACCACTGTTGTATGTGACAACAATACTTACCTTTTCCATACACAGCAGCATGCATCCCATTTATTCTCCAGTCAAAGTTATGAATACATATTGCTTCTACAAATTCATTACTGGTGCCATGAAACAGCATCTGCTCATTAATCGTTGGGACACCTCTCTTCTTCTTCAGCTGAGCTTTTTTCCTGCAGAAAACACACAATAAATACATAAATAAGCACATAATATATAAACAGCTGTACGAACACACTAAATTACTACTGTGAAAACACTGCTGAGGGTACAAACCTAACACTTTACAAGTACCTAGATGATTCTAGTTTTTAAACAGGTCAGAATTCTTAAGGTACATGTTTAGAAATCACATATTTCTGAATGCTGTGGGACTATTTTCCGACATATCCAAGAAAAAAAGTCATATCTGGAAAAAAAGTCTTCCTACACCAATTTTATCAACATTGTTCATTTGTCATTAGTTTCAGTGTGGTCATTTTCTGCAGAAACATTTTTAAAAGAAAGGTAATTTCGCACATTTTGTTCCCTCCACCTACTTTATGTCATGGTGGAAGGGATAACGAAGTTGGTAGATTATAAAGTACTATTACCTACGTAAACCAGCAAAAACTGATCTAGGGCTAGTTAGGCTGAATATCCAAAATTTCTTCAATCAGCAGCCCTCTGTTGTTGGCTGCTGATCTCTGACAATGTATAAATGTAGCCTTGAGTAACTTCCCTTGAAACAAGGGGATGGAAGGAATTTATAGAAAAAGTGAATAATCAATTCTCAAAAGACGTTCTGTAACAGTCCTTTACTACCTCTGACCAGTTAATTTCATAAAGCCAATTTAGAATTGTCATTAATATGGAAACCGTTGTAAGAGGCAAATGTGTTCTGACCACTAAAGTGATGCAAATAATCATTCAAGCAATGATCAAATGTAATCCCTTATTTTATCAATGAAACAAAACTTTTTTTTCAAAACCATAGAAGTTTAAGTAGCAATTCTTCCTCCTAAGTAGCAGAATATACTGGGCAAACTGGCAAGCTGGTTCTTCAGAATGTAGAAATGCCACAACAGGATACTTTGGCGATTTGGAACAGAAACTGAGAAGTCCAACTGTTCTAAAAAGCATCACCTCAGCACCTTCCACAAGCAGTGACAAGCTAATCCAGTTCAACAAAATTAAGTTGATCCAGCATTGATAAAATTCTCATTCAGCCAATTCACTCAATAAAAGGCAAAACCTACAGCAAAACTAAATACCCAGAGACATGCTCTTTGTACCTATGTAAGCACATAAGTTTTTTCTAAAAATGGTCAGCAATCTCACTGACCAATGTATTTTTTCACTTGCTGTACTCAACAACTCCAAACTGAGATGCTAGACTAAGCAACATCCGCTTTTCAACTTTGATACCTGGGACACCAAAACAAGTGAATTTGAAATTCTGGAATACCTATTTCTTTGTAATACACTACCAGGCAATAATTTCTTCACCAGTGTGTGTAAGCCTGTAGCACTGCTGTGTGACCCAAGGGCAGGACCTGGCATTTCACATTATTGAGCCTCACACCACTGGCCTCAGCCCATTGATCCAGCCTGTCCAGATCCCTCTGCAGGGCCCTCCTGCCCTCCAGCAGATCAACACTCCCACCCAGCTTGATGTCTCCTGCAAACTGACTGAGGGTCCCCTTGATCCCCTTGTCCAGACCACGGATAAAGATATTAAACAGGACTGGACCCAACACTGAGCCCTGAGGAACGCCACCGGTGACCAGCCAGATGTAACTCCATTCATCACCTCTCCCTGGCTATCCAGACAGGTTTTTACCCAGCAAACAGTGCACCTGTCCAAGCCATGAGCAGCCAGTTTCTCCAGGAGAATGTTGTAGGAAAACAGTGTCGAAGGCTTTACTGAAGTCCAGGTAAAAAATATCTGCAGCCTTTCCCTCATCCACTTAGTGGGTCACCCTGTCATAGAAGGACGTGAGGCTGGTCATCAAGCTGGACCTGCCTTTCCTACACTTGGCTGGGCCTGACCCCTGGTTAGCCCATACAGGGGTTAGCTGTGTGATGGCACTCAGGATGAGCTGTTCCATGACCCTCCCTGGCACAGAGCTCAGGCTGACAGGTCTGTAGTTCTCTGGATCCTCCTTCCAACCCTTCTTGTGGATGGGCATCACGTTTGCTCACCACCAGTCAACTGGGACCTCCCCAGTGAGCCAGGACTGCTGGTAAATGGTTGAAAGTGGCTCAGTGAGCATTTCACCAGCTCCCTTGGTACACTCCAGTGGATCCCATGCATCTTCACAGACTTGTGTGGTGTAGCAGGTCACTGACCATTTCCTCTTGAATTATGAGGGCTCCAATCTGCTTCCTGTCTCTGTCTTCCAGATCAGGGTCTGGGTGCCCAGAGAACAACTGATCTTACTGTTAATGCCTGCTTTGCCTCAGACTCTAAGTACCTCAGCCTCTTCCTCATCCTTTGTCACTATGTTTCGCCCATATCCAGTAAAGGATGGAGATTGTCCATAGCCCTCCTCTTGTTGCTGATTTATTTTTAAAAACATTTTTATTGTCTTTTATGGCAGTGGCCAAATTAGGTTCTAGTTGGGCTTTGGTCCTTCTAAACCTTCTTTTTCGTCTGAATTCCAGCCAAAGTTCTCTGTTCAGCCAGGATGATCTTATTCCTTGCCTGCTTGTCTTTCAGCATATGGGGACAGCCTGCTCCAGAGCCTTTAGGATCTTCCTCTTGAAGAGTGTCCAGCCTTCCTGGACTCCTTTGCCCCTCATGACTGCCTCCCAAGGGACTCTGTCAAACAGTCTCCTGAACAACCCAGAGTCTCAGCTCTGGAAGTCCAAGGCAGCAGTTCTGCTGACCCCCTTCCTTACTCCTCCAAGAATAAAAGAAACTTAATTAAAAGTAGGATAACTCTCCTAACCATTAACATGTATAAGGAAATTCACTTCCTCACACATGTTAATGATACAGCTTTAAATTAACATAAATGACATATCATTAAAAAAATCATGTAACTTATGCAAAATTTTAATATACATCTGGTTAGTTATTTCCTCACTCTTTAACTTAGTCTAGATGACTTTATTACTGCAAAACATCTTTAAACCTTCTGATATGTACTTCTTCCTACAAGCTACACAAATAACTTCTGTCAAGTACAATTGCTTAAGACTGACACCACAAAATAAGAGGACACCAAACCAGGCACTTCCTACTTCTTCCAGGCCAGCACAATATGAAGAGGGAAAGCCAAGAACTTAGAACAAGGTTTTGTAGCACATTAAACTTAAAAGAAATTGCATGAATATGTGTTAATTTGACACTTAATTCTGTCCCGCACTTCATGAAGTTGAGAAATCCAACAAGACAGAAACATTCATTTGCTTTGTTCAGTAAAAATTGAAATAACACAAGCCTCTCAAGGAATCGTTTTACAAAAAGCTAATTTTTGTTCTCCTTACTTCACTGTAAGGATCATGGGCATCTACCACACAGATATTCTGAACATCTTTAACACATTATCTGTGCTACAGCTTTATCTAATGCATTTCTACAAGAATTACATTTCTGCACCTGTAGAAACTATGGAGTCTTGAAAATTAAATTTTGCATAGAGAGAAATGACAAATAAGAAAATTTTTAAATGTTGAAAAGTAACAAAAATTTTCATTAATAATAGAAACAATTAAACATATTTCTGCTGCATGACTTAAAACTTTTCTCCATTAACAGTCCTAAAACTGTTGGTTTTAGAAATAATCTCACCTGCAAAAAAACTCCCACAAGTCTAGATTTTGTATTCTCTTAATTCTTTTAATTCGGTGACTATCCATTGTTTTTCCAAAGAGACTAGAAACTTCATTATATTCATTTGTTTTCCTTTGCAATGGAATAAGCTGGAAAAAAAGAGGTTAGCACGATTTCAATTCGATGCATTATTTCATTGTCACATGTTTTTGATCAAGTTGCATACCAACTCTTACCTGGTATGGCTCCTCAGTATTTACATTCTCCCAGTGTGAAGGCATAGGGATAGCCTCATTTTCACAGATGAAACTTCAAACAAAAAAGGTAAAAGCACATCACTTCAAAGACATGAGGCATTTTCTTCCTGTCAAACTCCTGCTCCAAACAACATAATAGGCAAAAAAAGCAAACCCCCATGAAGTTTATATAGAGCTACTGGAAAAGAGTGGTTTAAGCATATGCACTACATATATAGAAGCTCTTAAGCCTTAAAACTGGGACTAAAAGAAGGAATCTCCTGCAAGTAAGGAATGTCATCACAAGGAAATAAGAGTACTGAATGCAATTATTCAAAAAAACAAAATAAATTGCCACATCATTGAATGCACTATTTAGCAAACACCTACTGAAAAAACATTGACACTTCAAAAAACAGGTCTTCTTGAAAGTCAGTGTAAACGTATTGCTACTACATTTCTTATGACAAATTTATGTTTGAATGTATAACCACACTACAATTCAGACCTGAAATTTTTCTCAGAAACTATTTGGGGAAAAAAACCCACATATCCCATGTACTCAATTTCACCTGTAGTAGTAACACTGCATAGCTCAGTTTATTGTTTAGTGAGTACCAGATTTACATGAGCACAGCTTTACATCTAATGTCCGATCAAATGGTAAGAAACTGACAATCTAAAGCAATTAGACTCATAAAAGAGTTGTCACAACACAATTTTCTTAACTCCAAGTCATTTTAGAGTAAATGAGTAAAATATAGGCAAGAAATATAACTCGATCTTTTTTTGCTGTTACAATAATATTTCTAAATAATTTATGAAGTCAATGGATCAAACTATTCCATTTTTTGGTGCTGCTTCCCTGCAGCAATTCTGATTCAACAGGTATTCAGAGCAAGTGACTCCAAAAGCAAATAAATATAAACAATAAAGATAAAACACTTTTGTTTCATTTTACTTAGAAGAATCAGGAATAGAATAAAAATAAGGAGTCTTCCTCTTATTTCCTTACCTGAATGAATTGATTGCAAAGGGAGCTCGCTTTATTGGACGTTGCTTAAGGGTAGTTAGGTTGATTTGTTTCATCACTGAGCATAAAACAAGAATTAGGATGAAAGTTCTGGGAGTTCATCTACAGCATATGAAACACTTAAGTGTCATTTTTTAAAAGAATGTTACTGCACCCTAAGTTGCTTGACAGGAAATCCTATTTCAACAAGTAACAAATCAGCATTTTCAATAAATGTTTCTAAATGCATTACCATTTATATGAGTTGGCAAAACGTCCAAATATTACAGACACAAAACATTTATTTTTAAAATATTCATCTAACATTCAGTCCCACTAAATCACAGGCAAAACTTCCACTGACTTCAATGGGATGACAAAGAATACACTATCCTTAATGTAAGAAATCACGACCTACAGATAATAACATAAAAATTGTTCTTCAACATTTGCTTATAGTGTTTTTATTCTGGATGCAAAACATAGTTTTTTTAAACAGACATTCCAACACAAGTAAGCATAAAACTCCTTTTACTGTTAGATACCACTTTACTGCCAGTATATTGCTGTTTTACTCAGTCCCCACTTTCTGTATTTGAAATACCTGAAATTTGAATACATATACTGGAATATGCATTTATTTCCCTATTTCCTATATTTAAGCATATAGCTGTTTTTTAATTTAATCAGAAAATAAACAATCTATGAATGGAGAAACGAGAAAAAAGTTATTAGAACACAACTTTGAACAAAGAACGGATTACATTTATAATTAGTTGCATACATTAGAAACCTGTAATATTCTGTAATTTATGAGAACAGCGTAAGTGAGATCTTTACAATCTACTAGAAAATCATTTTGCCTATCTCCTTGTTATTCTGAGAACAGAACTGGCTTCAGCTACCTGCTGAATTATTAAATCACTTTGATGCTAGTACTTTGCAGGAAGCCTCCTTCATAGCAATGTTTCTTATACAGACTGAATGGAAGAGGTTTTCCAAGCTTACAGGCAGCTGCACGTTAAAAAAAAAAAAGGTTCAAACTTCCCCGTTCAATAGATGTATCCTACATGCCACCTGCAGCTGAAGCAAGCAGCAGGGACACAACGGAGTGCTAGTAAACAAAACATGCTGCTTTATTAATAAACTACACAAAAAAATATAACAGGGCAGCTGTTTCTGAAAACTCCTATGTACTTTCCAGTAAAGAAGACATTCTCAATCATGTTTTCACACCAGATATGAGGATGATAACCTGCTGAATGAACAAATGTACTGGTGTATCTGAGACCTTCTATTATTTAAATTTACTCTTTGGAAAGACACATACCTGAAAAGTCCAGTGTGTAGTTAAACTTTGCAGTGGTAAAAGACAGAGAACCATGAGGGTTTGTTCGGAAACTCCTTTCAATATCTTCACTGCTGATAGAGCAGTGACTGTTCGAGTCAGTCTTCAAAATAAAAGAAAAATCACATTTAGGCAAACTCAGCAATAGGTAATTTGATGTATGGAATCCATCAGAGCCAATACAACTCATAGATATTTACCTGAAACATATGCCATTTACCACACTCAGCCAAATAAAACCAGCCCCACTGGGTATCAGAGGTATCCATCTCTTCAACTGAACTTTCCATCTTTGCAAACACATCTTCTGATGGCCCTTGAAGCATTTCCTGAAACATTCATACACAATACAAAAAAAAAGTTTAGAGAAATTTATTAAAAAAGCAAAATAAAGTGCATTTGCAATAACTACCAAAAAAAATCCCGTCAGGCTGAGGACAGATCTGTTTTTTCTTTTGCAGAGAAATCTGCTACTTATCCAATATTATCCTAAAAGTTAGTTAAACATTTTCAAAATGTTCTTAATTGTCTGTAAAGTGTGACAGTAAAGGCAAGAGCTATAGGCTTTATGGGATCAAAGAGAGGTGCTAAATTTCATATTGATGGTTGTAGGATCAAGGCCACTCAGAAATATACAACAGGCTCTTCACTCACACTTCTCAGGAATGAGGTGTTGGGGTTATATCCAACAGCTTAATGGAAACATCTACTAGGTACTCACCAGCAGTGAACAAATCAGACTGGAAATCAAAAGTCGTAAGAAAAAAAATTAAGACTAAGACAAAGAATACAATTATTTAACTGTGTAAGACCACAGTACATTATTCCTTCACACTGCATGAAGAACTTTCCCCCTAATGCACCCACTTAAAAATAACACAGTAAAATTCTTGGTACTCTGTACTTGTATTTACAGAGAAGGTTCACACCAAAAGCCAGAGTGGCTCCCACACAAGCAATGACTACCACACTTGGGGTTCTGAGGGATGGAAGAAAAAGAACTGAGGAAAGGATATAGCAGAGGTCTACAAAATCATGACAAAACCAAATACGGAATAAAGAATCACACTTTCTTCTGACACACGCAGGAGACACCTATCAAAGGCTGCACATGTCAAGTTCAAAGTAAGTGAAAGAAAACCTTCATGAACCAGATGGCAACCTATGGAACTTCTTTTTATGGTATGGTGTGGATGCTGCAAATTTATGGCAGTTCAAAAAGCAGCTAGACAAGTTTGAGCCTACCAAAAGCTGTGCCAGACTACCTTTAGAAGAACAGTCTCTGCCAGATTTCAGCTCATTCTTCATTCGTCAATAAAATTCTGAAAACTCTGAAAGTGCTCACCTCTACTTGCATGTATTTCCTAACACATCAACTTTCTGCAACAACCTTGCCAAGCAAAAATTCCAAGTTTCAGGGAATCTTTCAGAGAAAAAAGCTTGCCCCACTCCCAGAAAAGGTCAACAATTCATCCACTCTAACTGTTTAAGCAAAACACTTTGGCACTCTTCCCAAATATGTCCTCAAGTTCATGTTTTCTTCCAAGTGAAACAACACCCTCCAGCACAAGTCAAACAATGTGCAGTTAGTATCCTGGATGCTTCAGTTGTTTCCTGGTCACTTCAACCCAAAAAAAATAGAGACCTGAAGAAGACAAATACTGGAGACTAAAAGTAGGCATCCCTGTTCTGGCCAGCGTTACGGGGCAGCAGTTCAGAGCAGGAGGCACTTCTAGCACTACCCTTCACCCCCCATTTTTCCCAAGCTAGCCTGCTGTAAATGTTTGGAAAAAAAAATCTGAGAAACCTTTGTGGTAATAGCTAGAGGCTGTATTCTAACCATCAAAAGCTCCAAATGGTTACAAAAATCTAGACTCTTAGAGATCAGGGGAATCACAAGTGGACCTCCAAAACATCACCAAATTGCAGAGTCTGAGGGCAAACCTCCTTCAGTGAAAATGGAAGCCTACCCAAGATTACAGACACGGATTGCTGCCTCAAGTTCAAGCAGCACTACACAAAAGGTGCATCATCTGCACAGAAGAAGTATTTTGAAAGAGATAAGAAAACCATTCTCTACTTCAGAGGGCATCTGTCAACATCTCTTCTATTACCCACAGCAATACAGCCACAGAGCCCACATTTACTTGGTGTTAAATGCACAACTGGCCAACATCTTTTGATGAAAATCTTTCACCTTCAACTTGGTTCTTCCTCTTGGATAAGTATTTGGCTATGTTCTATCCTACTGAGAGCAGGCAGAGGTAGCCTGCACTTCTTTACACCTGAGGAAAGCAATTCAGGCTTTTCTTGGTAATGTTTTGTTTCCTCATGTTCCCATTAAAATGGTCAGACTTCAGCTCCCTCCCAGCATTAGTTCAGGGCCTTGACTCTGATCAATCAAATCAATGACACCATTTGAACAAGAGGACATGCCTTTTCAAGCAGAGAAGGCATGATTATCTGTGCCTGTCAACACACTCAGAGTCCTCCAGGGGCAACTCAGCCTCCAGAATAAACCATTTACTAAGGAGATAGTTATTCCCATGGCTTTCAAAAATCTTACAGTCAATCCACATATATTACCCGAGGCGCAAAGTCTAGGGTAAGCAGGTAGATTCCAGGATACTTTAGAAGTGTGGAGGAAAGACCTTAAGGCATGAACATGTAAAGTCATAAAAAGAAGAGAGCTCTTATCAAAGGTGACACAAACCCAAAATGTTTGAAGGAATTACTGATTAATTCAAAATCAAAGGCACACCGTTTATAAGCATCAGGTAGCATTTTGAGAAGGCTCCCAACTCCCATTATTAGCACTGTTTCTACTGGTCTAAGAGTTACCACAAGAGCTCAAATTAAACTAATTTCTCAGGAAAAACATCCTCCTAAACAGGAAGAGCACTTGTGCGCTGTGACTGAACGGCTTTACTAGTACTGGCAATGCACTTCCTCTTTTTTCCAGAAGTACTTTATGTTCGACTGATAGACATGCTTTACAGTGTGTAGAGTCACAGAACGCTTTGGGTAAGAAGACAACTTTAAGACCATCTGGTTTCAATCCCCCTGCCATGGGCAGGGACACCTTCCACTAGACCAGGATGCTCCAAGTCCCATCCAACCTGGCCTTGAAAACTCCCAGGGACAGGGCATCCACAGCTTCTCTGAGCAAACTGTGGTCTCACCACCTGCATGATAAAAAACACAGCAGCATCCCAATGGGCTACTTTGTGGATTCCCGCGTTGTCTGCTTCACTTGGCACATCGTGCTTTATTGCCAAAGGCTCTTCTACCTACAAACACCGACTTGGTAAGAGAACCCCGCTGAGAACGCAGGCAGTGCTAAAGGAGTCTCTGGCTCTTCCTTAAGAGAACGGGACACCTGATTAGGAGACTTGCCTGAGGCGAGCCCGCAGGGCCTGGGAGGTGAGGCGAGAAGGAACAGCCTTAGCACCAGTACGGGACACACGGTGAAATGGCAATGCCCTTCCCACCTGCGCCCCCACGCACCCGCTCCGTGCTGCCGGGGGCCACCGTCGCGATCACACCCGTAACCGAACCCTCCAGAGCTGAATCCATTGGCGCTCAAGGGCACGGCCCGGCGACCGAGCCGAGCACAGAACCACTACCCCTCCATCGGGACCGCAGGCCGCTCCCACAGACACAGTGGCCGACGCCTCCCACCCCCGTGCCCAACCTGGCAGCGCGCTGTGCGGCGGGGCGGGGCGGGCAGCGGCCTGCGGGGCGCGCGGGGCTCGGCGCG
>VZRV01003626.1:75621-189482 GCA_013398115.1 Falcunculus frontatus | reverse complement strand
CCTCTCCGACCCTCTCCGACCCTGTCCTCATTTTGCTGTCACCCATCTACCTTCCCCATTTTCAACAGGCAAAAATGTTTTGTCAATTTTGTCCTAAAAGTAAAATGAAAAAAAAATAATCTAACACAGGGGGAAACACAGTGCATGCTGAAACTTACAAGTATCTTTTCTGCTTGTGTGTTTGTGGAAGAAATCAGAGAAAGGAGAAGATAAAAAAATCTCATAACAAAACCAAACAACACAAATCTAACAAACAAAAATATCGGGCAACTGAAGAATTTGTGAATATATGTTTTATACAAACACAAATGTTATACCCAATATCAGCTTTTCTGGAGACTTTTTTTCTTTTATCACCCTCCATTCCCAAGCACCTGAGATCCTAAATGTAATTTTCTGATATGATATGGGGTTTTTTGTTGTTTCTTTGAATTGTCATGGCAGCTCCCAGTGAAAACTTTAGTTCTAACTTCAGTGGGAACAAAGAGAAGTTGCCAGTGAACACATTAAGAAATCTTTTCTTAATGCATCATTATAAATGAAGTTAGCTCCACTTTTGTTCTCTTTTTGGAACATCTTGTCCATGTCTCCATGAAAATGACAGCTGTTGATTAGAATGCCTTGAAAACCTTCCAGGTGTCTTTGATTCTCCTCCATTAAATAAGTCCTGCATTTATTGTGTCACAGGGCAGGGACTGAAGATAAAGTGTTGCAGCAAGGATAGGATTTGTTTCCTAGAAAGCCTTTTGGGTGTACAGAGCTCTTCCTGGATGGGTAGATACAGGCACATCAGCCAGATTCATAAGGAGGTTGATTTTCTACTTCTAGGACATGGAAAAAAAGAGAGAGTATAGTGTCTCCAATGAATGAGCTCTCTCTGTGGGGGAGTGTGATGAGCTGAAGACACAGCTGTGCCTCAGCCTGTGCAGGAGGCTTTCCTCAGCTGTTTATATTAGCCTGTTACTGCAGCTTTCCTCCCAAGGAGTCCTGGGATAAGTACTGATACATGTGCCTAAATAATACTTAGCGTAGCTAGATTGTGTTGTTTCTATCACACACTAATCCATGGGTTGGAAATGTGTAAAGGAGAAAAATGTGTGTACTAATAGTGCCATCGACCCACGCTTTCATTTGAAGGATAATCTGGGATGATTTGGGTGGAGTTCATGCAATGTAAGATGCACTTGTGCTCCCTCAAGATTTGCAGCTTGGTGTAACTAGAGGAGCTGAAGGTGAAACTTCCTGACACTGCACCTCATGATGCTGCAAAAAAAATCTTCTTGTGATGAACCAGTGGCACCTGGCAGAGACAGAGCCTTCAAACCATCTGCAGAGAAAAAATGGAAGAGGTCCAAGAAATTGCAGGCTGAAAAGACAGAGAACGTGCTGTATGCCATGCTGCCAAAACACATTAGGTTAAGGAAGCTAAAGGAATCAGCTTAAGGAAGGGAAAAAGGTGGATGCAGGTATTGGAGGTTCTGTCCTTGTCCTCTGCTTATGGCTCTCCTAATATATCTGGTCTTAAACTTTGCAGCTCCCTCTGTAACATTTACCAGAGCAGTTCCAAGGTATTCTTTTTCTCCACACGATGAATTACAACACCCAGAGCATACAGGCATCATCAGGGACCCTTGCAGCTACGATGATGGGGAACAGATGGCTGCACATGAAGAACAGGCCTTGCCTGGGAACTCCAGCTAGGAGAATTGCATTGTAAATTCATGCCTGATACCACTGATACAAAACTTCTTAAAAGAGAACCCTGTTCTGAAGTAGATGTCAAAGTAGATAATTCATAGCAGGAAGGGAGGGCATTTCTGGCATAGGTATCACTTGATCTTCAACCTGGAATATACCAGCTCAGCAAAGTCCCATACAACACCTGCTGAGCAAGCCCTTTTTAGCCACTCCAGCTAGAGGTGTCTGACTTCTTCTTGCTTAGCACACAATAATTTACTGCCCACTGTGCATGTGTTTATTTGTGTTAGAATTCCAAGCTTCAGTGTGTCTGCACAAAATGATGGTGAATTTGGGGTTAATGCTGCGAATTTATGCCTTTAGCATAAGGTCCCCTGCGTGGCTCTGGGCATTTACACTTCTTCAGGCAAATCCAGTCTATAAACAGATGCAAAATAGAAGTGACCCAAATTCTGTCCAGCATGGTTGATGATATTAGAATACTCAGGCTGGGATGTCAAAAGAAACTTTGAAGTGAGATGTCCATACTTCAATCAGTGTAATTCAGCTACCAAACAGAGAAAGAAGGGAATCTTTCCTATCCTTACAGAAAGCTTTTCTTCAGCTATCAAACCAACTAATAGAGTTTTGGCAAGTTACAGAAATCTGTTGTCAGAGTCTCTTAATGACTTAGTCAAATAAGAATAGAAGCCTTTATGGAGAAATGTACATCTAAGAGCTGACTTCTTCCTCATGAGAATTTGATTCCTGCATAGTACTCTTCAGTGATGTTACGACAATCACAAATATCTATTCTGTCTGGAAGCCCTTCCAAACAGTGGATATGATGAATTCAATGTATTCCAAACTTGATTGATTTGGCAATGTCCATCGAATTTATAATGTAAAAGTTTCCATTATTGGTTTCTTTGGTGGGTGACGCTTTTGTGTGTGTATTTTGTTTGTTTGGGTTGGGCTTATGACGAGCTTTCTTCTGTCTAACCCAACACAACCTGATGTCATCACAGGAAGTGAAACCGGCTGAAAACGTGCGGTGTACAGAGTTCCTTCAGAACTTCAAACATCAGTTCTTGTAAATATTCTTTCACTCCTTTCAGTTCTTTGAGATATGACTTCACAGATTTCTTGAATGTCCCTTTCACTCATCTATGTTAAAAAAAACCAGCAACCCAACTAACTAAAACCTTGGGAAAGTTTAGAAATTATATTTAAAAAATTGCTTGTCCATGTCAAGGATAACTACTTATCCTTTCAATGGCTGATACCCATGCCTTCAATGGCAATGGAAGAATTTAGCACGTCCTAAGACTGGGACATTGTCTGAGTCCATCCCTCCCCTATGGGAGCTTTACCATTAACTTCAATGGGTCATAGGGATTGGGCATTGCTTGACTTGTAGAATCTCCTGCTATTCAGATGAAACAGTAGGAGATGATGGTTGGAGGTATCACAGTCCCCAACACCAGCCATGCACGAAGAGCAGCCAATCTTGCATTTGGCATGGGAATTGCCTCCAAGAGATCACGAACCCCATGGAAGAGGAGCCCACTCAGGGAGGTATGACTGGATTCTTGCTCCTAAACAGATGCTATATACCAGCAGATATTTAAGCAAGATTTTAAGTTCCAGTGAATGTCAACATACTTGCACTTCAGGTTGATATTCATGTGTAATGCTATGCTGAATTGAGGCTGTGGTACTCTAATTTTGCAGCAGGACAGAACTTCACAGTCCAGAATCCAATAATGCACTAAAACATGCATTTAACCATAGCCAAGTAGTCAGTTCACTGACGATTTAGAGAAACAAGTACTCAGAAACAACTTTGTTTTTATTGATATTTGTGCTCAGGGGTAACCAGAAAGTCATTTAGTAACTCATGCACAGATGCAAAATAATTGATGTAATGATTTATTTTGCACTTGCATTTTGCTTGCAAGAGCTGCTGATACAAGGACACATTAAATTGCTCATTGAAAATACGCAATTTTACAACTCTTCATTAGCCAGCTACAAAAGCATAACATTAATTGTATAAACACAGAAGGCTGACTTTAGCATGCTGGGTTGTGAGGAGGAGAGAATAGTCCAGTGGAGACATGTTCAAAATTATGTTTTTCGTGGGTGCACTGGGGCTGTAACCCCTTCTTGTCTTCTGCCAATTGCTGTCCCCAGTGTAACAGTCACAAGATGACAGGAAAACAACTAAGGTGCTACAGTCTCAATCGTCTTCTCCTTACAAACACTGCCCTCCCTGTCATTAGCCCAAGACTATCGCTTTGTTTCTCCAAGGAAGTGCACAGGTTCCTACAGAGGAGTAAGATGTTACTTAGGCCCTAGAATGCCAAACGGGGACCAGCCTGTTCAAGTCTCTGTAAGGCATGGCTGTTCAAGAAGGACGACTAAATATTCTAGGTAGTGACAATGAGAAGTTGATATGATATTTCCTTTTTGATTCTTAACAGCTGATCAGAGTTGGGAACTGCTCTGGACCAGCGCTGGCTGGGGCTGGTGATGAGAAAATGCCAAAGTGCTGCTTGTTTGGAGGCATTGTCAACAGAGTTTATTGGAGAGAAAGTCGCAGTCTTCCAGGAGCACCCACCTCAGCTCAGCAGCTTTTAGGTACGGAAAAAGAAGTGCAAATGGAGCAAACCTTCCTGAGTGTTTTCTTTCCCATCACTTTTGGCTAGAGCAATCATACAGCAAGGGTCATTTTGGAATTATCTACAGCAGGCTACTTTGGAGATTTCATTTTGGGGATGTGCCTAAGATCAGTCAAATCAACACGAGTCAGTGGAAAAAGGTAGGTGATTCAGGGGGGTAATCCAGCACGTCTAAGAGAGACATCAAGGGAAGCTGTAAGTGGAGGTGTGAACACTGCCACCCACTCAAACATACCATGTGAAGAGAATTATTTTCACATTACTTAATATTTCCACCCACCACCTAAAATCCAGGTGCTTAAATGGAGGAGAAAGATTCTCCTAACCCTCACCTTGTAAAAATCCTAGCAATTGCTTTACTCACACAGGAATGGATTGTTGGCAGACAGATCCAGACCTCTCAGCAGTAGCGTGCTTCCCTGCCTGGACAAGTTTCCGTGGGCTCAAGGCCTCTCAGAGCAACAGGGTGTACTGAGTGAGGTAATAACTTGGAAAGGATGTAACATCCACCGGCTTCCGTGTTTGGACTTTTTTGCTGGCAGTCTCTTCTCTTTCTGCTCAGGCTTCTACCTGGAGAAATCTGAGCTACACAGGATCTAGAGATTCCTTGAGTGTCTTAGACTTGTCCTCTCTAGAGCTGCTTGGAAGGAGTTCTGCAAGATTGGTGCAATACAGCAGTGGTAAATGAGGGACAAATGAGTTGGAACCAGGCTTTCTGTGGACATCCAACAAAGGGAAAGCACAGAATAGAGTGGTAAAGAAGGTAAAATATACACAGGATGCAGAGAAGTTGTTTGGGCACATAAACATGAGTTCTTTGCAGGTACCTAAAGATTTTGTGGAATAATTGAGGCAACTCCCTTGAAAACAACGACTTTGGATTTATGCTTACCCATACCTGCAGAAGAAAAAGGAACCTATTTCCTAGTAGTCCTGATTCTGGTTTCCTATTTTATATTCTCAGGGTCTCCAGCAGAAACGTGTTGTCTCTGATTTATGATTCGCACATTTTTTATTGGACATGGTCTTTCAGAATAATTCACAGCTAAAGCAATTTTTGGGGCATCCAAAAGAGCAATGCTTAAAAATAAAATTTCCATGACCTGCATTGATTTAGTACCTGGCACAAATCCTAACCAACCCTAAACTCAGCAATAAATAACTTACAAGAATGGCTTTCTTACTGTGGCATTACTTCCTCCCCTAGTGAACAAATAAAGAGTCTGACTCTGCATTCCACATCCAGGCAAAATTTCTGTTGATGTTAGTGGGACTTTTTCCCTCAGGAGCCCAGAGTCTGGTCTGCAGTTGTCACAGTGGTGACAAAGTGGATTGAAGATGCTCCACTCTGTTCCCCGTGTAAACCCGAAGTTCTCATCTGGCTCTTACATCCTAGTTGCACTGGGCATCACTTCATATCATGCAACCCAGAACAATTCTGGGTTTATCTGCAGGAGAAACAGTGCCCAGTTTGTGAGATAAAGTAATTTACTTCTTGTTGCAGAAAGGAGGAAAAAAATGCTCTTGTAATGCACTTTAAGAATTGAGCATCATGAAGTCTTTTTGACTTGCTTTAGGCATTACTGACACACACTCTCACAAAAACAGACAGAAATACTGATTAAATAAAGTCATGAAATGCTGCTTGCTGTGCTTGACATATAACACCTTCACATATTTCACACCATAAATAACTACTGTAAAGTGCAATAACAAACAGGAAAATAAGTGTGCAAATGAAGCCTTAAATGTATAGGGCAGATCCCTTTCTGAGAAGTCTTGCAAAGCTCTCTTCTGCTCAAAAAAATTGCTAGCAACAAATAATTTTTACTAGCACTGCAGAGGTAATGGAGCTCTAGGAGAGAACTCTGGATTCCTTTCTGATTCATGCTTCACAGTGGAATTGTTAAGTTCCAGTTGCAAGGGGTTTTTTTTCTGGTGATGATGTATGAGCCAGAAAAGAGCAGAGGCCGAATGGTTGCAGAGCTGGCATTTATGAAAGAGATTTCCGAGTAAAAACTGAAAAAATCAGACCAGAATCCACAAATATGGACCCTCATACTCTCTTTTTTACTGGCTCATTTTTTCCTGGTTTATGTGTGAAATTTGGATACTTAAGTGAAATATGAATTACAGAAGGCTTTGCTGGGCCCCAACCCTGCAACATGACATGCCTGGGCAGAGTGCTACATGTACAGGGAGGGAGGCAGAAGAACTTCATGTGGTTTAGTTGTCTACCCATGTGCTGAGCATTAGAAACTACTTATTGAGGGCTTATTGAATTCTCCTTATTAGAATTCTGCTTGAATTCTTTTGTACAGCTCTTTAATATCTTGAAATCCTATCTTCCATCCAGCTTTTTGGTGCCCTTCCTCAAAGTAAATGAGTTTTTTGATATCTCTTCCAGTGTGGGTAGATCCTTATCAGAAGTAACAAACAGTGGTATATTGGCTCCTTTGACTGCTGGGGCTGACACTACCAGGTGCTTTTATGCCATGCTGTATAAAAGAGTATAGTACATGGGAAGCTGTTAGCACCCAGAACCAATTATAGCACGAACTGACCTAGAACAATAAACTATTGCCTTGGGTACCACTGCCCTGGCCATCAAAATGTACACATCAGTAATAATGGTGCACTGTCATTTCAGTTTTTTAATTTCCTTTCAATAATTTTTGGTCCCCATGATGGTAGAGGCTTCCTTATCCTTACTTCCACATTTTCTCTTCTGCAGAGACCTGCCAAATGATAAACTTTAAAACAGATAGAAGAAGAGAAACTAAGGAGGAAGTGAAAGGGAACAGGGCTTTTCAGGGAAGTATCTGCATGCAACTGAGAATTAAATCAAAGCCTCCCTGCAGCCAGGCTGAACAGAAAGGTTCATACAGGAGGCCTGCTGGCCCAATATAAAGCAGCTAAAACAATATTGCTCTGAATTCTGGGAAAAAGTAGCAAGCTCAATTTATTTTGAAGTGTCAAGTAATTCAGCCCTTCTCCATTTAAGGCCCAAAGAAAATCCCTCAAGAAATTCTATTTATATTCCAGTGCCCAGTTATACCTTATTTTCCTCTTTCCTTTTGGCTGTCAGTGAACACACTGGATGATATAAAAATGAGATAGCAGGATGTCTTGAAAGTAGCTGTGGAGGAAAACTGATGCAGCAGGCATAGAATTAGATCTATGCCTCACCATGTTGTGGAAATCATACATAAAAAAAGGGGAAATACTGCCCTGGCCCAAAACAGATAGTGACCAAGCACCTGGAATTGGAGGACACAACACAAAACCTGTGTGAATAGGATATCAAATTACTTTGTTGCAGTTAGTTAAATATTTTTTGAGAGTGTCAGTGGAAGGGGAAAGGAGATCCAGCAAGCACTCAGAGGCAGGAACAGGGGAACATGTCTTGAAACAATCTGGGTAAACCAGTAGAAAGACACACAGAAGGACAAAGGAGCAGGCACAGAGCTTGGCAGTGGGTCAGGAGCACAAACAGAAATTTTCTGCAGGGCGTAGGGGAGGGAAGTTTAAGGTATGATTTAGATTTAGAAACATGACTCAAATGGCTGGTTTTGAGCCCTTTTCCAGCCCCACGATGTGGAATATGGACTGCTCCTCACCTTCACATGCAGCAGCCTATGCTTGCACAGACAGGTGTGTCTCACTGGGCCATGTACACCCTACCTTCTGCCAGTGGAAACCAGACAAAATCTGTGATAACACGTCTCTGCCCCTGAGAGGAGGGGATTTCACTGCATCATGTGCTTAGTGACTTGTCTTTGAAATACCCATGGGTGAGGCATTGACTCCTACCCTGCAGTAAATCAAACAAACGTCAGCAATGTACCATGAAGTGTCCCATGAACCTTGGTCCAGATGCAAACACTCAGCCTGTTTGTTGGCTCATATATCACTGCATGTAGGGATGGGACCTCACCTTAGAGTGAAATTCTGACAGAGCAGGAGCACTCATGGCAGAAAGCAAGTCAGCGGGATCCCACTTCATATCTAGAGAGATGAAAAGGCTATTGTTTCTGGCAAAGACAGTGTTTTGAACCTCAGGACTGTGAAAACAGTAACAGATTTATGAATTCCTCCTCAGTGCGTGCAGCCACCAGACTTTAGCCAGCACATGTGAGGAACACATATCCTACACAAGCACTGAGCATGCTGGGGATGTTGCTGGGCTTGAGGAGGACAGCTAAGCTCACTCTCCGCTTTTTGTGCCCATTTTATATGTGGGAATAACAACATGAAGTTGGCAGAACACAATCAGATCGAAGGTTTGTCTAGGTCAGCATTCTAGCAGGAGGCAGTAGAAAATCCTTAGGGAAGATCTTTAAGAATGGGAAATGCAGAGACTCAGGCTCTGGTTGGCATCCTGTCCTGGCTTCCAGCAATCAGCAACTTAAAGGCTTTCTAGGCCTGGGGTTGTATCCAGACCACCAAGTTTAACAGCCACCATGGACTTACCCTCTCTGAATCTGTCTAATCCCTTTTTGGATCCATTACTCCATAGCTCTGTGATAGCTGCACACACAAACCCAACTTGGCAACTACACGTGCCTTTGTGTGGATGTGAGGATCCAAGCAAGCCCGTACTCATTAAAGGAAAAGAAAATGTAGGAAAACTTGGCCCTTAAAAGCCTTTCATCCCTCCTGCTTTGGAGTCCGTGTTTTCCTGGCTCCTCAGAGCTCTATGTATTGTCATCCCTGCTTTCTTCCTCCCCTAAGCCCTTCAGGAGGCAGATGTTGCAGGAAGCCTGGACAGAGAAGTGGTCACTGTTACAGAGCAGTCTGATGACAGCAGCTGCTTACCACAAGTGGCCCTGCTGGCAGGAGTTTGTCAGAGGCTTGTTTCAAAATGGTCCTGATACTTTATTTCACACAAGGGGAGGTGGGCTGAGGGTGACGAGATGAGCCTAGTAAAGCCAGGTCATACCTGATCTGGATGCTATAGCAAATAGCTCCCCGAGGGCCAAATTTTTTTCTACAGCATTTATGTGCTCCACTCCTCCCGATTAACCTGGGAGAGAGGGAACTAAGCCCCTTTAAAATATGTCCCTTTGGCTTTGCTACTGGAGTCCCCACATCCTCAATGAGTTACCTCATCTTGAGAGACTGGAGAAGAGGTGGAAGCTGCGGCTTTTTTTGCTGACCTGGCTTTGTACCTGGGCCCTGTCTTTTTCTAGGGCAGAGATTCCTGATTGCCGATGCCAGTGGAAAGCTCTGCTCCAGGTTGGTAAGCTTGCGCAGCAGCAGCGGGATTTGGCAGATGGACTTATGTTAGTGCTAAACCCAATCATAGTTAAAGGGCATCACTACTAAGTTCCAATCACAGCAAGCCATGCTAAACACCAGATTTCCAGTTTTGTACCATGTGGGACCCACAGGTTGAAGCAGTTTTATAATCTGATTTGGCCTTATTCACGCTGAACGCTGTGCATAAAATCATACTCCATTAAATACAGTACTAATCTGGTCTGGTCGCCGCAGAGTTCACACCTTTATGGGTTGATGATGGGTGACCATGAGGGTCACTTACGTTGTGCAGAACAAGGCATCATCTGCCTCTCTATTAGCCATTTGCCTCGCAACAGCCTCATGTCAAAGGCACAAGTCACCTTCATCACTGAGTTTTCGAGAGTGTTTTTGAAGACTTTGGAGTCTCCTGGAGACATTGTAAAATTGCTACCGGCTACATGGGGAATTGAAAGTAGAACAGTCAGACAGTTTAAAGGAAACAAATGGCTCTAAGGATGTGCACACTCTGTGCTTCTACAATACGGCTCCCTCAGCTCTGGTCTGCTGGGTGATGGCCACAAAACAGAAGGGAATCATTCCCAGGGCTTTGCACTCCACTTCTTTGACCTGATATGGCCCTTCAAGCCACCTCACATGCATTTGCTGTGCCTGGTTATGGTCCACTCCACCTGTCTTCCTCCATCTTCCACAAGGAAGTTTCTAGCACAATTTTGCTCTGAGGTTTTTGGGTTTGCTGCTTTTGCTGTGTGACCTGTAGTATTGGTGATATGGCAGATGACAAAAGAAATCGAAAGCAAAGTAGCAGCTCCATCAGACAGAGCTGAATGCAATGCACCTGCCCTGCCATGGAGAATGAGCAAATCCCACAGGACAGCACATGCATAGAATCATCACAGAGTCAATGAATGGTATGGGTTCAAAGAAATCTTAAATATCATTTAGTTCCAACTCCCCTGCCACAAGCAGGGACACTTTCCACTAGACCAGGTTGCCCAGAGCCCCATCCAGCCTGGCCTTGAACACTTCCAGGAGGGATGAGGCATCCACAGCTTCTCTGGGAAACCTGTGACAGCGCCTCATCGTCCTCACAGTAAAGAATGTCTTCCTAATATTAAACCTAAACACAACTCCTTTCACTTTAAAGCCATTTTCCCTTTTCCTATCACTATATATCCCTGTAAAAAATCATCCTCCAGCTTCCTTGTAAATCCTCTTCAGGTACTGGAAGGATGCCAGAAGGTCTTCTCCAGGCTGAACAGCCCCAGCTCTCTCTGCCTATCTTCATAGGAGAGGTGCTCCAGCCCTCTGATCATCTTTGCGGCCCTTCTCTGGACTTGCTCCAGAAGGTCCACATCCTTCTTACGGTGGGGGTCCCAGAGCTGGGCGCAAAATGCAAGAAAGTGTCTCATCAGCCTTACCGGAGTTTTCTCCTGGGGTGGCAGACAAGCTAGATCTGTTCACACTGAGGACTGCTTGGAGATTTTCCTGGCACTTTCTTAACACATCTTTTTGTTCTCACTTTTTATCTGCCAGCAACTAAAGCCAGTTGGCTTAATGGAGAATGAAAAAAAAAGGAACAATGAAGAGTGGCTTTCCAATTAGCAATGGCAACAGACATTCTAGGATTAGTGTTTTGTCATAATACATGGAAAATAAGGAATAATAAATTGCAGAAAGCCTGATATTAGGCACTTTAATGAAAAAAGATGATGAGTTTTCAGTCCAGACTTTAGGAATGCCAATACTGTGTAATAAAGGTAAACAGAAATGTTCAGTGCTTTTGCTCTCATGTCCCAAAAAGAAAAAGATGAAGTTTTATTACCTGTATTTTAAAAATCAAATACAATCTACAGCCTTTCTCTTTGGCTGCTAATATAAAGTTCAAGATGAGCTATAATGTCATGACACAGTGACTGCTCTTTAAAAGAGGAAAGAGCCTCCAGATTTCAGTTAGCTAATATGACATTCACTGAGAGACTATTTTGATAAAAAACATACAGCGAGAGGGCAGGTGTCTTCAAGCTGGATCTAGAGCCATAATTCAAGTCCTTCGTGTGATACAGAAAGTTCAGAGTAAAAATGACCATGGACTTTGGCTCGCTATCCTCGACTTCATTCACAAGTGAAGCAGAGCACAAAGTTAAGCACAATGAGCCAGAGGTCTGGTAGTAAGTGACCCATGTAATACCTTGGCTAAAAAACTGAGATTGTGTCGTCCTATAAAATCTGGAACAAGAAGCACCTAGGAGTCATTACTTACAGCTATAGCAGATTTTCTACCTGAATTCTTTGAGACCAGGAATGCCTCTTGTTAGTGGACTTAAATTCACTATAAAGCAATATGTCTTTCCCTCAGAAAAACTTTGAGAAGGAAAGAGGAAAAAAGGAAAGAGAAAAGCTGGAAGTCATGAATCTACAGAATTGAGTAGAGCTATGATTACTGGCCCTGACAGCTGCATCTCATGGTGATGCGTTCTATCACTCCTTGATGTCTGCACTGATCCATGTGAATATTTTGCCAATGACTTCTTCCTTTCCTGCTGCAGGCATTCCCAAGGTCAGACTCTATAAACAGCTCATGGTAGCTTGGTTGCTCCTTGAAGAAATTTAGAGCCTTCATTGTAGGAGCTCCAGATAGGTGACAGAAGGAAAGTCCTGATGCCATCTCATCTCTTCATACTTCTGGGGGATGCAGAGATGAGTTTAGAGAGGAATGGGGTAATTGTGGTATGGCTTATGGGCTCTAATGGGGCTGAAGAAACAAGAGACCTGTCAATAGCATTATAGTGGATCAGAGAAACTCCCATGTTATGAACCAGCTCAGTGGGACAGGCAAGGAAGTGACTGGGTGTGGTTGGACGGCCACAGCCATATGGTGAATAAGCAGCCAGCAATGGGAAGGAAGAAACAGACTCTCAGGAAGGAGATGTTCACCTCTAGCAGCCCAAGCTTGTGCCATTCTATATATGTGTTAAAAGAAGCAGAAACATTTGTGTCTTCTGGCATCTGGTGTTAAGATTCCAATGCCTCTGAAGGATATTCCAAAGAAGTTCTTCAAGCTCTTCCACTATACATGAAAAAAAGAGTTTGGCCTCCTGTTCTTGGAGAAATGTTGTCTGTGTCTCAATGACAAAAGAGGAAAAGATGAGGATGTCATAGTCACTAAATCATTCAATTGTTCCTAAAGGGAAGAACTTTCACCCCAAGAGTTGAAGAGGGATATCAGTTGTGAACCTTAGGAGTGTTTTACCTTCTTGGATACTCCTTTTCTATTTCCTGTTTACTGTCCTACCAAAGGGTGCCACTATAAGCAGAGAACAGATGAATAAGCGCTTGGATTATTTATGCTAATTATAAGAGTTGGTGGATAAGCTGCATTTCCTTGCAATGTTAGATCACCTGTGATCATGAGCTTGAAGCCTCTCCCACAGGACACCCAAACACCTCCTCCAGTTATCAAAGACAGCAGGTCAGATGGCCAGGCAGCAGGGCAAAGGCTGCAGCCCTAAACAGCAGGAGGACTCATTTGGGAGCAAGGGGTCTGCTGGCAAGGCACCTCTCTGCTGTTTTGTGACCACCAGGTGATGAGCAAGCTGCTGTCAGAAGAGGCCAGCTGGCTGTCCTTTGAAAGAGGGGCCAGAGAGTACAGCAGAGTGGAATTACAGATGTATGACTGGAGGGCAACAGGGGGCCCTGAGGAGGAAGCCAAATGTGGGAGTTCCCTGTTCAGTCAATGAGAGATGCTGTGTGTGCACTCAGAGCATGTACTTTTGGCATTTCTGTGATACAAACCAGGCTGTGGCAAGGGACCACAAACCTTCTGAGCAGGAGTTGCTTGAGTCCTTTGAGATGTTCTTTCCTCAGGAAAGCTGAATGACCTCCTTCCAGCTATCTCCCTCCTCTCTCTTATGGGCTGTATCTGATCTCAGAAACAGTGGTAATGAGTGTGCCTAAATTAAGGCCACTGAGAATTACTGATTTTCCACTTGGGGAGGAGACTATCCATTAAACTGAAACAGAAAAAAAAGAAATTCCCAATATTCAGTAGAATGAAACGATTAATTCTATCTGACTGAGGAATTTGAAGTGACCCCAAACAAATATTTTCCTTCCACTGCCTTGGGGCTTTAAAAAAGTCAAAGAAGAAAAGACAGATAGGCAAAGGGGGAGGCTAGGTGTCCTAGCCAAAGCTATCAAGAAAAATGCTGCCATTTTCCTCACTTTGTGGCTGAAGGACTTCAGCAGTGATGAGGAGGTGCTCTTGCCTGGGATGTGTACAAATGGGCTTCAAACCTTTGGTCTGCCCAGTTCAGGATAATGAACTTGCACCGATATCCTGTGAGAAGATGAGAAGATGGACACATGCTCTGGGTGTTGATGTTTTTCCACTTTCTAAAAGGTAAATGTGTAACGAGGAGCA
Organism: Falcunculus frontatus; assembly: GCA_013398115.1. NCBI lineage: Eukaryota > Metazoa > Chordata > Aves > Passeriformes > Falcunculus > Falcunculus frontatus. The sequence goes on along the minus strand of VZRV01003626.1, from coordinate 175,436 downwards.
TTTGAGACTGGAGCCAAAGGAAGAGAGATCCAAGTGCAGACAGCAAATACCCATCTTCTTTTGCCTGACACTGAGGATAACCAAAAACCAAAAATGAGTTGAGACAGCTTTGACCGGGATGCTGGGGAGAACACCCTGATGGTGGCAAGATTCGTCTTGGGAGCCCCTCCACAGAACCGCACATGAGGCAGAAGGGTCGTTTGAACCTATTTCCTCTGTACTAGGTAGACAGGGAAAGTTCCAAAAACAACCCCTCTTTGCAAAAGGGGCCCAAATCCCCCTGAGAAACCAACTTCGGCAGATGGAAACGGTTTGTATCAGAAATGTCAGCACAGAGGATAAATAATGCTGGTGGCCACCCACTGCTGGCTTTTGGTGAATCAAAGGTGTGCCCAACTCCTCATCTCGGAACACATTCCTTTCATCAGCATTGCCACAGGTAAAAAATGCAGGACAGGCACAATATGAGAATTTAGTGAGCCTTCCAATACACAGTGTGCTGGCACATTTGTTACCTAGACCCGTTGGCTGCTAACTGTGTCATTTACTTGGGCTGCTTGTTCTGCCAAGTCCACATAAGTCATCAGTAGAAATGCGAACACATTTCCAATTTTTTACAGGCTTTCTTATATTTTGCTTCTATGGAAAATATATTTTTCTGTCATTTTGTACCCGGAAGTTTTCCTCCTACACATCATGCAGACAAATAAACAACCCCACAGTCCAGCCAGGGAGGTTAGCAGGCTTGATACTGTGCTATGTCTAACTGAGCCAGTCTTTTACATATGTTATATATTCACCTTTTCTCTGGCATCTGCATTGCACTTGGGAAAATACTCGCACGCAAAGGGATGGGCTCTGGGGAATGGAGAAACATTATCTAGCACGGGAATACTCAATTAATTTTCAGCAAGCAGCTTTTATAATACATAACATACACTTAACATAATACACTTTGGTCTTGTGCCAGAGATTCTAAATGATTAGGCTGTATCAATTTACTCTTGAAACACTGATTAAAATCTTAAAACTTTCATAGCAAATGATGCATGAACCAGAATCTGAAATGTGATGATTGAAATATTGCAATGTCACAGATTCATCACACAGCCTTTCCAAATCCACTCTCAGTTTCAGCTGGCCCCTTAAATGTTCTACTCACATGTCCCAGTGATCAGCTTTTTTCTCCTGCTCTGTCTCCCCCTCCCCAACCCTCCGCCTCTTGGAAAGATAATAGCCAGGCCTTAATTGAAGCAAACAGGTCATTAAAATAGTAATTTTGTAGACATTCGCAATGACAGACATTCATTCACTGCCAAAGACAAGTAAAGAATCAAGGACTGGATATTCCACGCACATTAATTCTACCATAGACTAAATCAAAGTTAAACATCCTCCTCACTTCTTACTGTGAGAAATTTCCATAGGGAACAGAATTTAAACAAAGAAAAATGAAAAATAACTACTCAACTCCTGCCCTGTGAATGGTGCCCTAGCCTTGAAGGAGGTCTTAACAATCGGTGTCACAACTTCTCCAAAGAGAAGGAAGATTCTCATCTCCTGTTTTTTGGTGCATAGTCACAACTCATCATTTGTTGCAGATAAGAGAGGTCAAATCACCCTGATTATTTTCACAACCTCTCTGTAGGATAACCCTCACCACAGTGTCACTAAAATGCACTTAGTTCTCACTGGAACCCAGAAACTCCAAGCAAAATTGCCTGCTGAGTGAAGCACATTGTCCAAAGATGATGTCTGTCCTAGGAACCATTGTACCAGAGCTTTTGTGAAATGATACTTTAGCAGCAAGCCAACACTTTAAATCTTGTATTGGGTCTCAAATGCCTGTAAAGATAAGTGTGCTTGAACTTCTTCAAACTGTCAGCTACAGGTCCCTTCCTTAGCTGTCAAACTGCGGTGTCTCTGGGGAGAAGCCATATGTGATTCAGATAGTCTGATGGTGAGGATGTCCTGACCTGCTCTGGCAAAGCACAGCACTCATCAACCTGAAGGGAGACATCTGAGCCTGGACTCATCCCATTTCACTTCAGGCCAAGTTGAGAGTCTTATTACACCAGGACTCTTTCCCACAGTCTGTAGAGAGAAGCACCACCGGACTCCTTGTCAACACTCAAATGAAGACGTGTTTTTGTCTCCAGTGACCCTGGAGGAAACTGCTCCTAACTAAGTGTTCAGTTAAATGCCTAAAATGAGATGAGGTGGCCTGGGCCAGGCAGCAGCCTGGTGTAGCTGTCTCCACGTGAGCTGCCACTGTGTTCCAGTGCCAAGTTCAGTCTTGGCGGGCTATGACCAACACGCCAGGCCATGACTGGCGTCACACTAACATCTAAGGACACCAGGAACTGGGGCCTTGGGTAGATGACCTCTGCTCCAAATATTTTAGGGACTGTCTGAAGCAGGGAGAAGTCAGAGGAAGAAGCACATCACCATTTTAAGGTGCAGAGTAGATGCCTGGCTAGACCCAGTGGCTGTCCCCTGAGGGCTCTCCTCCTCTCAGCTGGCAGTGCTTTCCACTGTGCTTTTGGCATGCTTGAACCTGTGTCCGGGAGCTTTCCTGGTCCATCACACACCACCATTAGTGGACAACTTCTGTGTTCTTTTCAGAGCTTTTACTCTGCTCCAGCTCAAACTGTATGCATGCACGGAAGAAAAAAACCCCAACTGAATGAGATCATTTTTCTCTTCTCATCTCAGACATTCAGCCTGCTAGCCAGGGTTACTGGAATAAAGCAGGGAAGCTCTTTTTCCATAGCAAGCCATCTGGTTGACATAGACTCACACTGATGCTAATCTGTTGGTTTCTTTCTTTTTATTATTTTTTTTTTCCTGAGGAACACTTCATCTGCAGCTGTAAATTCAGACCTGCTCCCTCTGTGTGCGGAGCATTCATTTTGCACACATATTTATTACCACATTATGCCCCATTGTAGGTGTCAGGAAATCATTGTTATCCTTGGTGTGTCTACGTTGTTCTAATGTCAGGGATGTACTTTCAAATGGAAATTAAGCAATTATGTTTCACATGGGGAAACCTGACAGACGCATAGATTTTTACACCACTGGCAATGTTGCTGTCACAAAAGCAGACATTGTTCTCAGTGGACTGTCAAAGAAATATAATGTATTTCAAGAGCACAGTGGGAGAGGGAGGGGAGCAAGAAGGGGGAATGTGGGGTAATTAACTGTGTGATTTGAGTTCATAGATCATGGAGCTGTTTAACTTCAAAATGCAGAAGCGACATGACAATGAGGCTACTTAACTCATCCTTGAAAAGGAGGTTTCCAGTAGCCTTTTAAAACACAAATAAACGCTTTCAACACTATCTTCAACTCCTGATTAAACCAGGATGCTATTGCATGTTTACTATTTGTACTGCTTATTTAGGAATTGGTCTAATTAGCTACCAAGACAAGTGCTGTAGGAGCAAAGAGCCATGCTGGTTCCCAGTTTATTGAATATCAGCCCCCTAGCCGAGTTGGCCAGGTGGTGTCCTCGGGACAGGGAGCTGGGGAATCCTTCACCTGGCAAGGAATGTGTGCTGCAGGTTGGTGCCATACGTCCTCTAGGGACAGGAACCTTCCACTTGTCCCCTGTGGCTCTGTCATTGTAATGCAGCACACAGGGCCCATCTGGAGCCTCGTGCAGCACAATCCGCCTTCCCTCCTCCTCCTCCCACCTTCCCCCAGCTATTTTTGGTTTGTTGCAGGCTTTATTCAGCAGCCTTTTGTGTAACTCTCCTCTGCCCTTGGTCATTAGCTTCATACTAGTCCCTCGGGTGTAATAGACCAACAGCAGTCCAAAGCCAGAAGCCAGTGAGCTCAGGCAAAGGGCTGTACTCGTGCCCGGTTGAAAGCAATAGAAGTCTGGGGCCCAAGGAAGAGAATATCTTAAAAAATGAAGTATTTAAAAAATATTTCAATCAAATCCTCACATTTTACAAAAAGGTCTGTTGAGAAGAACAGCAGTGTACATCCAAAACCAAGCCTTCAGTTAAATGGATTTCTAGAAAAGATCAAAAAAGCACTCAGGGCTCTTCAAGGAGAATTTATTTGTTTCATGGATATTTTAGATCGGCAAATCCTGTAGCCCTGAATAAAACAAAATTCTTACAATTGAGATTGAGAGGAATAACTAAAGATCAAGACTTCTGTAAGCCAAGAGCTGCACGAAGATGGCTGAGAAAATGGCTGTTCCCTCAAGGAGCTCATACTAAAATACAAGGCACCACAAAACCACTGAGATGTGAGAAAAGTAGAAATATCTATCCTTCCCCCACTCCATGAGACAAAAAAGATAGGTTAATCATCCCAGGGCTCAGTAGAGTTTTGGAGCAAGCGAAAAACTGAACCCAGAGTTTTCAGATGCCAGTCTGGACTTCTAAGCTCTTCCTCTGGCCATTCAGGTCACTTTTACCTATGCAAGAGGGGAATAGAGCCCCCAGCTGTTTGTTTGGGTCCAGCTGGCTGCAGATATCCTGGGTCTGCTGCTCCTAGAGATGCAGGGCAGAAACACTTGTTGGCACCTGGACACTTCTGCTGAACATGAGACCCTGCCCCACCTCAGCAGCCCAAGAAGGCTCAGCGGGCAACTGTGCCTACTGCCACCCATAGCTCTCGAGCTGGGAAGCAGTGTTGATGTCATTTGCTTCAGGCTATGAATCCTTCTTTTCCTGTCTTCTGCCTCTTCCTGCCTACTCACCAACCCCAGTTACAGGCTCTAGTTTTAATTCTTCTCCTGCTCCCCAGGAAAGGCATCTCTTGTTCATTAAGACACACCACTCCCCATTCTTCTTCCTGTCTCATTTATTCCTTTCTCTGTTGCCTGCAGAAGATAAACCATATGAGACCTGGAAGCGCTCCTTGAAGAGATTGAAGATCACTGGACAAACAAGTGCTGCTCTAACACCACTAGATTAATACCACACAGCTTCATCAACAAGAGGGAAAATCAGTGTCCCACAGATTAGGTGGGAAAAATGAAGCAGTGGACACAAATGATAGAGCTCCCTGTAGGTGCAGAAGGCGAATCAGTATCAGCATCTGCTGGGCTTCTGTCAAGCAAGGCTGGGGTGGAGGAACACATGACCTTTTTTGGCCCTCTGTAAATATGTATTTTACAACAACTTGGCAAAATGTCCAACATGTTTCCTAGGAGTACTTGCAGCTGATAGAATGCTAAAGGAGGTAAACAAGTTAGCAACAGTGTCAGGACAGTGGGCCACAAGCAATCCATGAAGTGCTACCAAACCCAGGTGTAAAGAGCACAGGCCATCTCAGGAAGCAATGACTGTGAGAAAAAGGTGTGATGTGGGCACAGTGTACTACTGATGGACCACCCTCACCATCCACAATACTGTGGCCAGCAGGGAGAATGTGATTCTTGGATATCGAATTGCAAAACCCTGCGTAGGATCCAGATTTTAAATTAAAATCTCCAATCTATTCAAGTTTTCCCCAAAAAGCTGAAAAGTGACAACTTGGGATACAGAGGGTGGTTATGTTCTCCACTTCACAAAGGAGGAAGAAAGCATGCCCAACTCTTCCACAGAAGAGCTCCATACATCCAAAAGGCTCCTTCACACAGACAATAATCCCTCTCTTCATCTTCCCTGCTTTGTTCCTGAGCTTGTATCAATCCGTCACAACTCTCAACTTGGGCAAACTCTCCACTTAGTCAGATGGGTCCCACCTATTCCTATCAGGTCTCAGTCCTCAGAGTGGGTTCCGTAGTTGTCAGTGCCTGATTCCTGTTGGCACCACATGTGCAGCCAGGTGTTTACCCATTGAAGCTTTGTTCCTTCCCAAGCCCTTCCCTTCACTCATGGAAACGAGGTATTGTGAGCATAATGGCTTAGGTTCTGCCAACCTAAAAACAAACTGTTTATACACACTGTTAGTTTAAGCTCAATGCTTCCAAACTCCGGGACAGAATTCAGATACACAACTCCCTTTCTGCCCAATAGGATTTGTGTGGTTACACTTTGGCAGAGTTGAAGATGCTCACACACACACAGAACAGAACACACGGACACAAGTATGAGGACATCTGAGAATGTCACAGTTTGTAGTTATTCTGTAAGTCCACTGGGACAGATACCTCATCTCTCAGTGGCTTCAAAGCCAAGTAGAACTCTTTTGTACACTGTAAAAATAAACAGTCTTCTATGAAGAACTGCTGAAAAAGGCCCTGGCAAACTGAACCAAGAATGTTTCTGATCCTTGTAAGTGCTACTGGCAAACTCATTTCTATGGTGGTTTTTTCTTAAAAAGGTCCAGTAACATTTTCTTCTTGTCATGGAGTAGCATGTCCATTCTAATGAGTTACTGCTTTTTAGTAGTTGCCTGCTACCTAGTGGTTTGCACATACCACCGGCACAAGTAAAGAACATTTAAAGCATGACTTCCAGACAATATGAGAGCACGGAAAAGTGCTGGCCCTCTTTGCTTCCCTGTGCTATCTAAGCTCTCTCTTCTCCCTGCCCTTCCTACCTCTACTCCTTTATTTCCAATCTTACCAGAGTGACAGAATTGTTGGAGTTGGAAGTGCCCTCTGGAGATCATCTAGTGAAACTTCCCTGCCCAGGCAGGGTCACCTGGAGCCGGTTACACAGGCATGCATCCGGGTGGGTTTTGAATACCACCAGAGAGGGAGATTACACGACCTTCCTGGGCAGCCTTTGAGCCTTTTTTTTTTCATGTATATCTTCCTGCAAAAAAACCTTAAACAAACCAACAAAAACCTCTGATCTCTGTGGATCATTTGGCCCCACGCTGCTTGTCACTAACCAATAATCCTGGAAGGGAAATGTTCAAGTCGGGCATATGCATACAGGGACAACTTGTTTTGGAAATAAAAACCACAGCAAATAATCCTCCCTGAAGGTCTCCTCTCTGCCAAAGCTGCACTCTCTAACAATGGGCTGGGAAAAAGGTACATAGCACTCTTGCTGCAATTCTGTGGTGGCACATACATTTTAGATTTCAAAGAATTATAGAACAGCCCATGTTGGAAGGGACTTCAAAACATTGTCTGGTCCAAACATTCATGGAAAAAGAGCCTAGATGGGATTATCTAGCACCCTGTCCAACTACATCTTGAAGACCTCCGGTGATTGGGACTCTACTATAACCCATGAAAGGTTGTTACAGTGAATGATTTTTCCTTATGTAAATAACTTCTTTCTACATCAAGAAAAGCACTCCCAGTGTAATTTATACTTGCCGCCCCTTCATTTCCCCATGCCACTGCTCAGGAAGAAAGGCACGACTCTCTTTTGGGAAGGTGTCTCTGCAGCACCAATAACTTGATGCGAGCGGTACTCACTAATTAGGAGCCCTAAAGGCACTGGTGGCACCTAGATATTTTGAAATACGAGAAAGGGCGTGGCGCGGTGGTTGCACCACCAAGAGATGATGTGATGGGACATGATGCTGGGGAAGGGAATTGAAGCCAGGAGAAGGGTGAAACACATGTAAGGAGTTGCGGACACCACACAAGCCACCAAGTGTCATCTGCCACTGTCTGGAGATGATGTAAGCTCTGCACAGGGCACGGCACTTGGGGATCTACCTCATATGGAGGAAACAGCAGGACTGACCACAGTGCTGCTGCATCTGCATCTGGATGAAAGATGCAGCAGCAAATCCCACTGCTGATAACAGCAGCCCAATCTCTGTATCCAGCGTGCCCACTCAGGTGGCACCAGATCCCTGGCAAGGCCATAGCAGGACTGATGCAATAAAGACAGAGAAATTCAGCAGAAATTAACCCACCTGCCGAGTTCCAGCTCATCATGTGCAATAAGATGGGCTGGGTGCAAACAGGCTGAATTTCTGATTAGAACCAATTCAGCACTGTAGGTCTGGTGGACTACAAAAACAACTTGCACAATCCAGATTTTGGAATAATACGTTTTATTGAAAAAATGAGAAGCCTAATTGCATCACCGAATCTGTCTTAATGAACTTTTAGATTCATATTTACACCAGGATTCATTAGTTCCTTCAACTCAATCCAAGAATTACTGACTACCCTGCGGAGAGTAACAGCATCAGTAGCCTGACTGCACCGTATTTTTATTTGCATTTCTCTGTGATACTAGACAAGAAATAATCAACAAATTATTCTAAAAGCATTTATTTCTTTCTTGTACATGAATTAAAAATAAAATCTTACAAAAATATGGAACCACATACTGAAATATATCATCTTAATTCATACATCAAGCATTTTTTAATGTAAACTAGAAAAATAGAAATTTCATTTTGGACCCATGTAATATTCTTGCAGTATTCCTAAAAATGATGTCAAAATAAATATTTTTTCCTTAAAAAGGGAAAGTGCACATTGCTTAATCACACTAACAAAAATAATTCAGTGCAAATTCCTAAAATAGGCATTCAGATTACATTTCCTTTCATAGATGATTTTTAAATAGTTAAGAGTTCAGGTTTTTCATATTTGGAAACAGTTGAACGGAATCAGTTGAAAAGAAAGTTGAATAAGCTATTGCCTCTGTCTTAGAATTTAGTTTTCAGCAAGGTCATAATAAACTCTTCTTGGAGCTCTTCTTTACTCAAAGTTAGGCAAAATTTGCCAGAGTTGATGTAAAATATTTGTTTACTTTTTACCTAGGACACTTCAAATACATTCAAGCTTTACCGAACATTTTGGTCATTTGCTGTAGGAGTCTGTGAACAGGGGTCACAGTTGGAATTCACAGAAGTAAACATTCATTCTGTTCAAAATCCTATGAATTATTAATTTAAAAAAGTTTTCTAGCAAAGAGTTAGATATTAATAGCAGTTTGATATACAGGTATTTAAGTTAAGAACATCAGACTGCATCTGACACAAATCACTTCAGGACCTCATTAACATCCACTTTCCGCATTTTTATGTAACTCAGGCTGACATTTTGGTTGAAGTTCACTCCACAGAAAGTGTCACTTACATTAAAAAAAAAGGATAATTAGGTCTTTTTTTTTTTTTACCTGAAGGATTACATAGGTTTTGGTTTAGTTCTTAACACAAAATGTACATGTTATTTTATATGTTTGTAAAATTTCAATCCCTTAGAATAAAAGAAGTAAAATAAAAAATACAGCTTCTCCATCTGCCCTTCTGAACACACAACCTACCCAAAGTTTTAGTACTTAAGAGTCACACTGTCCACACAACCCAGGCTAGGTGACACCTTCTGTATAACGTTGGACAAAATAGTGCAAATCAAACTCAGTGAAATTATTTTAAAAAATGTAAATGTCCTAAAAAGAGTTAACATTGGGGTTTTTTTCATTTGGTTGACTTTATGTCTGCACATTGGACTTCTAGTCCAAAAAGGCCATTTTTCTGAATTTGGATAGATTTTGAAAAAGAAAGAAAAAAATTGCATAAAAAATATTTTCTATACAAACATATTTTGCTATACAGCTTCTAAAACTTGTAATCATGGTCACTAAAAGCATACATTATATTAAAAAAACGAGTACAAAAAAAAAATTCCTAGAAAATTGAGTATTTAAGACTTGCTCAAGGATGTAGTTGGTCTGACCTTGCAAAATACTTAGGCAGGTGCTTAATTTTAAGCATATGAGTCATTGTGCCAAGAGAGATTTTACGGTGAACTCTAATGCACAAATATTAGACGGGCCCTTCCACTTCAAGATAAGCATGGATGTAAGTGCTTTGCTGGATATGGATCAGGATGCTCAGCACCTAACAGGACTTCAGGCGCTGATCCAGCAAAGCACTTACCCACACGAACAACACGGCTGACTTTAGGATCACTGCTCATGTGCTTAACATTAGGCATGCTTGTAAGTGCTTTCCTGGAAGGGCCCGATAGACCAATCGAGTGTAACCTATAAAATTTGAAGCAGTGTATGTTTAACACACCGCATATTTAACAATGCTAATCTGCTGAGATTTGCTTTTTCTTGGAACAGGGCATGTCCAACGTCAAGCATTTATTTTTCAGAAAGTGCGTAAAAAAAGCCTTCAAAAGCAGCTTTGTGATTACGGCAAGTTAAAATAATATTAGTGAGTCTCCTTATGCTCCTTTCATTTCTTCTTTGCACGTCTTTTCTCAGGCATCTACAAAGGAAAGAGAAAACCCTAGTCAAAAACATTACTTTATTCAAATAACCATCCATGCATTTAATTTTGCTTCAATAAACATCATGTCAGATGCAAGTGAACACCTAAAAACAAGCACACTGAACCCTTCCAGATTTCAGATCTGAATGCAAATTCTGCCAACTATGCCACCTTTTCCACTGAAAATATTCAAATCACCAATTGTCACTTCTACAAAGAGAACTAGGTTTATTACTTAAGACTGAAAATGATGTGCCAGTTTGACCCTTACATATCCATGAGTCAGTGCTTGTATTTCCATGTTTTCCATGCCCACTGATTTCAATCCATTTGCTACGCAAAGTCTAAAAAAGTGAAAATGTAAGAGCTGTTTAATCCCAAATAAACAACTATAAAAGCATCACAGCTCATCAGATATTTACATGAACATGTAGAGATGTCATGTTAACCCAGAAAAAGAAATAAAGTAGGACCACATTTCTATAATAGTGCTGGCATAGTGCACCATACTATGCTAACCAAGGAAGAAATAGCAAAGCAGCACTTTATAATGACCTACTGCTACTGCTGGCCAGGCAGAGCGACTAAGTTTAAACCCCTATTGTGGTAGGAAATATTGTTTTATGCACTTGGCACCACATGCTGTTCATAATTTCTTACAGCTACATGTCGAGGAAGTTTCAAAGTTACCAAATGTATTTCATGCTTTCCTAAAGGGAAAAGAGTTTTTGTTTTCACGTGAAAGCTCTAATGGTTTTTGGAAATGGCTTATTTTTTTTGTCATGCACAAATTCCTGCTCAACCAAAAGCACAGTCACTAATAAAATTACTATTGTGGTAAGTTACAGCATAGCTGACAGCTGAAGTAGAGATGTGGCACTAAAGCACAATGCATCCCCGCACAGAGGAAGAACTCTAGACTTAGTCCTTGAGCACAGCAGCAGATGTGAAAGTCATGTATAGAACAAGAGAAAATAAAACCAGGTACCCCAGATCAGAAGTCAGCACAAAGGACTCTCATCTCTATGAGATTTGTTCTCTCTCTGTCCCAAATTCTGACCAGAGAAACTGGGACTTTTTTGTAGAAGGTTCTTGAACAGTTCAGTCAATGAAAAGGTGCATTTACAAAATTTATTTCACAAAACTTTTGAACTGTTAAAACCCAACCCCCTAAAACTAGCATTTTTAAATATCCAGAAGAGCTTCTACCATGTATCTGTTCTGCCTCATACTCCCTGTTTCTAACATAATTCTCTCCCATTCTTGGTTTTCCAACAAACACCCATCCCATGCTCATCTGCTTTCTCAGCATCTTCTAGTGCTCAGAGCTGGCTTTTCATTAATAGATACATAACTCCTTTTATCTACCAAAACACTCCCTAACTTGTTGCTTACTGCACAGAACTTCTCCATTAACATGACAGAACGTGCCTGTTCTTTTTCCTTTTTTTTTTTTTCCCATAGCATTATCCTGCATTTTTGACAGGTGTTTTTCAAAAGTTGCTATCACTTCTGCATGCCTTCTACTCACATGAATTTGGGAGGTTGAATGTTTTCCAAAATTTAACCCTTCCAGTTCATAACCAGAATTGCTCATTCTGGGCTCACCAACACTAGTTATTATCAGAGACAATAATTCCATAGATTTCCAAGTATTTTCCTCTATCTGGAATTCCAACCATGCTGACCCTCTGCATTTACAGACTACACTGACACTTTGTGAAAACCACCAGTTTGAAAGGCATACAAAACCCAACAACAACTACAAAACTGCACAGAACACATGGCAAGGCTTCTCTTTCATTTCTGGTTGGAAGAGAGTGCCACTGAGCTTTTTAATATAACAGACACCATTGTAATCCAAGGGTCGTAAATGGCAGCAAGTAAGTCTGAAGTGCAAAAATGGCAAAGTTACTCAAAAAAGGGGATTTCCTAATTTCTCTGAAACTCACATTATCAAGGGATACAAGCAGATTCTCTACTGAGCTGAAGTAGCAAAGAATGACGTGTTTTAAGAGTGTCTTTCAAAAACACACACTGCAGTTGATCCACAGTAACGACTCAGTACAACTGGCGGATGACATTGACTATTGTGCAGACCTGGCTAGATCTGTACAAATTATCCCAGTGACTCCATCTCTTTTTCAGTTCTGTGATTCCGGGAAGCTGCAACATCAGCAATCCCTCTAAATATACATGAATACTCTGTAATGATGAAAGAACACAGAAAAGAGTGGGTAGTGCATTTTAAGTCCTATCTTGTGCAAAACTTCATAAAACTAAACCTTATCTAAGACACTCATTCAAGCTTTTGAATCCAACTCCAAACAGGCTTCTTAAAAAAACTCCTGCCCATTCTTGCCTTTAAATCAATTTTTCCGTGATTATTTTCATAAGGACCTCTTGACCTTGAAACTAAACATAAAAATACCCCTGTATTGCTATGTGCTAAGAGATTTATCACATAAGCCAAGGAGATGCCATAACTCTTTAAGGAATAAAATTTATACACAGGAAAATACCAAAAACATTAAAAAAATATGCTGAAACCCAACCTAACTCTTGAAGCATAAAGCAAATACAGCAAGCACAAGTTTGTTACACAAACACTTTATTGCATTACATGTACATTGACATTCATTGCCGTTTGTTTCCAGCATACTGAAAACAACACAAATCCCAATGCAGACTTTATCTTTGCCTCGATAAAATGCCACTAAGGACAATTCTTACATCAGCGCTTATATTTGGGTCAAAATAAAAATGCAATTCTGCCATCCTACTCTGGTATAATACTGGGTACAAAACTTCAGAAACTCTAAAAAATAATGCTCCTTATCAATTAAAAAAAAAAAAAATCATCAAAGGTGGGCACATTTTCAGCCCAGAATAAAGTGTAATGGAGAAAACTCTGTGGTAGGCTAGACTGGGCTTGCTCTAGAAGGAGCAGCAGCACAGTATGGCACCCTGCTAAGCCTTGCTTCTGAGTTCACAGCACCATGTTAAGGCAGCTGGGCCATCTTCCCAGTCCAGGCTGGAATATCTGATATCATGGTGCTGCCTCATCCCACTAAGGCCCAACAGCTCTGTGCCCTGCCAGCTCACAGACCTCTCCATTACACTCCATCACGTACCCAAACATGCCCTGCATACACTATACTAAAAAAAAACTCCAGGAGGCATCTTTAGCTTAACATAAAAATAATCCCTGTATAAAATTCTTTCAAGAACAAGTTTTTATTTTGATGTTTTAGGTTTGGAGCTGAAGAAAGCAGAAATGGATTTCATTCCACTCTTATCAACTTTGGCCAGAGCCTTCTGCGCTGCAGACATCTTGGTGTTTGCCTATGAGTGAAATGATAAACAGAAACAGTTAAACAGCATCTCCATAGGGGGGAAACAGATGCTAATAACTCCTGAATACAGAAGTCAAGCACTAAGTTGAATTGCTTTTTTAGTATACAGCCGTAAAGATAATGTTATGCAGGCTTTGAATTGTAGGAGAAAAACGTTAAAAAACAAATTTGAGATTATTCAAACTGAAGAATACTTGTCATGAATTACTTAACCTCAGACAAAGACAGAAAACCAACTACAAGGACAAGGAGGTGAAACATCTTTCCTTTCTGCAGAAAGAGGTATCCCAAATCAAACATTTACTTTGGGATAATCCCTGAGTGTACATTAAGAGGAATAATGCATGCAATAGAACAGATGCATTCTGTACCCTCCAACTCAATCTCATGATTATGCTGTCAGCAGGCTGAATTACAGACTTGCATTACAGATGATGAATAATTCACACTGATTTACTATCAAAGACTCTATGCACAGTGAAATAAAGGGAAAAGAGATGGAAGAACTAGGAATGAAAAAGGTAACTAACATTTGCAAAGCACTTCTGAGGCCACTGGGACAACTTCCCAGACTTCTACACCTAAAACACATTTTCTGAACCACATTTTATAGAACTGACCTCTTTTCTTTCTTGTATTTTAAAGCATTATGTTTTAAATCTCTAGCTGCTTTCCCTATTAAGAAAACTTTGCATTGACCTTTCTTTATGATATTCCTCAGTCTGCAGGACTTCACAATAACAGTACTGGGGATCAGCTAGATGATTATGGATAGGATGGAGATAGGCAACAACAGTATGATTGTCTGTGTTACTCTACAAACAAAACCACTGCCAAAGTATTTTAAAAAGAGTAGAACACTGTACAGAGTCCAAGGGCTATCTTTTCTTTCCCAGATTCTCTCATCAGTGTGCTTCATTATTTCAGAAGTAAATCATATTTAATGTTAAAACGAATTATCTCTCCTCTGTTTATTTGTATCCTTATGCTAGGTCAAAAGTTTTAGTATATAATGTGGGGAGGGGGGAAACATGCATATTTTAAACTATTTATCACCTTCACATAGGGGGCAATCCTCTTACTTCAAAACTAGAATGTGCACTGAGTACAAAAAAAATCTGGGGTTTTGGGGGGAGGAAGGAACGCATCTGTCACCAGCTGCTTCTCTTTGCAAAGGGCTAACGAGTAGTCAGCATTAGACTGAAGGTCACAAGACCAGCATAGTGGGCCTTTTCGGTTCCCCATGGATTGGAGGAAGATTCATTTTCTTTCAATGTTCAGAGAAATAAGCCAGTACAAGCCTCACAGCTTTGGCACACACAGAGAGGATCTATTTCTTTTCACATCTCTGTTGCTCTCCTAGGAATAGTACAGTGGCAGGCACCGCTGGACTCAGACTTGGATTGGCCTCCAAACATGCGTTGGAGCTGGCAATCAGTAAGTTCTGTGTTGATTTAACTTCATTAAGTTGACATAAGTAAGTGCACAAGCAATATTTCTAGGTAAAAATAAAGCCTGTCCTAGCATCCCTTGGAATTTAAGTAAATGCTGCCATCTTCATTTCTTTTTCAAGTAACTGAAACTTAACAGTTGCTATCACTAACCCATAGGATTTCTCATTTAAAGATCTCAAAGAGCTTTACAAACATTAGCTGAGCACCTTAACATGTGTGTCTGAGTCTGCGAGGCTCACTGTAATGTTCACTGCTCAAATACAGCCCAGCAGAAATAGTACAAAACAGTTCAGAATAGGAAATTAAAACTGTCAAAGTCATATTAAACTTGAATGAAAAGTTCAGAGATATAACTACAGATGTCGGACAATTTTGTAATTGGTTTTGTGATGTGTTTTGAAGGAGAAAGTTAAGCACTCTGTGCTAATATTTGCTATTAATCTACGCTTTAGCAAAACGTGTAAGAACGCAAGGCTTGCTTACCTTTTTGGTTTTCAGATTGTCGCTGTTAAATTTAGTATAGTCTTCTTCTGGTTCCACAGGGACATCTGACCGTTTCCTTTTCTGAAATGTTAGAGTGAGGAAGTTGCTCTGTCAACCACTTTTATGATGCACACACATGGAAGTTCAAAGCTTTGGCTTTAAACCGTAACCATAGCACCAAAACAGGATTGGCAATCAACTGAAGAATCTGCAGCAAGAGCGGAAGATTTCTGTCTGCAATCGCCTTCTTTACATATGAATATTTACCATCTTTACAGCATTCAAAAGAGACCATTCAGTGTCATGGGATGCATTTTCTTCCTAGCCTTCTGAAGAATGACTGCTAGAAATCAGCCATGATTGTGACTTTGGTGTCAGTCTATTTAGAGAAGTTTCTGGAGCAGCTGATGGAAGTTAGTGCCTAACAGTCAAGGAACTATGGTGCTCATGATCTCATGGACCTGTGCAGCAACTCCAGTGTTGTAGCTGTCTGCCAATGCAAGTGGATCATCATCTACTCTGCTGTCTGTTTGTTCACAGCCTTTAGAATTAATTAGTTTCTACAGGCTGGCAACAGTGAAACACTGCCATAGCTCCACTGACTGCTTCATCACTTGAACCCAACAGTATATTAGGAAGTTTGATTCTGCATGTGCTGTGTGCCTTCTAACTTCAGAAATAATACAAGTGAACAGTTCTCGGCACTTCACATGATCAGGCCGTAAAAATGAATATTTCTTTCCATAAACTGTGAGCATGTGTTTAGTTTAAAGGTGAAAACTTTCTGGTATGTTTCCAAAAGGGAAAAAAAAAAGTATGTAGTACTTTACAACACTGTATTTTTATTATTATTATATATCTGATACTACTACCCTGTCCTTAATATCCTGTGAAATCTAGACCGTGGCCTTCCCAGCTTTTGTGCCAAAGAGAGTGATTTTGCAAGCAACTTGGATGGTACCATACATTTTAAGATCCTGTTTTATTCATTTTGTTTATGGCGCTTGTGATATCTCTCTCTCTCCCCCTCCCTCTCTCTCTTTGGCACAGAAGCCAGGTCTGCAGCTTAGATTTCTCAGCTCTTAGAACCAGATCCAACTGCAGCCTTTTCTTTTGATTTCAATGGAATCTGGATCAGCCTCTTCAGGAGGCTGTTTACTGTGCTGTGATTACATTTTCAAATGACAATCTAATGAATAATTACTTTTCTCCTCTTTTTGGAATCTGATAAACAAGTTTTTAAAACTTAAAACAAAAATGTTTGCATTTCAGCAAAACATTTGCTGTTCAGTTGTAGCAAAGCCTACATATTCTTTGTAAATGTCTCTCATCATCTGCCAGTGGCCAGACTCCCCGTGCTGACAAACTGGACAGTGCGATGATTACAACACAAGATCAACGGCTCACAATTAATATGAAGAACATGCAACTTTGATTTAATCATTAAATCACAAAGTCCAGGCTGTACCCAGTTTGTTCTTGTTCAAGAGAATAACGTGTCGTTGCTTTTCTGCTAATCACTGAAGTTTCTACATCTCTCCTTCCTTCAGAGTTTAACATAATTTCCAAACATGCAATTACTTTTCCAAAGTAGAAAATACATGTTAGAACCTTCTTATTTTGCAATAATTATATATTATGTCTATTAATACACCTTGCCCTCATGAAGAGAAATTTCAACACAAGTGATTAAAAACAGTCTGAAGGAGACTAGAAGTTTCCGTGTATGAGCCTATCTTGCTCCTCTGAGATTGTGAAATAAAAGAATGTTTTAATCTCTGAAGTTGCAAAGACTTAAACACAGAAACATCATACACAACCTGGTCAATGCTCTGGAAATTAATCAGATCCTCAGCAAGATCTCACTGTCCAGCAACTGAACATTTCTAAGCCTCATTTCCTCTGTAACCAAACTGCTGAAATAAAACTGTTTTTAAAAATAGATTCTCAGAACTATCCCAACGGTATAAAAGCTATTCGTACACAATATGGAATGTACATCACATGCAGTTTAATACAGTTGTTTTAACATGCTTATATAGCTAATGACTATCAGTTGGCTCCTGATGTGTGCTTAATATTTCTTACAATGCATAAAGATAATTCTTAACTGAATCAAAGGGCCAAGTAACTGTGCAGCCAGAACAACTGTCCAGCCACATGGAAATAACATATCTATGGATATCCATTGGAGAACAAATGCTATTAATAACAGTAGGGCTCAATTATTCCTCTATGTGCTAGCTGACATGCTGCTAAACAGAACAGTCACTGAACCAGCCAGAAATGAGGTTATTTTAGACTTTGTTTCAGTAAGTAGCAAGGACATTGCAGGAAAGGCCAGTGTGGTACGTAATCTCCTTTCAGCAGACATAGGGTGCCTCAGTTCAAATTAAATGGAAAGGATAATCAAAAGCTGGGTTATTGGTTCTAGGAGGGCAAACTTTGCAAACCACATGCCTTACTCGTCTAAGGCAAAGCAAAGCGACTTGATGTGTGAGGAAGACACTTGGAAGGTAAAAGAAAAAGACAGAAGAGGTGATTTTGGATCCTTTACTTCAAACAAAGTGAAAAATCTTGGAGGAAAAGCTTCTCAGACTAAACACTATAAATGAGGCTCCTTGCTCACAAAGATGCACACATGTTCCACCACCCCTCACCCATCCCCCAAAAAATCCAACTGATACTATATGTAAGCAGAATTCTGCAATGGATGGGAAAAAAAAAAGACTAGGGGAAAAATACAAAAAAAGAGATCAGTTTAGGAGTCAGGTAATACTGGGATTAAGTGAGAACTGCCAAAAAGTCAAGCTGAGTTAGACCTTGGAAAGGAAATTAAAACAAACAATACGAGGTTGTTTAGCCACAGAGGCAAAAAGGGAATTAAAAAAGAGAAAGTGAAGCTGCTATACTGTAAGGATTGGATAGATGCGAAAGTTAATCTATGTGTGGACCCAAAATGGACGAACTCCTTTGCCTCAGTAAATAATTTTCAATAAAAATGAAGAGGTTAAGCACAGGGGCAGAAGAGAGAACAAAAATCACTCCATTCAAGACAGAAGTAAAACTCAATATGCTGACCCACTTGGAAGACCTCATCAGAAATCACAAGACAAGAGGCAGGACCTGGCATATGTTCTATCAGGCAGGGACCATATTAGTGCAGAATAGCCAAGGACCCATCTCTAAGAAGGAAGAAAAAGTGGTAGTAGGACTCAGGAGAACAGAGTGGGAAAGAAAGTGGAAGAAGGAAGAATAATTAAAGAGCAAATGAAACACAGAATCATAGCGTGGTTTGGGTTTGAAGGGACCTTAAAGATCATCTAGTTCCAACCCTCCTGCCACGGGCAGGAATACCTTCCACTACACCAGGTGGCTCAGAGCCCCATCCAACTGGGCCTTGAATGCTTCCAGGGATGGGGAGTTTACAATATCTCTGAGCAATCTGTTCAGTGCCTCACCACCCTCACATCTAACATTCAGTGCCTCACTACCTTCTCTTTCAGCTTAAGGCCATTGCCCCTTTTCCTGTCACTAGATGATCCTTGTAAAAAGTTTCCTGCCAGCTCTCCTGTAGCCCTGTTTAAATACGGGTCTCTCTGGAGCCTTCTCTTCTCCAGGCTGAACAATCACAACTCTCTCAGCCTGTCTGAGCCTAAAAACTAAACACAGGTAATGCCCACTAACTTGTCTTTATTTTCTCAAATATAATACATTTTCTGGTGACACAATGTGAAGGATTGCCAGAGGACTTGACATGGTGCCACTTAAGCAGCTGAAATTACAGAAAACAAATACAGTATAAGAAGTTTAAGGTAGGTGAGAAACTGGGGAAAAGGGAAACAGGCAAATAATGAAGAAAGGGATGTCATTGGATCAGACGGAGATTACTAGTTAATTGCTAATTGAAGATAATAATAGAATGCTAACATTTGCTGAATGTACACCACTGAGTAGCATTATGAATACCTAAAGAGCTTTAAACACTGTGAAAAAAAGCCAGGGAATCTTGAAGACTGGAAATATTAAAACCAGATTAAATGTACAGAAGAAGTAAAAGGTCATGTACACAGCAACTAACTGCATGAATTTCTTGTAAATCTGAGAACTGATCAAGTAAAAACTGCAGTGGAAAAAGAAAAAAAAACAACTGTGTGTCTTAACTATTCACAGCACGAGAGAGCTATCTGGTACATCATACCTCAAGAGAGGCAAACAGGATTCTAGTCTGAAATGGGACAAAGTATTTCTAGTTAAGACGAGAAGGGAAGAATGCCCTCATATTGTATGAGTAACTCATATCGTATGAGTAAAGGTTTTATCAAAAATAATTACATATTTTTCTGGTCACCTGCTTTGAAATAATTGAATTCATCTTGGAATAGGTGTAAAGAAATGTTTCTACAATGAGGGAATGGAGAACCCATCTTACACAACCAAGTTGGCTTCTCAAAATGAAAACGCAAAGCATATATGTTTTCCCTTTACACATTGAAAGAACTAATGTTAGGGAGGGAAAAGAGCCATTTCAATTTAAAAAAACAATGATAAAGTTAACACAAAAGGGCAGGGGAATAAATTTGCCATGAATAAATTCAAGGTGGAATTTACAGAAAGGTTTCTGAACATCAGAGGAATGAGGTTATGGAACACTCTTCCAAGAGAAGTAATGGAAATAAAAATCCTAATGAGACTTAGAGCAAAGAATGGTCAGTGTATGAGAGATTATCCAACATGGTTGTCTGGGAATCCATGACCCAGCAGGTCCCTTTCAGGGTCCTCATAAATTATATATGAAAGAAAACCTATGAGGTCATATTGTCCCATCAACCTCAATAAAACTAAATAAGCAAAACACGTTTGAAAAGACTGTTGACCAAAACCATCACATATGCCTCTCTCTTTCCCTCCCGTTTTTTATACGGGAAAACCAACCAAAATATTCCTTATTAAAAAATATGAGTTACCTGGTAAATTTCTTGTGTTGTTTTAGACTGGCTTTTTACAAGGCCACCTTACTTACTGTATTGTACCCAGTGCTTGGTCTGGTCCAATTTCAATAATAATTCAGAAAAATTAACTTACAACACAACGTATCTATCAATATCTTAATGTTCTCCTACCTTCAGTGGTGGCTCTGGTACTGGGCTTCTAAGTTCTGGGAGCCTGCAGAACAAAAGATTTTAAATTATAAATTAAGACAGACTAATTGCAAAACCTAAAGTTTGGAATTCCTTCTTGATGAAGGCTGCTTTGGTCATCAGCTGCTCACACATGGCAAGCATTTGCAAAAAATAGCAGCTCGTGGACTCTATTTCTGACTTACGAAACTGTTCAGCTATGGGGCTTCAAGCTACAAATTGCACACTTTTCCAAAGGCCACCATAACAGAAGCCTTTGAACAGAACTGAACTGATGAGTAGGTGCAGAGTCCCAGTGATGCTCCAAACCAAGTCTGCTGCTGGCAGGGAACACCAGGATGAGGATGTAGGCTTACCTTCCAGATTTATATATAAACTAACAGAAGTTAGATAAGTAAAGTCAAACTCAAGCAGCACTGAGTGAGTAGGGGAAAGGAAAGAGGACTGGGGATAAGGACTCTACTCCTGGCTCTGCTGTTTGTGCTTGACAATTCTGGACAAACTGCTTTTTTGCATTTTCTTCCCACTTGCTTTCAAAGAGGATATATCACTCAGGGTTTCATCATGCAATGGTGGTAACAGACATATCCAGCTTTAATATTACATCTCCCCCAGCTCACGGTCCTTAACACCATAGGAAAGTCAGAAAGACATAATCTACATTTGAAAAATCACATTTAAAGTGTGGCAAATATAATCTCATTGTGTCATTCACTGCAACCTTGATGAACAAATCTCAGTATTCAACAGAAATGACCGAATGGACATTAATGCATGCCATGTACAGCTATAAGCTAGCTGGAACAATACTTACCCCAAGTATTTTAACAACTCCTTACTCAGATCTTCAGGAATATACTCTGATATTAACCCATGGGCATACCGCACATAGTCTTCAGGAAGAGGTCAGGGAGTGGGAAGAAGAAGAAAAAGAACATTCATGTTACACAGCCATGTTGCTTTAGCCATGTTGCATGTGCTACCATGAAGCATAAGGCTGAATCAATAGTAACAGACTTCCAATGGATACACTGTGATGCTTCTCTGTGTTGAGTAGTTTATGTCACATTACACTTGTAGGTTTATTTAAAAAGTGAAGACTTACTACACTCACTTTGTCAGCACATGTTATTAATATCTGCTGC
The DNA here is from genome assembly GCA_013398115.1 of Falcunculus frontatus. Taxonomy (NCBI): domain Eukaryota; kingdom Metazoa; phylum Chordata; class Aves; order Passeriformes; genus Falcunculus; species Falcunculus frontatus. The sequence continues at coordinate 153,738 of VZRV01003626.1, read as the reverse complement.
ATGTACTTTACAAAAGCTGTTCACTTTCTGAGAGTACTAGATATCATGTATTTTTCCGAAGAAATTAAATTTTAAAAACCTGCAAAAGTAAAAAGCTGACTCAACAGAACATGCAATCATTAATTTTAAAGCATCTGGATCTTACAATTATTTGGCAAGGGATTCAGTACTAAAGAACATTTTCTGGCTTCAACTGAAAACAATTAGATGAGACAATGAGTCTATTTCAAAGTCTTGTACTTAATTTTCAGTACTTTATAGAAAATGCCAAGGCCTATCTAAACATCACTGGCAAGACAGGATAATTATCTGTGGAAACATGAACTACTAGAAGCTGTTTTCAGTACAGGGCACTCCAGCTATAAATGTTTTTCTGAGAGACTGGAGAAAAAAAGTGACCCTTCTATAACATGAAGTCCTAAACCAGATCTTTTCCGGTCACGTTCTACATAAGCACTTACTGATCGTGGGCTGGACTTTTTTAAACTTGCTGTTGTTGAGGCTGCCAGGGAGTAACTGCACCCATGCTCAAGAAGCATTTGCCAGACAGACATTAAGTTAAAATCTCATCTCTGAATTCCAACTCAAACAGGCCAGTTTATCTGCTCATATGTCTATATACTTAGAGAGTTCAGAAGCACATGGTATATCAACCTCAAGGTGGCAAAAAACTATTTCTTTAGTGCCAGAGATAAATGTCTCTTTTTTTCCCTCCATTTTCTTTTTTTTAACCTAAAAAGCCCAATGCAAACTGGCTTTGAAGGAGAAAGCATTAACAAACTGACAGCAGCATATGCATTTCAACTATACTGATAATAAATTCTTGCTATCACCTATCTGCACTTCTCCTTCCTTCACTGCCTAAATTCATCAAGGATTTTTCACTCTCTAAGCCAACTTCAGGGTCAGGAGGAAACAAGAAATAAGTGCAACCCAAGACAATTTCACCTCAGCACTTAATATTTTATCCAATTTTTGTCCAATTTATTGCTTAACAAACATATTCCCATCATTTCAGTCTTTGCATTATGACACTGAACGGTGAGTCCAAGTCAACTGCTATTATTTCATACTAAATACAAAATCCATTCCCTTTGCATTTCTGACTCAAAGCAATCTTCACTGACTTCCTTTACCAGTTTAAAAATACCACTATTTGCCTCCTAGGGAGTCTGTTCTCACCCTAGCCTAGCTTTGTTACTAACCTTTTGTCAAACATCAGGAATACTTCCACACTTTCCTTCTTTGTCTTCTGAATGAAATATTCAAGTCTCATATAATAAACCTCCCCAACTTCCCTATCTGCTCTCATTATATCCTCCCCTATTTTTGCCCTACAAGATTTGTAGATGCAAACTACATATGCCCACCTATTTTTAAGGTACTGAAATTTCATAATAATCCCTATGAAAGCAATTCTCTACAGAAATAAATTGCACTGTCACAGCAATGAAAGGATTGGACAAGAAAATGAGTCTTATTAGAAGTAAGTGTTGAGTAATGTCCATTTGACTTCCTGTCATTCACCTTGCCACATACAGTGAGACTACCTCTAAAACTCACCAACTTTAACCCCCAGTATTCCCAACTTCTGTGTTGCTCTCTTAAATATGAAAACCCAAGGTGTTTAAAAAGACTATTATAACCATGTCACAACAAATAAAGAGAAAGGTGAAGAAAAACCACTACAGATGAAATATCTAATTACAAATTTCAAAGAAAAAGTATTTAAGCGTAGTCAAAATGGTTGTTGCCAGAACACTTTCCCTTTCTTTAAAAAAACAGGGGATGGGAAAAAGATGAAAAGCTACTGTGAAGTTCAGGTCACAAGTTTTGCAACTTTGTTTCTTTTTAAAAACCATATATTAAAATCTCTGTTCTATAAAACTGTCTATTTGCCTCTTAAATCTCATTTATGTTGTTTCCTTTGATATCATTACTTGGTAGCTCATTTTCTACTTTGTCAGCAAACTGCTTTGTTTCTCCTTAATTTTCAACAGCATGAAGACTTCTGAATGTCTTTGTAATAAGAAACAATTTGCTTTGGTTCATCTTGGTCTAAACTTTTAAGTTTCATTAACATTCGAAGATCTTATTCCAAGTCCATTTTCAGGTTTCTCTACAAAATTTCATATCAGTAACATTCAGGACATTGCCCTTCCAAACAAAAAGGTGAATAGAAGCAAACAGGATCCCACCAGACTTTTTGGTAACAGCATTGTTACAATTTAGTACACATATTACTAAAATTTTGCCCATAATAATTACACATTTGTGTATTCTATGCATTTGCTGCATAAAGTAAGGTTTGGACCAGGAGCTTTTTCTCTGTGATTATGACTTCCTAAGATCCCTTCACCATTTTGAAGAATTCTATGAATGCTAATATGCTAATATTCCATGCATCCTAATAAAAATAATAATAAAAAGAAGCATGTTCTAATACAGACACACTCACTGTGTGGGAACTCCTAAATATGTGTCCTATTGTTTAAGACAGTCTCAGTTCAGCAAAGGACTTCAGCATATATTTCACTGAGAAAAATGTTTTCTCCTTGAGCTGTGGAGAAGTTAAGAGAACCCCAACTGAGACCTACGGTTAATTACAATGTCATCTGATGAAGATACCAAAGAACTTGGAAAAGCTAAAGCACACAGCCACAACTTACACGGAATTTTCCGTACAAGGAATAAATTTACTGCAAAGGCCAATTTCGATGTATTTTAGTTTCTAATCATGTGTTTTATCTCTGCTTATGTGACTTCACAAAAATGGAATTCATTACCATATTTAGTTTTCTTACCTTCCTGAGTGTCTGTGATCTGTTTACTGTTGATAAATGTACTTGCAAGCACCCTTTCACCTACTGATACATCATGGCTTTTAAGTGCTTTCACTGTTTGATTAACCTACAGAAAACCAAAGAATGAAATGTCTGTATCAGTATTGTTATGCACATGTTAATGCAGTGACAAAGCTCTTGTAATTTTGTTTCATGCATATAAAACACTCAAGTTATGGACTGTGGTGAAATTTAATATACATTTGTAATGACTAGCATATGAGCTCAAAAAACCCAAAGAAACTAGCATGTCTTTGAACATGTTGCCTTGGCAACACAGCACCACTTTTGCAGCACCCTAAAATGAGCTGAGCTCCTCAGATCCAACAGCCATGATTATACAGGTGAGAAATACACCTGCTCAGAGAACGCCTGAGCTCAGCAGGATGGCAAAGGCAGTCCTGGTGGAAATCAAAGATTAAGGACTTACAGGGCACTGCTGTGCTGGATCCAACAGAGAGAGAACTATCAGAAGCAGGTATTTTCAACAACACAAACAGGTACCAGTTCACACGTAAATATTCAGGTAATCATTGCAAAATAGGTATTCCCATGCCTCATCACTTCAGAAAGTGGACCAGATTTTGTGCTTGTATTGATTAATTTAAATGACAAGGCCTCCTCATCATGTGATGCATACCATCTTTTTCTACAGAGTGGCATCATATTAAGGGCACAAGTGCATGAGTAAAATGAAATTCACCTTCTTTATACCAAAACAAAGACCCCAAAAAGCTTAGCTTTAACACTAGTTTATTTCTGCCATACTGTACAGACCTCTTGAACAGCATGATTGGATCAGGATAATAGCAACCAAATCAGGACCATTCTGAGTAAACTCTGCCAGACCTTCAGGAAACACATTTGTAGCACAAAACCAAGGCAGTTCTGTCCAGCTTCAAAGAATGGCAGAATTTAAAAGCTGTAACAATCAAAACTCTCCTCTAGCCCATCTGTGAAAGGGACAAAGCAAAAGGCAAGCCCCTCACCTTCTGCAAAGCCTACAGCAACAAGCTGACAGTTTCTTCTTCCTACCCACATCCCATGAGTCCCTTTCATGGCCAACCCGTCAAAAAGAGAAATGCAACAAGCTTTTAATGTCTCTAACACCTTATCACATTCCCAAGTGCAGCAACTTTACTGTGGTGTCTGTTCTTCTTGGACAGGACATGTACCTTGAACCTTTGCACATGGCTCAAATGCAAATATGGACAAGCTAATATGCATTTCCATTTTAAACATACAGCAATTTTTAAAGCAAAAGAGAAACACAATACCTTTTTCTTTAACCACTTCAGTGTCTTCTCTTGGCTGTATTTATGGAATTTCTGACTGCCAATCTCTGAGAAAAAACAAGCAAGGGGAAAAAAGTCATGTCTGGTTTGGATTGCATTTTCAATATATATAAAATCTTTTAACTTGTCGATACCATATAAAAGTTAATTTGTGTTTTGCACGTGTTTGATATCAGGGCAGTAAGTTTCAAAAATATTGGAAACAAAAAAATAAACAGACTGAGCTGATATGAACAAATCTGAACAATTTGACAATTCTTTAATTAGGACCTAATCCAGCAAAGCACATATTTCATTTATTTATGTGTAATCTTGGGCTGCCTGAATTCACTAAGGCTCTTCTGAAGCCCTTGTAGTTTCACTTCACCTTCACTGTCTTGTGTCACCAGACTGGTGATTTTAACTACACAGTTCACAACAAAAAATGTTGGTTCCATGATTTTTTTTCTTGTTTTTTTTAACAACATATTATCTTAAATCTTTATGTACGGAATTCCAGCACCTGCTAAGGGGCTAGGACAGAGAATTGGTTACTGAAGCTAAACCATCCACCTCTTCAAGAAACCCCTTCCCTATCAGTTCTCCTCTCTCATGTCAGAGAGACTAAAGCAGAGTGACTATCCCCCTTTTACATAACTCAATATAACATTGAAAGAAAATACAGAATTCAAAATAGTGAAACACACTCCTTGTGGGAGGAAGTACATGATTCACTCATGATTTATGGAGCAACACAGATTAACTCGATGATATAAGAATTTCAGAGAGTGCTTCCCCTGTGATAACGAGGGTATCATGAACACTTGCTATTCACATGTGATCAGCTATTTGGAGATACGCGAGTTCAAAACACTCAGGCAAAAGAGAGAGAAAATTACAAAGGCTTAGGGAAATTTCAGTATAAAAATTCAGTATTAACTCACAGAAAGCTACATTTGGGAAATGGAATGAGACGCCTAATAAGATTTCACAGGAGATTTCTGAGCCTGCTGCTTCAGTCTTTTTCTTTAACAGGTATTTCAATAAGTTTTAATCTCCTATATACCATTCCCATAAATACCGACATCTGTTTCATGTCATTTACTGATACAGTGTCATAATCCAACACTCATTTCATGGATTTTCCTTCTCCCCTGGCAAACAACAACATGTTATTTATGATTCCTTCAGCATTTCCTTCTTCGGGGTTTATCTTGGCTCTTGCAAATTGCACACAAATAGTGAACTATTATATGCTCTTTCCGTATGCATGGCAGGGGGTATGGAGAGGTCGAGGAAAGCTGTTTGCAAGATAAAAGTTTAAATCTGTCTCAACAGTTGTACAATAGCAAAATACTAAAATTCTTCAGAGCAAAAATGAAAAATACACTAATATACATTTTGCTTCATGATGAGTTGCAGGTAAAGTAATTAGCTGTGACATTGCTGGCTGCAGCCCTTAGGACTTGACTTAGAAGCAGAAGCAGAAAATGTAGAAACGCTCCGGATACTTGAACCTGCTTCTCAAAGGGCTAACGTGATTTGGGTTCAAGCACAGTGAGTAAAATTCATGGATTCCTCTCTTATCTAAGAAAGTTTGAGAAAGGGACATCCTCTGGGCACCATTCCCCAACCCATGCTGAAAAGTAATTCTAGTCTGGATTCCCAGGCAGACTCCCCCACAACAGCATGATTCAGAGTGACTCAGTTAGGGAAAGGAAACATAGAACTGTGAAGCCATTTTCATTAAAACATGTGAAAAATAATTACACTGAACTCTTCAGAGATCACTTTGTTTGAAAATATTTTGTGCGCTTGACAGTTTTGACTATTAAACTCTAGAAACTGACAATATTTGAGACCTCTGAAGAATTAAAGTGAGTTAAGAAAGTCACAAACTGCTGACAAAAGGATTCAATATTGGAACGTGGATTTAACATGTGATGCACATTTGATATTGGTGAGAGCTAGTGATTATGTTTGATAATATGAGTATATATTGGAAAGCCTTTTGTTCCCTAATGTGTCTGGTGCCTATAAAACTGGTCTGAGACATCTGGAAAGATTGGGTTTGAGAAATACAGATGGAATATAAGTGGTTCTACAATTAAATAATATGTTCAGTGATCGGGTAATCATTACGTAGACTTGGAAGTTTCCCTGATGTATTGTTGAGCAAACTGCCTAAAGCACATTTTAAAATCCATTTTCTCAGTGTTTTCCATAACTCTGAAACTTATATGGCCCCTTTTTTCCTACCTTCGGGGAATACAAGCTTGGCAATATTATTTAGTTATTCTAATCAGGTAAGTTTTCTTGGCTCTTCATGTTAATCACATCAGACAAGATCACAGTGCAGCTTTTGCCTTGCAAAATGAAACAAAGAGTAACACTCTAGAACTGGAATTCATAACCCTTTCTTAAACCTTCTCTACTGTACTTCCAATCCAATGTCAGAATTTATTAGCAAACAACCTGCCTCACCCAGACTTAGTGAGCTGTAACACACCCTTTCCACAACTACTAAAGCAAGTAACTCAGAATTTAATTCAGCTAAATTAATTTTCAGTGCCCTTCAAGAACGAGGCCAGGGAAGGCGGATTTTCTGCTAATTCAGTAAGTGTAAACTGTGAGTGCTCTGGGGTAAGAATTTGTTGGACAGATGTTAAATGTCTTAAGACTAAATGAAGAGTGAAATAATTACGCTGTTAGGTTCTGTCAAGCAGAACAGAGCTGCAGAAGCCTTAACACAACTGGTATTTCTTGCCCTAATGCTCTACTCCTTCAACGAGAAAGGCTACAAAGTGGACAACAGGTCTTAAGAATGAGAAAAGAGTGAGTACCTTAAGTCATAATGCTGGTATTTTTTACAGGCAATAAAAGACACGAGAATATGAAACACATAGAAGTGGATTAAACAGAAAGGTGATGTGTGCATGACAGGCAAGCGCCAATGGGTTTGTTGCATAACAGTACTCTTGGTGTTGTAAAAAAAGAAAGAAATCCTAAGAACAAGCCCCACTGTTACTTTGAACCCAATCCAAACCTGAACAAGAAAAAAAGTAGCGTGTATATGTAGGTACATGCCTGGGAAAATCCAAGAACATCACATAAAACTGACGTGTGCATGCATATGCAGCTTTTATGACAAAAGCATTGTTCACCTCGCATTTCAAAACAAAACCCAGGAAGTGAACACAACTTCCTTAACAGCTAGTATCTGTTGGCAAAATGACACAAACTTATAGGTGTACATAATACATTACTCAAAATGCAAAAAAGACAAGCAGTAAAGCACTTTCACTACTGTCTAACAGAATACAGTTTATGGGAGGATGTTCCAACAGGTAACAACTGAAAATACAGCATCAGAATGGATACAGAAGTTAGACCAAGACACAAGATATTGCCTATAGCAAATACTTTTTTTTAAAGGTTTGTTTTGGGGACATAAATACTGCCCAAAGGCTGTACTGTTGTTTGCAGGAAGTGCCCTTTCAAAAAAATAATCCAGACCTTGTCCTGAGTTCCTATGCAGACTTAGGTTTGACAGCCAAAAGGATGTGGCACCATTTTTCACCTTCTCAGAAGGGTGACCAACCTGACGTCCATTAATGTGATCCACTTAGTGGATGAGGGAAAAGCTGTGGACGTTGCCTATCGAGACTTCCAGAAAGCATTTGACACCGTCTCCCACAGCAGCGTCCTACAGAAGCTGGCACTTCATGGCTTGGACAGGTGCACGCTTCACTGGGTAAAAATCAGTCTGAATGGCCAGGCCCAGAGAGTGGTGGTGAAAGGGGTTACATCCAGTTGGCAGCCAGTCACTAATGGTGGCCCCAGGGCCAATTCTTCATCTAATATCTTTATCAACGATCTCTAATATCTTTATCAATGATCTGTGTGGGAGGATTGAGTGTACCCTCAGGCAGTTCACAGACGACACCAAGTTGGGTTGGAGTGTTGATCTGCTGCAGGGTAGGAAGGCTCTGCAGATGGATCCGGACAGGCTGGATTGATGGGCTGAGACCAACAGCATAAGGCTCAACAAAGCCAAATTCCAGGTCTTACACTTAGGTCAACAAACAAACTTCTGCAAAACTACAGGCTGGGGGCAGAGTGGCTGGAAAGCTGCTCAGCAGAACAGGACCTGGGGGAGCTGGTCAATAGCAGCTGAATATGAGCCAGAGTGTGTCCAGGTGGCTGAGAAGGCCAGTGGCATCCTGGCCTGTAGCAGCAATACTGTGACCAGCAGGACCAGGGCAGCGATCGTCCCTGTACTCAGCATTGGTGAAGCCGCACCTCAAATCCTGTGTCCAGGTCTGGTCCCTCGCTACAAGAAGGACACTGAGGTGCTGGAGCGAGTCCAGAGAAGTGCAGTGGAGCTGGTGAAGAGTCTGGAGCACAAGTCTGATGAGAAGCAGCTGAAGGAGCCGGGGGTGTTTACTCTCAGTGAGGCCGGGGAGACCTTATTGCTCTCTACGCCTACCAGAAAGGAGGTTGCAGTGAAGTGGGGGTTGGTCTCTTCTGCCATGTCTCAAGTGAAAGGACAAAAGGAAACGGCCTTAAGTTGCACCAGGGGCTGTTCACATTAGATATTAGAAAAATTTGTTCCACCGAAAAGGTGGTCAAGCCTTGGAATAAAGTGCCTAGGTCAGTGGTGGAATCACAGTCTCCAGAAGTGTTCAAGAGTAGTCTGGATGTGGCACTTGGAAATATGGTTTAGGAATGATTATGGTAGTGCTGGGTTGACACTTGGAATAGACCATCTTGAAGGTTTCTTCCAACCTTGATTATTCTGCGATTCTGTTCACAGAAGTTTAATAGATCTTTTCTCACCCTGGCTACTTATCCCATGTTAGACAAGCTGTAGGGCACAGCAATTGCCTGAAAGCTTAAAAATACTTTTTAAAGGAAATACTTACCACTTCATGAGAAAGAAAAAGGGGTTTTGCATTTCAGATGCACCTGTCTTAAAGAAGCCTTCTCCACAGTCAGAACTCACCCAAAGAAAAAGGTTGTTTGGTCCAAACAATGATACCAAATGTAACTACATGTTTTCTGTAGGTTCTTCCTGAAATCCAGGAGGAATAGTAATATTACTCCACAATTATGTGCTTATGGAAGCACATAATTCCAACTACCCCAGTCGCAAGTAGAATGTGACAACAGCCTTGCTACCTAAATTTTCTTCTCTCATTAGCGAGCATTTTCAATGGAAACATGTCCTGCTCTGAAGTTCAAATGCAACTTCCCTACCTTATTGCATATGCACCGCATCAAGCCCAAAATACTTAAACTTGTGCACCTAAATCAACTTACAGCTTCCACCCCACACAAACACCTTAATGTCCTATACAGCTAGGAGGAGGTCTGATCTTTTACCTAGCAGGCTTTTTATTCTTCCATCACCTTTCCTTAGCCACTTCCCAATTATCTGTAGATTATTTAAATATTTCTTCTTTTATATATAGCAATGACAAAGGTTAGCTTGCTTCATAAAAGCAAATTCTTAATGTTTGTAGCTTTTAATCTATCCCTTAACCTCAACTCCTTGGAGGAGCTCTAGTGCATAAGAATCAGACAGCTTACTGATTCTGCACTTGATGGTGCAAAAGATTCCTGTACCTTCTCCTGTAGATCTCCATGTGCATGCAGGGAAATCTCCATTCCCTATCAGGGAGTTAGCAAGCCTAAGCAGAACGCTATTTAAAGGACCAAAAATAAAAACTGAGGTCTTGCACCTTTTGCAGATCTGCAAACCCGCAAAAATTATGTCATGCTCCTTTCCCTTCCCTAGAAAGCATATCTTGTCCTCAAATAAAATGAAAGCCCCCATACCAAAGGGAATTCTGAGCAAAGGTTGAAGAAACTATGTACAGAACTGACAGCTTGCTAACTTTTTCCATTTGATTTTTCTTTCTCATATACTTATGCATCCCAATCAACTTCTGTATTTTAAAACAATTAGGTCTTTAAGCTTAAACCCACAACACTAAATTATGCAAAGCCAGAAAACTTGTGTTCTCCTTTCTCAGCAGCATATTCGTTCTTCTCCAGCTTTTTTTCTACTTATTGTTTCAATGCTTCGTGACAAAGGGTGAAAAAATGTCAAATGGACCACTTCTTCCACTCTGGACCACCCTACACTAAATAAAGAATTTAGAGAGATGTAAAATTCTGATCCAAGTCAAAGAGAGTTCACAACATATACAATAATGTCAAGAAGCCAGCTCTGATCAGCTTATCATTTGTATAATACCTAGCAACAAGACTTGCATGAGATTTTCAGAGCTGCAGCAGATAATCTGAGACCCACACATTTCTATTCATAAGACTGCAACAACAAGCTCTAAGCCTAAGCTTCTGTTTTTAAAGTACAGCTGTGTCCAGCACTTTGGTTGTTTGGTAAAGCGAAAAACAATATTTAAATCTATCTTGTAATGAGGTGACACTAACAAATTGGGTCTTTTTTCTGTCCCCCCTCCCCCCCGCCCCTTTTTTTCACCTTTTTCTTCTGTTACATGCTGTATGTACTGTTTAACATCTGCACACTTCAGCAGCAATGGGCAGCTAGGGTATTCTGAGTCTATCACAATTTGATCAAGTGGCTGGAACTTTCCTTGCTGCTGAAAATACATCAAAGGGATTACAAAAGCATTACTAAAATGTTAAGACACATATATACACACTACACAGATATATATAAATATATATGCATGCAATGGCCAGAGTTTTAAAATAAAGGATTTAAAGAAGATCATATTTTGAATGGTAACACATGACACATTCAGAAACTGATTACGAAGCAAGCTATAAATATTTATTTCAGACCAGTAAATACCTGCAAAATGCTGAATTCTTCAAACACTGCACTTAAAAGGCGAAATTTAAAACAACATGGGGAGAAACTAATGTGAAGTACAGAGGGATTTTTTGGAAGATGACATAAGACACAGTAGTCAGAGTGTGCCAATAGTGTTTTAGACCAAAACCTGTTGGATTAAACCCAGTGTCATAACTTCCATTCAAATTTTGCTTTTCCTTCCACAAAGATAAATCTCAAAGGAGCAGGGCAGCTTCTGGAACACAGTATTAACCTTTCACCTCTGCAAAGTCAATTCCAGTTTGGCCAGAATAGGGTTATAAAGTGATTTTGGCACAACTTAAATAGCCCCACATATGACAGAACCATCAAACAAATTTCGCCATTGCCAAACAATGCATAATCATTCAGCATGGTTTGGCACAACTGGCAACCTTCTCTTTGGAAAGATCCTTTAGCACATCAGTACAAAGGCTCTGTGAGCTTCTCATGCTTAGAGAGTGCGTGGTCTTTGGAGCCAAGACTGAACTCATTATACTGGTCAGCATGAAAAAAACCCCTTGGGGTATACTGCTTTCATTATTAATTAATTCTCTTGCTAGACAGTCAGAGGCTTAATAAAAGTAATCATCTATTGTTAAATCACAATAAAAACAAGAAAAAAATCCCAAACAAACACACAAAAAGCAAAACCAGAAAGCATTTAGAGAGTTTTTTCTCCTTAAAAAGGAAAAGGCACAATAACAGTGGCAAAAAGAAGTTAGGAGACACAAAAATAAAACTGCAAGAAACTCTTTCTAATAGCCAACTTACCTGCTTATGTACCAAAGCAAGGCAGCTGCATTTACATCGTGCATGGGCACAGAGCATAAGCCAAGAAAGGTGCTGTATAGGAGATGGCTCTGCTCAGAGACACACTAAGCAATCCCGCATCACACTATCAAAATCAAAGGACAGTGCAAAGGATGATCCTAAGATATCCAGCGATATCCAGTAGTTCAAGCTAGAAGTGATTGTGCTGCATTCAAGCTAACCTTGCGACAAGACCTCCCTTTACTGTAGAAGACACTAACTTAGGCAAGGAGCTGCAGGAATGCACTTGCCCTTTTTTAGGACCCAGAACAGCTCTGTGCATTTATCTGGCATCATGCCTCACCTAGAAAACCAGAAAACCCAGAAAACAATGTACCAAAAAAGTGAAGGGCAGCACAGGACTCTTCCCATGAACAGAAACAGCAGCAGTAGTTGTCCTTTACTCAGGCTACCTCAACACCCCTCCACATAAAGAGAGGAGATTTACTGCTTCACTAATTTAAGTTTGGTATAAAGCTTTCAAAGGGATGATGAATTCAAACAGTGCCCAGGGAACAAGCTAAACCACTCCTTGTGGAATGACCTCTTCTGATGGACCATCCTGACCACAGAAATACGGAATCCATCTCCACACCCTATACCTTAAATAATTAAAAAATCATTACAGAACAATAAGTTACTATTACAAAGATGTAGGAAGACTTTATATCTTCACCATAAAAAAATTGTTCTCCTGCATTCTCCACTTGCAATCTAAAGCAGAAAACAGCAAGCAACCTTTCAGAAATTCTTTTAGAGCAAGAACTCTTAGGATGCATAAAGTGAAACTATTGTCTCCACAAAACAAAACAAATCAACATTTCCATTTTATTCTGTGCCCTTTTCTTCACAAGCTGTTTATAAAAACAAATCAGCAAATTTACCTACGACTTTTGATATATTTCAGAAATTTAAGTGAGGTTTTGCTATACCCACCACCACCATAAACCAATGAAGCCATTTATTGATTACCCAACTTTTGGATACTTCATCATCCCATTGCTGTTCTATGATACAGTATCTTTACGAATACTGCTTCTAAAAAGGCAATGTTTCCTTTCAAGTTCAAGCTGCCACAGAAATATTATTCCTTCCTGCTCCATAGAATCCAAATTTTTCTTTTTTTTCCCCTCTTTCCCAAAATAACCGTTCTACTGATGCCTCAGAAAGGGCACTAGCTTGTTTTGATCTGATGACATGTCAGCATTTAAAATTCAATAGTTCTGGGACAGGCTCTCACAAAAAGACAAAAGAGATTCTCTTATTCTCTTAAAAAAGGAGGAGATTAGCGCTTGTTGAGATTGAAAGCTGACTCTTGTAACATAATTTAGCGACCAAAAAACTTGATGCAAATAAAAATACCTCTAGTTATTAAGATAACTCTGCTTTAAATGCAAATTAAATTTCCATTATTATGGAAGCCACTCTTTGTAAAATTAACATAACTTCTGCAGAACTGAAGACAGAAATAATGTTTTCTCCTGAGAATTCCAGAGAAAAAAGTAAAACAGGCTTACCTCCTTGTCTGCCTTTATGAGGTAGTAAAGTATCAGAAATAAGGGGTCCATTGGTGTAACGAACAGCAGGCGCCCATCTAGGTGACAGAAATACAAAAGTAAGCTTATACAATATATTGACTTTTTTGGGGGTTTAGGATGTTTTATAGGAGTGTCAAGGGCATTTTTTTTTTTAGTAAGTATCCCATATTTTAATAAAACGAACAGGAAAATTGTATTTGTAATTTTACATTAAAATACAGAGATAACTCAATTCTCTACCCTGCCAAACCAAAGCACAAGCTCCACTTCAGGACTTATGGCTTCATGTGCTCTGAGTTTTGTCTTTTTTCTGAACTGTATCAAAACCAGCAAAATTGAAGCTGCCCTCTATTGGCAGATTTGGGGGCAACAGAGACTTGTTTAGGGATACCACAGAGATTCAGCAATACTCCACCTCCAACACTGGGCAAGGCAACACTGTGCTGGTGGAAGAGATAGGCAGGACAAGAAAGAACTGCAAGAGCTAGTTAAGTTAGAGCTGCCTCTCATCAGTAAAAGCAGAATCTGATGCAGCCTCCTAACAGAACAAAACAAACCCAGATCACAAAATATGGCTCAGTGTGCTGCATTCAAGGTTACACACAAAGGAAGAACGTGGTCTCCCATTGAAACAGACACCTCTGCCCATCTGGAGTTCATTGCAGGACAATGGCTTAGTCAGGCTTTTTGTGTAATTGCAGATAATTGGAAACAACGTAACATCAAGGAAATTCACTAATGAGACCAAATAATTGATGACAATTTGACAGTAATTAGCAAACCAAAAGCAAATAAATGTAATCTTTTTGTTTTAAATCACATGATTAAGACAATTAAAGAAAAGGAAATCCTATTATGATGGCCCTAAAATTAACAAAAGATCATGTGGGAAGAATGTGGTTCAGGCAAAGCTGATATCCAACCAAACGTGTATTACTAACATGATGTTCCTTGTGAGGCAAAGCAAGCATCAGGACTACTTACAAACATGAAAGCTTTGATACTGAAACTGGAAAGAAAAAAACCCACTAGCCACTTTCTCAAAGCTTCCATTTAACTGTTTTTCACTGAACCTCCAGGAAAAGTTATTCTTCTTTCTTCTAAAGATTCAGACTCACAAGAGTGTTTAAAGACCTCTGCCCTTCTCTGCAGATAACCAGGTAATTTGTTTTAACTGCAAACACACAGCATTTTGTGTTGTTCTTCTCCCGACCGTTTCAGAGATACAGCAGCCTTAACATTCAGGAACAATTTTTCCACTGTATTTTTTAAAGAAAACTGAGGGCATGATTCCTTAAGGCAACTGTTTCCCAAGGGCCAAAATAAAGGTTAGAAAGGGAGAGAGAGAATGCAACGTGGACGTAATTGCGAGCAGACAGCAGACCCAGTCTGTTGGCTCACCCCCAGGATGGAGCAAGGAAAAGCTCAGAGACATACTGCTTGCACTGCTTTATGTGCCTGCAGAGGATGTTTAAAAGTTAGCACACGCTTTGGGACATTACCATTAAAGAAGGCATATGTCTGGAAGGGTTGCTTTTATTTACTACTATAAATGGACTTTTCTCTAATGAAAAGGAATAAAATAAATACACCTTAATCTCCTGAATTAATACTTATGGACATGCTGCTCTGTGGACATGCTGGCAGACAAGCACTGCTACAATAACATCCTTACTGAAAAGGGATTGTGAAAGCCGTCACAAGCAGTTACACAAGTTTCCTCCTCATTTTCAGAAAGGTGAGCAGGATTGGAGAACATCCAGGATGGTACAGGCCAGCTCACTTCAAGAGAGAACACTGAAATGGCAGCTTCAGAGAGCAGGCCTGTCCTGAGAATCCAGCACTCAGGCTGGGGATTACGGAGGTAGTAAAAAGAACACAAGACCATACATTCTGGTGTTTGGAGCTCTAACACACCACTTTGCTCGGCTAGCTAAGGCCTTTGAGCCCTGTTTTTCCTGCCCATAAGATAATACTTACTAACTTATACAGAGGACTTGCTGGTGTGATTGACAAGGAAAGCTAAGTATTTTATGGCATTTCAGTTTAAATACAATTGAATTACTTACCCCTCCTTCCCCCTTCAAAAAATGACAAATGAACATCTGTCTAATTGAGGCTGCCAAAGGCAACCTTTTAAAGAGAAATGACAAAGCCCCCAGCCCTGGTTAAACCCATATGGCAAATCAGTCTATCAGAATGTGGGGATATGGTGCAGCATGCCTCAAACAACTACGAAAAACACCTGTAAATTTACTAGAAGAGAAAGGGAAGGTCTGTGTACAAACATTAGTTAAAGATGGGGAAAGATACATTATCCAACTCACCTTGTTGAACAGTCTGACCTATAAACCAGGAACGATGTTCCTCGTGAAAAGCTTTTACTTCAAACAGCTGCTGTGCACCACTGTTGAATAAGTAAAGGGTTGCTTCCCCTGTTGAAAAGAAATCTGGTTTGTGTTTGTAAGCTTTCACAAAAATCAAAAGAATACCCAATATGTTTGAAGAATGTGCCTTATATACATATAGACACACAAACATACACACATTCTACATAAACTCACTACAAAGAGAGCTCAGACAAAAAACACTATTATATACAGATGTTCATTTACCAGCTCTATAAACGAAACTGAATTTGAATCAATAAATAAGATGTGTGAATAGTTCATCTTACAACACAAAGCCTTTGATCCAAACCCAAATCAAAATCACTCAAGAAATCAGCTTTTTTCTGTAGTGAAAGGGGAAGGTGGAAAACAAGAGAATTCCCTCTCCTTCCATCACGTTTGTCTTAAAGATATCAGACTCTGGGTTAGGGGAACAAAAGTTTCAAACTTTTCATGGACAATTTGAAGTACTTTTTTTTCATGCACCAAAATGGATTGCGATGACTGTGCATGGGTAGACGTATAAAGTAAACAAGGAAGCCAGAAGGAGTTGGTTTGAAGTGCCCATCAGAACCTTAAAAGTTTCGAAAGGAAAAGGAAGGCTTTATTTTAGGTCACCCCATAGCACAGCTCTACCACTTAACATTAGTTTTGGGTTACAGTGAAAGGGTGATAAACACACTGCAAACAGGACTGGCATTTTCCATATCTAAAATGGGAAGTTGCCACCCCTACAGAAGGGGCCACTGAAATGTGGTCAGCTGAGTCTGTTGGCTGGCCTGCTTCTATCTTGGTTATCAATCCATCTTCAAGAAACAAGAGCAATTACAGCATGGCTATCCTGCTCAAAACACATAAATTGCAAAGCTGCACTGACTTGCAGATCATGGGCTGGCTCAGAGAAGCCTCAGTGTAAGCCCTGAAAGCTGACATCAGCACTGCTCTTCTCAGTCTGCAGACACCCCCAGGTGCGGAGGGAGGTCAGCTAAAATGGGCAGACACATGAATTCCCAAAAATGACTGATAATGCATTTTTCCCCCCTTTCAAAAGGCTGGCCAGATGTTTAACCTCACTTAAGGATATAATTTCAGTTCTCTGATAATTTTTCTTTTGGGTAGGGGAGGAGAGGAGCAACGAGTAGTCATAAGGGGGAGCAGAGGTTTCAATCATTACCATGTGCACCCTCAACAAGGGTCTACACCACAGTTTGATCAGCACCACATCAAACTACTCACAGAAGTGCTGACTGAACAACTTAAGACTCCTACCAGCGAGCGTACTAGCCAAATCCAGTGGTGAGCTACAAAATCTTGGGAAAGGGACCCTTCTTATTACCTAAGTACGGCTCCTTAATTTATGTCATTATGCTAAAAGGACAGTCACCACAATATTGTTAAACAGAAACTCTAGGGGATGGAGAGAGAACCTGGGCAGCTTTGCTCACAACTTCACCGAAGTTTCTTGTGGTACTCCCAAATTGCAGTCTGATCCTACTTTACAGTCTTTGTAAGGGATAGAAATTTTGTCCTTTTTACCTGTCTATATAAAGGACGAAGCATGCTTTTATTTAATGATGTGGTTAGCATGAATTCTACAGTGTGCTGAGTCCTTCAGTGCCTATTTATACAATATCTGGCATCAACAATTCATCTGTTAGACCCAAAGGTAAGGAAAATACATTAATAGTGTGTTCTCAGTTCTTCCATTTTCAGACTTTGTCTTTCTAACAGGCTACATAACTGAAAGTTTATGCAGGCCTATAAATAAGGTCCTGTAAATTCTAAAGGAACACACCCAGGCAATCATTGCACTTTAGGTTTTCTCCAGAAAACTTTCCCAAGATCTCTGATTCTACAAGGTAAACAGATCTCTTTTTACACAGAGAAAAACAAATTAACATCTATGCTTTCAAAAACATAACAAACTACAAAGCCAATATGCTACAGCAGGAAGTAATAACACAGGTGGAAAATAGATGTGGCTTTATATTCCCAGTGTAAATCTGAGCAATCAAGAAACAGGTAACAGGATGAGGAAGCGATTTTACATTCTGTATTATTATTTTGGACAATTTTCCTCTTTCAAGAACAAGTATGGTTCTTATATTGTGACACTAAAATGTATCTGAAGACTTTAGTTACACACATATGTGTAAATACATATAAATACAAGCAGTCAATTTCAGACCAAAACCATAAAACTTATATCTACAGAACATAAATAAGCTTAAGCAAAGATAAAAAACCAGCATGAAACATCTTTCAAACACAAACATTTTTCAAACAGAATGTTAACCCTAACAAAGGCTTACTGCAAGTTTC
Source organism: Falcunculus frontatus (assembly GCA_013398115.1). Classification (NCBI taxonomy): domain Eukaryota; kingdom Metazoa; phylum Chordata; class Aves; order Passeriformes; genus Falcunculus; species Falcunculus frontatus. The sequence goes on along the minus strand of VZRV01003626.1, from coordinate 135,693 downwards.
TGTTGCAGTATCTCATACTCCAATTATTAATTCATCATAGAATAATAAAAATCCTTGACAAAAAGAACAATCTCACTAGAAGAAAGTAACCATGGGATGGTGGAGTCATTTTATTGCCTGTATTTGCCAGTCTTTCCAATGTATTTTGAATTCAAAGTGCCTCATCCTCTATTAAGGAGAAAAGAGACACCATGACCTGAGCCAGGAAAAGAAAATTAGATTTAAAAATGAAAAGACCCAAAAAGCTTGGTAAGTACAACTGAATCACTTCTTCTAACTCTATTTTATAGCATAAGATGAATGCTAAGAAGACTAAATTTGGATTTAAAAAAAAGCCTGGACTCAACACCCAACACTGTAAGCTCCCCAAAACTAATGCACTTAAAACCAGAACTTAAATTACACCCCTTTTTTTGTGCTGCCAATATTCCTGATGAATAAACAGTTCAACCAATTAAAATTATAAAAGAAATCCTAAATGTTTGCACAGCATTAACTATCTGGCATAAACAGCAGTATCTTTGGCACTTAAAACTTGTACCTATCATCATCATTTCAGCTTTGCGAAATATGAATCTTTTGGTGGTGGAGAGAATCAACCACAATTTTAACAGGCTCATGTCACAATTCCAGAACTTGCCTGTGCTTGGATTGCGCAGTTTTGTAAACAAGGGTTCGCTGTCAGGTGTCTTAGGGGGGTCAATAGCAGCCTCTGTAGGGAGAGAGGAAAAAGTTATGAACTGGTAAGTTGTGAAGTATTCCACATCTGCTCCTCCAAGACATTCAGAATTAATTGGATTGACACTTTTTGAAAACACACACACACACACATCTGCCTAAAAGTTATATGCCTCAACCCAAATTCATCCTACCTGATCAAGGCACTTAAATTATGATTCCAGACTTCCTGGCACTCTCTATCTGTCACAGGAAAGATATGCACCTGGGGATGATTTAGATTTTGAAAACCACTTCCCCCTAGAGAGCCTTCAGGCAAGAGAGCTCCTAAATTTGACATCCCAGTTAAGTAAGATGAACTGATATGCTGCCCTGATTAGTCACAAAGACAATGAGAATGGTTAGTTAGGCCAAGCACAATCTGGACATTAAAAAAGTGCAAAAGGTAAAATACAGATGAAAAGAAACTGTGATCCTTTAAAGCTTTCAGGAAGTCAGACTATGCAGAAATTAGCTTATTCTAGTTGTTACTTCTGTGAAAAATATGCACACTTATTTATCTGTTATGTACAAACTTGAAAAAAAAAGAGTGCATTTAATTCCCCCCACAAGAAAAAGAAGCTGAGAGAATACAGCACCTCTGGCTTAAGCCCCTTACAATTATTTTCTTTTCTATATCTTTGAACAAACAGAAGACAAAAAGCAGAGCCACAAAAGTATAATTTTTTCTGTGAAACTGAAAAAAGAAGGAAACAGCTACCACAAGGACGCTGACTCAAGTACAAAAAAACACATCTATAAGTATCCCCAGTTAATTATATTCTACCCAAGTTCTCTTTGTAGGGAAAGCCAAACTTATATTTATGAAAACAACTTCCCACATCTCAGTAAAGAGCACCATGACAGCATCATCTTTCTTAGCCTGCACACTGCCAGTTCTGTCTCAATTCCTTTCATACAGGCATTCACCAGAGCAAGGAAAATTACTAAAACATTTCACATATATAACCAGTGTCCAGACCCCAGAGAATGGACTGACAGGGATCAGGCTGATGTTTGCATTATGGTGCTGCTGAGGAACGCAGACAGGAGCAATAGAGGCAGACTGCATGACTATTCAAAGGAACAGAAGTGCCACATTGTAATTCCCCTTTCAGTAACATCCAGCGGGTTTGTGAAGAGGGAGCTGGCACAGTTCTTTGGCAAACAGGGAAGTAGGAACAACCAAAAGTAGCTGTCCTCCACCCTGGCTGAAAGCCCCAACATATCTGAAAAGGACAAGTGGACTTCTCACACCTGGCTGTTCACTGACACCTCAGGGGCAAAAAAAAAAAAAAAAAAAAAAAGCGCCCAAATAACTCTCAACCTTCACATCCACTCCTTGTTATTCAGTTGTGTCACCAACAGAAGCTGCCCAGATAAAGACATATGTAGGACACAAAAAACAACTGTATTTAGTGATAAAGGTGCTGGAGAGTAATAGTTCTCAGAGCGGTTCAGAGAATTTAGAGTAATTTTCTTCCCTTCAAACTTTTACTGAGTCTTCAGGTGGCTTGAAAAAGTGCTTCAAAAAGTTTCAATATAAGTTGAGGGCTTTTAATGGAAAAAGTCCGTATTTGCTAACCAGACTTGCTTCATATGCTGATACATAAACATACGGTTGTCAAGCTACATTTGCCCTGGCAAAGGCGACCTTCCAATTTCTAGAGCTGTGTATATTTCAATTCTTGACCACAGTTTAACATTAGCGTACTTTTTGTTACTTTTTAAAACACTGAAGTGATTAATGATAGTGAAAGAAACACGCTGCATGTGTTTACTTTGATGTGTTTCACATGAACATGTTAAAATATACACAGTAAATGTGAGTTTCAAAATTTAAAACAAAAAGCAAAACAAAAAACCCCCAAAGGAACTTTTAGCGCTCACTTGCTCTGCTTTCTTCATGCATAGATTGATGAACGCTGGGAATAAGTCCAGCTGAGCTTGAAGTTGCATCTTGTGAACAATTAAGTAGACAATCCTTCCTAATTAGCTGTTTTTAATGACATTTGCATCTTTATTAGGTTGAGATGTTCTCTTCCTAACCAGCCAGTAACACATTGAATTTATCCATCTCTGCTAAGCCTGGAGACTCCTGCAGGTAGGGAGCACTCAGTGTAACATACTCAAGGATACAGCGTCCCTTCTCTTCCTCATCAATCCTCAACCTTCCCAACCCAGATAACCACCCTCCATCATCCAGGCCTGCCCCATGCTATTCCAGGCTCAGCATCCTCTGCTCTGCCCCTCTGGCCCCGCCAGGAGCTCTTCCCCACGTGAAGAGCACAGCCCACGGAGTTCTTTGGTGCTCCTCAGGCTCCAAGGGGTTCACCACTGCATGAGGACAGTAGGGATCAGACCCTAACAAACAGACTGAGCTGCAAGCTTCTGTCTCAGCATCTCATGCCGATGGGATCAGAGTGTATGTTACGCTCTCCACACAGCTGCCACGGAAAACATTTTGCCTGAAGGGACATGCACACACACAAGGAGGAGTGAAGGACCGGGCAAAGGCAAAAGTGACTGCTTTGAGTTTCTTTAACATCCAATTTCCTCAAAATGTAGGCAGCATTCCACTCCATTTCCAGGGGCATCTGAAGTATATTTTTGTTATAGATTGGCTTTACTATATGTCAAGTTGGCAGACAAAAAAAAGAGGCAATTGGGAGAATGCCTGCTTGGAAAACTGGATGCAATATTAACATGGCCTTAAGGGCAAAGAAGGCCCTATTTATCTGAATTTAAATACTTCATGACTAGGAAAATGCTGAGCAAGGGATTTTTGATGTTAGGTGTCCAAACCTAACTTATTTGTGTTCTGGACTTCAGCCAGGAAAGGTAACTGGATTTCTTTAATGCCATTACATTTATCAGTCCTCATATTTCAGCAAGGATCTCTCACAGCTAAGAAAACACAAGACTTCTTTAAAAGCAGTACTGTAGCCATTTTCTAGAAAAACTGAGAGTTTAACTAGGCTGGGAATTTTTTTTCAGTTTTAAGGTTCACATCCAGATAAGAAATCACCTTACAGAAAACAAACAGAAAAAAGTAACATTACAGGGAGAGCTGTTTTATTAAATTCTAAAGGAAAACATCAGATGATTGCCACTATGCTTATTATAAAATTTCCCATAGCTCAGCCCTGAGAAACTTGTTCATCTACAAGAATACTTAGGGAGGGAGGTAAGACCTTTCTGAAGAGTACACTCTCTACCAACAGTGACCCACAGTCAGGTCAGCTTGCTAACATGTGTCATTACAGCATGATTTTCTCCTAGGACAACACAGACTACAATGATATAAAAAACTGATAGAAGGGTACAGAGGGGCTAAATTAATCCTGTCTCAAGGAGGTATCCCAGCCAGCAAGCCACTCTTTAAATTGCCTGGGAAGACAGAAGGCAGACACTTCCAGGAGGCAGCTGAACCCACCTAAAGCTTAATTCCACCTATTATCATCCCCTGCAAGTGTATGACTGTCTCCTTGAGCTTACAGACACCTCTGGCACTGCAGTGTGAGCCGGATGCAGCACCACTACAGCTACACCAGCGGAGGGAGTCCCGAGGTAAGCACAGTGAAGGACAATTCCAACGCTGGCCCAGTAACTACGTCCCCTTTGCTCATTACTGTCTACTGATTGTCCACTATTAAACAGATCACACAAAGTCCACCTAAAAATGTGCCTGATGTATCCATCAGTTTGGAGTCTACACACACATCCTCAGAATCCTGAAGCCGAGCGAAAGAGACTAAGGAAGCTTAAATGAAGCTTTCCATTACAGAAAAGGAGAAAAGATTATTGTATTTCATGGAAGTCAGACACACAACCAGACAAATTCTATGAGATACATAAACAGAACAAAGTGAAAATGAACCAGCTGTCAAAGGATTTCTGGCAACAATTCCTTCCACAATGGATAGATATGAGGCACTAATGAATTTGGTCATGAAAAGAAAAAGTTACCTGCTACAGCAACATAAATAAATAGAAAAACAACATAAAACTCCCACTAAGATCTATGAAACTGTTATGGATGATGCAAAGTCTATTCACCTTCTTTTTTTAAAAAAATGCTTATAGAATACTATATATAACAGACTAATATCAAGTTATATGGAATTCCCATGCAAAAAGCTGCCAGCCAAGCAAGCAAAAAGGCTGTAAATATCTGTCAATTGCGTAAGAGGAAAAAACCCTCTGAGAGCACAAATTTCCCAACCACCACCACCCTGCAAAGAAAGAGAACTATTTAAGTCTGGAAATATAAAGTTAAGATTTCATTTAAAAACAGATATTAAACCATACGTCACCTACACAAGTCTTTTCCATTCCCTTCTTAACTTCTAACTGTGCATGAAAGGTGTGTCAGATGGAGACATTATGATGGAGCCCATTAAATAGACATTTTATGGAAGACTTTAAACTATGCAGCCTAAGGGTACAGATAGGTTAGATCTAGTAAACATTTTGTGTTCTTTTTAGAATCTCAACCTTGAAGAAAATGGCTTTAATTCAATGCCTATGTCTTTTGTCATGCAGCATGCCCTGAAAAAAGCCCAGTGAAAATTAATTAATAAATCCAGTACTTTGTATCACCCAAATTTTTGATAATTTTTCTAAGTTACAAGGTAATTAATTCTAAGCATAATAAATGAATTCAGGTATGTACAGACTAAGGATACAGTTTCATAAATGGCTTCAAATGACCAAAGATCACAGACCATAGAAAAGTGCAGTCCTGGGGTCCCCAACTCTGCTCCCTTTTTGTTTTGCATCTCTGCTGCTTTTTTCCACCAAAACCAGCAATCTCATGGCCCCACAGCAAGTCAGCTCAGTTCACTGATCCAGCTGAGAAATAACCAGCCACAATGAAGTAAGTAATTTTCAATCCTATCAGTAAGCTCACTGGAACAAGAGACAGAACCCACAGCAGAAGCAGATGGTATAGAATATATCCTACTCCATATGGGACACAAGTGTCTTCGACCAGTGTGCACTAATTAGAAAACCAGATCATATGTGAATTTACAGAGTTGAGAAAGCAGGAGATGAGTCACAGGACTACCTTGTTGCTTCCTCGGCTCACAATACTCAGGGGAGCATTGAACAGCACCTCTGCAAACAGCCTATATTTTGCAGGTGCTTACATAGAGGGTAGGGGTTTGTACTTGCCCACACTTGATTTTTGGAAATATCTTAATTGTTATTCAGTTATGTAAACTGATGTTACCTCACCACCTTACTCCTTCTTTGACTGTACATAGTACTTGCTTCAGTAAGAGGACTTTTGCCATGCCTATTGTAAAAGACAGAATGATTATCAGTTTGGTTATCATGGCATTTTTTATCTGGTGCCCTAAGGAAATAATGTTTAATGTGACATAATTTAGAACATTCTACAATAAAAGATAGTATCTAAAAATGGCACTGTTTTCTATCTCGAATGCAACTTCACAAAGAAATGCTACTAGACAGTTTGAATGGTCTTTTGCTCCAGGACACAGCTATGCAATACAGCTAAATTTTAAGACTTATGCCTGAAAGCATCTTTTGGCTTCCCCTTATGCTGGCACAGTTCACTTCTTAGGCCAAAAAAACCCAACATATTCATGGACTCACTAGCTGCAATGGACAGTACTAATTCATCCATTACTGAAGTCTAGATGCTTGGCAGCTTGAGCAGGGTTTCAGCTGAATAAAGGGGAGGTCAGTCTTGAGAAGTTCAAGAACTGGTTATCACTTGAAAGGATAAGAACTACACACTTCCCTGCTCAATATTTATAGGGTCAGCACTGGTGCAGCTGTATTACTGGCTGAATCAGCCCTATTCCCATGTGCAGAGAGGCCTAAGTTGGCATAAGTTGGTCTCTTCGAAGCCAGATGGCAGAAAGCAGAAGTGGGAGATGGTGTTACACATTAAAACATCTCTTTTCAGTTATTTTATTTGCTATGCTTCCTTCTGGCTCCTTAGCTTGCCAGTTATATCTGCTTTATTCACAGCAGAACTCAGTATGCCTTTTAGGAGATGACATGTAAGAAATAGTGCAAATTACCTGCAGGCAAAGGGCTTTGTTCAGGGGATGCAAATGCCAGTTTAGGAGGAGGTTTAGTAAAATATGCCCACAGAATGCTAACTTCTAAAATAAGCATATCCACATTCACCTTATTAAAAAGGTACATAAACATGTGCACATATTTTATATAGGCTTTCTGATGTTTTGACTCAGCTGTTTAAAAAAAAAATGTATTTGTTTATTGTAAACCTTATTTCCAAGTTCTTTACCTAAATTATTCTGGAAAGTATTAATGTTCAACTATTCTGCTCAATTTTGACACTCATTACAACTTTTGATTCAAGTACCTTAACAGCCCAGCAGTATGATCTATTTTGTAGCAGATAAATTTAATTGGTTTTTAAACACTAAATGAAAGAATGTATCAAAGTGCAACGATGGAAAAAAAATTAATGGAAAATCTATCTACTTCTGTTTTTAAAGCAAACTACTTTCATGAATTAAGTATTCCACAGCTTCTTTTGCTATGACACTTTCTCTCACTATGACCCAAAATTTTCAAGTCAAATACTTCCTCGGTTACTGCATAGAGACAAAAGTTCCTTAGTCTCAGTTGAAAGAATGGAGGAGTAATTTAATGTGTGCTGATGCCCCATGGTTTGGCATGACAGCCCATTTATTTCTGCCTCCATTTGACTTTTGGCATATATGAGATTTGTTCAAACAATTTGCCAAGTCTAATGTGAAACTGCTCCTTTTATTTTTGAATAAGTAATTCCTAAAAATAATAGGATTGTTAAATTTCTCTCCCCCATTGCAACCCTTCCAGTTCTATTCATATGGCAGTTCCCATAAAACAATAAAAGAGCTAATCAATTTACTGTTTAAGAAAACAGCAGACTGAAAAAATGTGCTCAGCTAAACTTGTCTAGTTCGGAAAAATAAAGGTTGAAAGTAATTTTCAGCATGCAGCCAACCCCCACTTATTTTTCTAATACAGACAAAGACAGAACATATTAAATACATCAGTCTTTGGGTGTAGAGTAGAACACTACACTTAAAAACTGCCTTCAGTTCCTGACCTCTTTGCTAAAACCAGTGAAGGATATAAATAGTTCCAGTTCTGACATGACACCTATCCCTGAGGAATACTGAAAAAGAGACTGTCCTTCACACCAATCCTGTTAAGCAGCAGTGTGATTTTGGTAAGAATGGTTTGAAGCCATTATGTAAGAATGTTTATTTGTTATGTAGAGCCCAGATCAGATCTATGTCATAAACAGTGACTTTACCACAGTATTCGAGAGTTTTCCAAAGCCCTGCCCTTAGATTTAGACAGTCCTAAAATTAGATGAGGTCTCAGCAGTATTTCTCAGTCTAGAAAATAATTTCTAGCTCTTATGATTTTCAGAGAACACATAAAAAATGGTAGTTCCATGGGTGCAGCTCAAAAGGCAAGTAGAAATTTCCTATATTCACATAAAAAGTAGCAGGGTTTTTTTTTTTTTTTTAAGTACATGGATACTCAGTAAATACAGACAGAATCTGCTGTATAAAGCACATCATTAGTAACTTTGTAGCCATGAGAGAGCCAAGGTTTAATCTGCAGAAGCTACTACTTCTCTCTTAGTACCTGTTCGGTAGCTAGACCAGCAACAGAAAGCCTGTACAGGAATTTCTACATTCTCAAGGATAAAGGAGAGCTTGGATACATGGGTAATGTAACAGCCTTGACTACCCAAGTACCACTAGAAATGCAGAAGAGCACTATCTGGAAACTCAGCCATCCACCAATGAAGCCCGTGTGGGTCCTTCAGGACTCGTTAGCACTTTGGTGTCTCTGTACCATGATTCCTCCAGAACTCCAGATTCGGGAGGTCTTCTTAACCATCGACGTCAACTACTCTGCACAAAGCAAGCTCAGACCCAAATTTCCAGCCAAGCTAATAAAATCTCCTGGAACATGAAGCACAGCACAGAAACACCCAAGTGGGTCTACACAGAGCCAGCTTGGTCCATCAGGACTTATTAGTTCAGACACTGCCTGAAAGCAGCTGCACGGCAAAGCTGGTTCTGGAAACAGCAGAGATGTGTTAACATGGCACAGCACTTGAACTAATAAACTGCTAGTTCTGAGCTGAGCCTGCCCCAGGCTAAATCTGGTGCCTGTATATCCACTGCACAGTTAAACTGCAACTGCAGAAACAGCCTGAAGAGCTGACTCTATTTCAAGCCCAGTATGCACAGCTCTACTACCAACATGCCCAAATTTTCTGTCCTTGTCACCTCCCTCGCCACAACCAATCCCTCCATCTACCCTCTTCCTGTTTGTTCATTGTTTTCTCTCCCGGCCATTCACATCCATTTCTCCTTTCATTACACATCCCTGACAAGGCTGCACAATGTACATCAGTGGCTTCCACCCTTTCTGGAGTGATTAACACGGTTACCACCCTTTTCTCAGGGAACCGTCTCAACCAGATCAGCACTTCTTAACTCCTCCCCCACCACTTCTGGCTTTCCTCTTTGTCCTGCCCTTGGTGGCTCAATCCCTAACCAAGGAACCATTATGCTTTGTATAACAACAAAACAAATATATGATTGTATTGGTATGTCAAATTGTCCTGTCTTCATGGAAAAAAAACCCCAAGTATCAGCAGAAACACCATCACAAGACCTCTCAGCAGGCCAAGGACAAGCTACCATTTCTAATGGTAAAATTTGCTATCTCACCTAGAAGTTGTTCAGCAGTCAGCTCAGATACGACTGTCTGAGGCTCTTCTTTTCCCTTCCTACTCGGACTTCCCTTTGTGCGATTCTCCCATGCCAAACAGCCTGATGTTGGCGTGGCAGAAGGGTTGGTGAAGGCAAGGACTGTCACCAGCCTGCTGATAGCAACAGTGGACAAGGAAAGAATGCCATAGGAGAGACTGAAGGCAGGCAAAGACTGACTGAAATGGAGCACAGGAAGACTGGCCTGCTGATGGAATATCAGCTCTGTCTCTCAGCTCAGTCAGCTCTGCTTCCCCTCCCCATCTTCACCCACCTCTACAAACCATGCAAAGTAACTGCTGAGCATATGGTTTGTAGCTCTGTCTGTGATTTGTAGGCATGAGAGGGCCACTAATTATCAAACTTTTACAGTACTGGAAATATGACAGAATTAATCACTTGCTACAGAAAATGACAGTCTGTCCCTCTAAAAACAGTTCACACCATTGGTTAAAAAAGCCACACTGACTGCATCATTCTTCTAGCCAGAATCATGACTTCATCAGAGAACATGGGCAGTTCTACCTGACAGAAGAAATTCCTTGTTTCTGAGCTGTTTCCAGAACACTGAAACCAATATAAAAACTACGAAATCAGAAATAAAACTGAAACTTATCTCCTCGGTCATCACACATGCTCTGAAGGGCAGAGCAGCAATTCATTGTCCATGCAAGATAACAGCATACAGATGTGTGCTGAAACAAGGAAATTAGCAGTCATTTCACAACCTTCAATACTAAAGCAGGCAAGCATACTCTGCTCACTTTCTATAGCAATTAGGAAATGAAATCTGCGTGCTTTCTAGCTGCCATGTTTGGTATCAATCTGATGCTGTCAGTCACTGAAAGCCAAGTAAGAAAGGGTCTCACCTTTGCTTTACAAGTGCTTTTCACAGCTAAGTGTTTCTACATGTCACATCAACAGTAAAACCACGGTCAGACGGATTCTCAGAACACAGTAACTAAGGAATCAGAGCAACATGTGCACCATCACTCAGACCTCCAGCTACATCTTTGCCTTGTTCTAGGAAGCTACAGTAGAACTTCTAAGTCTGAATGATTGACAAATCCTGTATGATTTACGAATGCAAGTTTCAGTTCCCATTGTTTTACTTCTACACTCCTTACAGACCTCATTCTTTTTTACACTGGGATATCTAGTCATCTTGTAGAACCAGTCGCCATCTCCATCCACACAGGACCTTCTAAGATGTCCCAATCAAAGCAAGATAAATTGCATACATCCAAGTGGAGATGCTATTAGGTTGGGCAGGATGGTATATGCTATGAACCTTTCAAGCTGTTCTAGGAGACAAGCTAGCCAGGTGACTAGTTCAAACTAACTTAAGCACTTGAAACCAAGACCTTAGAAAGTGCTTTTACTTCAAGAAAAGTTTTGGAGCTTCTTGCTTAAAATGAAACCACATCTTGCCTCTTCCTCCTGCTATGCATATGATAATGGCCACAGGTACAAGAACATAAACAGGCTGCTTACAACCAGAAGGTGCTGGTAGACTCAAGTAACAAATGGCATTCAACTCACATCCAGAAACAGATCCTGTACTTACATGCACCAGTTGTTTTTATGTATGTATGTAGCATAACGCCATACAGGTATTTTGAAGATACAGATTGTCATATGAATAGAATTTTACCATCAAAGGACATTTTTGTTCTAAATCCAACTGCAGCCATCTTCATTCCTGAAAGTAATCAGGTCTTCCTACTACACATTCTGCTAAATAGCCAATGAAAAATTTCTGAGAGTCATTCAACAAAGCAGTTAAGAAATACAAAAGTCTGAAAAGTGATAACATGTTAACTTAAAAAAACTCTTTTCTGAAAATAAGGCTAAAACCAAGGTAAAATCATTAAATGTTTCATTTCAGCAGTCTCATTCATATGGTTGGCAAGTCTCATCTGCTGTGGAGTTCTGAATTTATCAGCCACAGACTTTTTTTTTAAATCACTATGTGCTTTGAAGTTCAACTAAGGCTTAATAAACTTTCTTACAGGTCTGGAGTACTATATAAATTTTGTCAGAGCTGTGCTGGCATAATTGGTAATACAAACTGTCTGGCTTCATGAAAGTTACAAGCTCTGGCTCCAATCCTGCAAACACTTACTGAAGAATTTAACTTACTGCACAGAACTGACTACTCATGCATAAGCTAAGCATATTTGTAAATATTTGCACAGTATGGACATCTGTTGGCATAGCCACTTATCTGATACAAGATTCAGCTTTAAATCCTAGTCTGTGTAGAGTCAGTATTAAAAAAAGGAATTCCTCACTTTATAAATTCCTTTCTTAGGCATCAAGCATGTCAGATACCAAAGGGTGGAATCAAAAAGTTAAAACCAGAGGAAGAGCGGAATCGGTGAAATCATAACAACTGGTTCTGTTTCTCATGTAACTAGAGAAGCCTGGTTTCTTATGGGTCTATGTCTCAAGATTGAGCTCCTGCCTTATTTTCAACCTTTGCTGATGAAGCTCTTGCCATACCTTTCCTTCAGTGGCGCCATTTACAGCGTTTTTCACATCATCACAGGCAAAGCTCATAAAATTACTCCAAAGAACTCCTTTTTATCAGGTTTGGTTATTAACACTTTTAAGTTATGGGTAGGGTAAGAAATAGCCACAGTACAAAGCCGTCCCACAGATAATCACGGAAGTTGCATTTCCTTAAAAACCAAACTAATACAAGACAGTGATGTCTCCTTCCTCTTAGTGTCTCAGCATTTGAGCACATCCTGTTTCACTCATCCTCTGTATCAGCAAAACATTTTGTGATCTGTTTGTTTAAACCTGATACTAGGGAAAAATACATGTAAGGGAGCAAAGGCATCCTCTCATTGATTCAGGGCTGAGTGGGAGAGAGTAAGCCTACCCTACACAGTGCTTAAGGCCTCGGCGGATATTGCACCTGCGGAGCTGCCATGTGGAGCTCTGCTGCTTCAGGATAAAGAGCTGAGATCTCGCTCAGGCTTAGGACTGAAGTCTGGTTGACAGCTGTGGCTTAGGGCACGAAACCGTTTCCTTCAAAAAATGCAGGAACGGACTGAAGGGATGGAGGCAAGGCGGGCCGCCAGCGCCGAGGAGGGGACAGCGAGACCCCATCAGGGACATCGGTGACAAAAGCCCTTGGCAAAACCCTTAGGACACACACAAAGAAAACGCACTAATCCAGCGAGAGAACGGGGTCCCTCGGGGAGTGAGGGCGGGTACCCTGCGGGGCCTCGTGTACGGGCCGTGTCTCACATCGGCCTAACCACATCCGGGCGGGGGCCGGCCGCACGCAGCAGCCCCGGCACCCGCCCCAGCCCCCGGGGAAGGGCGCCCGTCCCGGCCCGAGCCGGCCGGCGGGGCGGGANCGGGGCGGGCCGCGCCGGGAAGGGGCCGGGCGGTAGCGGGGCGATGGCTCAGGCTGCGCCACCGCTCCGCCTCTTCCCCTTCCCGACACACGCAGGGACCGGGCAGTACGGCCGTGGAGGGCGGGACCGCCGGCGGCAAAGCCCTTCCTCTCCCCCGCCCCGCAGGACGCGGGCGGGCGTGATGTCCCACCTAAAAGGCGCAGGGAGCGCCCGCCCGAGATTCGTAAGCGCTCGTGGTCCACAGGAGCGATAGAAGTTGCAGGGTCCGCGAACGATCAGAAAGTTTCATTAGTGAATTGCTCTCTTGGCGTGGAAATTGTTTTGTTAGTGCCTGACCTATTATATAAGCACACGTCTTAGTGAGTTTTGGGTGTAGGGGTAGGGTGAAAGCGAAGAGAGAAAGGAAGAGATGAGTTAAAGAGGGGCAGAGAAAGAGAGAGAGAGAGAGAGAAAGAAAGAGAAAGGAAGAAAGAAACAAAGAGAAAGAAGGAAAGAAAGAAAGAGAGAAAGGAAGAAAGAAAGAGAAAGAGGAAGGAAGGAAGGAAAAGAAAGAAAAGAAAGAAGAAAATAGATGGGAAAAGAGATCACCAGTCCGGATTCTAGCATTGATCCCACTCATGATCCTGTGGGCTGCTGCCCAGGCTTGGGAGGGGTACCTCTTTATGAATAGGTTTTCTCCACCCTGAAGACAGGTTCCTCACTTCTCATGTAAATTAGTTACCAAACGCAGTCCGATCTTTCAGACCTTTCTGGAAATGGGTCGGAGGGCTTTGGGGGGCTTGAGTGGTCTTGGTCCTCCTCCCTTCTGTCTATGCCCACTTCTTGGCCTCATCATTCCTGTGCTTGGGCTGTACTGCGTTGTGCTCATCTCCAGCACCTAGAGCAAGGGTGTTTGTCCAGGAACAGTGCTGCTCTACCTCTGCATGGCCCCCTTCTCCAGCCACACCTTGTTCTTCTCACAACTTGTCAGTACTGTGGTCCTTTCTCACAGTGTGACAGGGCTTGACACAAAGGGCACAAACTGAAACGAAGGGAATACCATTTAAATGTAAGACAAAAGTGACTTTAGTGCAGCAGGTTGTCCTGAAGGGCCATGGCGTCTCTATCAGCGGAGGTATTAAAAACCAGACTGGGTGTTGCTCTGAGCAGCCGCTGTAGTTGGCCCAGCCCTGAGCAGGGAGCTGGACTAGACCCTCTCCAGAGGTGCCTGCCAGCCGTGGCCATTCAATGGAACCTCAGTCCTACAAGCCTGATCATGGGCAGAGCCACAGTTCTCTCATAGCAGTCATCCTACCCAGTGTACAAGATGATCCTGGTAAATAGGTTCTGTATCTCCAGATCGCACCGAGGAGCCGTAGCCACGACACAAAATGCATATTTTCATGCACGTGTGTATATATGTACATAAACTTGTCTTTACCCACACAAGACTGGAGGGATGGCTACCTTCCCAGAGATTTAAGAATAAATATTATGTTATCAGAAGTATTAAAGTATACATATCAATTGTAAATCTCAGCGATATGAAACAAATATTAAAAACACACTAACATCTACTCCCCAGAACAGAGCAGAACTAACCAAGGTCAGCATATGCAAAACAGCTGAGCTGATGTAAGGCTGAAAAAAATAATTTCCTGAAGTTTGAGCATATACCTTCATCACTGAGATTACATTAATCTAAATTTGTTTTATTTTAATTTTTCTGATTTTTTTTCCACTGATTGAAGTAAGGCAAGATTTAAGTGCCAAGGACGACATTGCACCATGTGTTTTGAAGTCCCCAGAGAAATCACTTGCTCTTAGAGTGATTGCAATTGCAATGGCATATGCCTGGATTGGAACACTCACTGATGGGTCTTGTAAAACTCTCCTCACTACTTGTGTTAGCAAAGAGAGAAAGATGCTCACCAGTTCCACTGTAATCTGTACAATACCACTGGAAGAGCAGAACAGAGCTGATTGCTGTGTTTGAAACCTTCCTAGAAGGAAAGCCTTCCATGTGGAAAAAAGGGTTCTCCGTAAAATTTGGCTTCTAGTCCTGAAAACAACAACAAGTTTAGGATGTTGTCCACCGCTGAGTTTAACAAAGCTCTGGAAAAGACAGGAATCCAAGTCTGCAAGCCTCCAGATGCAGTGTGTGTCAGATCAAGTCTAGAAGCGTAAGCTGCAGTTGTTCCAGAGCTCATATTTCCTCCCTGACTGTAGTGGGTGATGGAAATGTTGTAGCAAACATCGCTGAATGTTTACAAAACTGACTTATTAAGCTCACATTTTTCAAAGCACCAATCCATCCTCATTTAGGCACCTGGTAAGCAAGCTAATTTTCAGAGGTGCTGAGTACTCCTACCATCAATTGAGCTGAATGGACATTTCAGCTGTTCATTTCTTTTGATTTACGAGCATCTCCCAGAATCTCTAGATGTATATTGGCCCTGGGATCTATAACGTCCTTTTCCAGGAACTTTTAGATAGAAATGTTTTTCTCAGATACTTTGACAGGCCCCAAACGGAAATTCTCAAATAGGCCTGGACAAGGCTCTAGAATGACATCAGTTTTGGAATAAAAATAATGCAGTATATATATTAAATATTTAAAACTTTCTGTCGTTACTCCTGCACACTTGATATGTACTGTTCCCCTTTATAAATAGAGGATATACTATATCATTATAAGCAAAAGATAAACTAATTAGGGATTTCTGTCAGGAGCTGATGATACTAAAATCTTATTTGCTTAAGAATTAAATACCTTATCTTCATGCTTGCCAACCCTTTTAAACTGTAGTGGTGTCTCCCTGAAAGAAAATGCTGAACTTTAAAACACTAGACTGATCTGAACTGCTGTGCTGATATCATTTTAAATACTCAGTTCTTAATTTCATGCACATGGGTATTCTCATCTTGGTCCATATGACTCATTAAGTCCAGAAAGTTAAATGCATCCAATATGGGACTCCATCCAATCTGAGGACAATTGTTTTCCACATTTCAGAGCCATTTGATTTGCATTCAGACTTCACCTGCATGCTGTCTGTTCATTCATTTCTGCTAGGGCTGCTTCTTATAATCCAAATATCTGTGCAAATGCAAGCATCCCTTTTTGTCAAACAAAAATCACTTACTTTTGCTGCCAAAGAAACGCTACTTCTGTCCACGTTCAGCTGCAGAATTTACCTCTTCCTCCTCCCCTACACTAGTTTTAAGTGAAGGCATTGTTAAACTTTGCTCGGAGCTAGAAACAAAAGAATGTATAGAAAGAAGTGTGATTCATTGTTAAGTCAAGGTTGTCATTTAAAAGACAAAAATATTTCCACATGATTATGTTTCATTTTACACTGTTTCAACAAATATGGGCCAGGTTTATCTGTTTTACGCTTCAGTGGTTCAAGCATTTACATGCATAGCTTTAAATCCATTGCTCTGCACGTTTAAGGGTCATCTGGATGTATGGATGCAAGGGTTACATTTAATCCCAGTAAAAGGCCTAGTGATACATATAACTTTAGCTGATGTACCAAGATAATTATGATTCATTTTAAGTTATCTAGTTTAAAATACTGTTCTAAGTTCATCATGGGCCAAATTATTGCTTTGTTTGGTTTTATTCAAAATAAAGCATGTGTGGCATTGAAACAAATTGAAGATACAGAGGCCAAACACAGAGATGGCATTGACCTGAAAGAGCGCATACCGGCATTGCAAACCAATAAAACATCATTTGAATTTCTGACTGAAATTCCAAGTCAATCTGTCAAGGTGAAAAACAGTTATTTTAAATAGTTGTTCATGACAGCATTTGTCTAAGCAAGTACTTCTCTTATTGAAAGTAGTCCATTTTAAAGAAAATAACAATATTCATTTAAAAGCACTCAAGAAGTGGTGAAAAATATTCTAACCAGCTCTGAACAGAAATCGCTTTGTCCTTTGCACGAAACAAGGTTGCATCACGTTGTGCACCTATAGGAAACAATTATAATTTTTTGGCCTTAATAGAAATAACCTACTGAGTCCCAAAGTTTGCTGGTATGTCAGGTCAAATAGCAGTAAGAGAGAGAAAAGGAAAGAAGGCAAAATTAGATGGGAAAATATAGGCATGCACACAGAAACCATGGGATTCATATTGCCTAATTTTATAGTGTAAATGTGTAGTTTCAATCTGATTATTTAGTGTCTTTTTATACTTAATGGAGAGAAACAGAATAGCATTCATCTGGCCTGCTTCGTAAGTTTAAGTCAGAGTTAGCCCACCTATCTAGAGGTAGATATCCAAATTGCAGGTACTTCAGATGAAAGGCAAGAACTTTTCTCCACTACCTTTTTTTTTTTTTTTTTTGGTCTATACTGGGAAAGGCCCCAGTTTACATACAGTTGTTATCATTGTTATCATTCTCCCTTTCCCCCAGTTTCTTGTGCATCCATCACGCCCTAAGAACGGATGAGGACCTTATTGTGGGGTTAGCCCAGCGGATATTTATTGACACAAATATGCTGGATCTAAGAAATGTTATTGTTTCTCTGTTTAATCAACCAGAAAATTCACTTATTGGAGGTGTGTTGCTATAGCAAGCAGACCTTGGTCTGTTTATAGAAGCTGCTCAGAATGATGTATGCTGTTTAGAGGAAAAAGTTGAATGAGTATACAGATTATGAGCTGGCTTGAAATGAACAGTAGCAACACTTGTTTAATGTGCTTGATACATTTATCCACAGCAGTAAGTTACTGCAAAATATCCTCATTATGACTCAGACACTGGTAAAAAAAACCCAAAAAACACACACACTAAAAACCCAAACCAAAACCAACACCCCCCCCAAAACCAACCAACCAACCAAAACCAACAACAATAAAAAAACACACACTGAAAAAAATCCCAAAACCCAACCAAAGAAAAAACCTTCTTCTACAAAACCCCTGAAATATTTTTTTAAAAAACTCCAAACATATGAGACTTCTCTAATATTTTCAGATTAAAACTTATTGCATCAAAAGCATTATGGCAGCCGTATTAACCCTGCCTTCCTTTACTGTGTATTTCAACAAATTTCTCAGCCCCACTAGGACACTCTCAGAAAACAAATATTCACTTGAAAAGCAGAGCATGAAAAAAAGCTATGAAACAAACTGTCCCGGTCGGTAAGAAAGAAAGCAACACTTGAGAATGAATGTCACGGTGAACCTTGTAAGTGCTGTGTGATGGAATTATTATTGTTATTTTTTCTGGTATTATCATTGTTGTTATTATTATTATTATTAGCCAAAAGTACTTTGACAGTCTTGATGCTGCAATTTTCCTTTCAGAATATCAATGGTTAGAAATGTAATATCTGTAAGGTAAAAAAACCTGTTAACAATACCTTTCTACCACAGTTTATATACATGGATACATACACTGTACATATATCTGTGTATACTGACACAACCATTTAAATACATATATACAGATATCTTCCATATAAAATATGTATATGCATATGTCTGTCTGAGTGTTGTTCTACTGAGGCTTCATTCCTTTGTTATCGAGGAACAGCAGTCTAAATTTTTCAAACATTTTTTAGAATACTATTTATCCTAGAGCATCCTGGTATATACTAAAGTACTATTTATCCTAAAATACTATCCATATAGTTCAGAAAATGCCACTTATTCTTCTCCTCAAACATCTTTAAACATCTATAATTTCTTTGGTGTTCCTATTTCTTCTCTCTGAGGAATTCTTTCTGAACAACCACTTTGTGATTAATGGTTTTATTCCTGCAATTTTTCCCTCCCTGCTGTATACTAACAGCAATTCTATTATTAAAGCAACACATTCATAATTCTTTTATCCAGCAGCAACTAAGACAGCATTACAGAGGTCCCTTATGGTTAATTAAGAAACTTAAATAGTTAACTTCTGATTTCAGACGTGCAACTCTAAACCAACACACTTATGCTTTTGCAGAAGACCCACCAGGCAGAAAGAACAGAACTGTCTATAGTGCTGTCTTCAGAGAGATAATTCCATGCAGACTTAGTTTCTTTCCTAGCAAATACTGTGTGCCAATCTGGGAAGCACGACTGTCACCAGTGATGGTCATTTGTGCACTTCAAACCCAGACTCAGCCTTGCAGCAGACCCACTGAATTTCTGTCACTGGGGCTGCCATAAAAGGTCTCTGTCCTCTACCATCAACAGAGTGGGACATGGAACCAACAGCAGTGGTAAAATAATTATGGAAACTCTGAGTGGTGTTTATAGCCCAGTTTTCTAAGGAAGTTGGTCTTAGGGGAACATATTGTGTGTTTGTATGCATGTCTGAGTCCTCTGTCAGTAAGTGGTCACTGACTTCAGACACCTTTGATGCAGGTTCATGTTTTATCAAAGCGCACACTTAGGCTGTGGAAAGAAACACACTTCAGGTGACATTCAGCTGCCCCTAAAACAGATACCCATCTCTGGGCAGCCCGTCAGCTCTCTAAAGTTCATGGCATTTGTTGACTGCAGGCTCAGTTTGGTTGCAGAATGGGAACACCTGGCCACCCACTTCTGGTCCAGTAGGGCACTGTCTCCCATAGGTCTTTTGTCATAATCTCTAGTTGCATGTACATGTGTCAGATACTTTAGGATATCTTAGATGACATTAGTGACCTTTCTAGGGAAGAAGAGGGTTGTGAGATAAAGAAACACAAATTCTAAATGCCTTAGTAATGAATTTTTTGATGTTCAAATGCCATAAGGCAGTGGAATATCAACATCATAGCCAAGATTTCTCTCTTTTAATTATTCTTTCTTGTTGTCATGCCTTCAGCTGGGATAGAGTTAATTTTCTTCTGAGTACCTGGTACAGTGATGTGTTTTGAATCTGGTATGAGAATATATCTTAATGTTGACAACACACTGACGTTTTAGCTGTTGCTAAGTAGTGCTTACTCTGAATCAGGGACTTTTCAGTTTCCCATGCTCTGCCAGCCAGCAGGTGCACAAGAACCTGTGAGGAAACGTGGTGCGGACAGCTGACCCAAACTGGCCAAAGGGATATTCCATACAGCAGAACATCATGGCCAGTATTTAAACTGTGGGGAGTTGACCAGAAGAGGCTGATCACTGCTTGGGGACCAGCTGGGCATCAGTCAGTGTGAGGTGAGCAAATGTATTGAGCGTTGCTTGTTCTTTGGGGTTTTATTTCTCTCCTTCTCCTTTTTCATTACGAATATTGTTATTATGAGAATTAATATTATTAGTATTATTAATATATTTTATTTTGTTTGAATTGTTAAACTGTTCCTACCTCAACCCATGAGGCTGAAGATTTTCCGATTCTCCTCCTGACCAGGGAGGGTGGGAGTGAGTGAGCAGCTGCAATGGTGCTCAGCTGCCAGCTGGGGTTAAACCACAACACATGTAGGTGTGAATATTCCTGAAGGCTTCCCGGCTTTGAATAATAGCATTTGTAAAATGGCTAACATGTGCATGGATTATGTGATGTCTAACAAGAACTTGAGCTTGTGCCATAGTTCAAAGGAAAATTCAATCACCTGCAGAACTCAAATTCACTAGAAAATTATCTTCATGGGTGAATTTGAAACTATTGTTTTGTTGTTGTTATTCTAAAACCCAAATATATTAGCAGGGGTAATCTGCCTATGCCCATCTGTGGTTATACATAGAAATCCCTCCCTGAGACCAGAAGTGTGGGCTGTGCAGTGGTTGTGTGAGAACTGAACTTTGCCTAAAAGTGAAAGCAGGGTGAGCTGTAAGCAGAAGGCACAGGGTTTAGAAAGAACAGGAAGGTCTATAGCAGTTTGAGACACCTGAGTTTTAGGTCCAAGAAGCCTCATTTAAAGCAGAATACAAACATTGCCCTCACAGATGAAGAAACGTATTTAAAACAAGTTGTTGGTTCTTCCTCTGCTGGAGTGGCCCAGTCCCACAGAACACAGATGTCTTTGCCTGCCTCTTCCATTATTCCTGTTTGTGACTTCTTTACTGTAACTGTGAGTGATATCAGAAGTAAAATAAACAAGGTTAGAGCATGGCCTCAAACACCGTCCAGAAACCATCTGTATTGTCTAACTGGTAGCAACTCCAGGTTTAGTCCTGTGCCAGCTAGTAAACTTCCCATACACTGCACCACCACAATGCCAGGGACAGCAAGACTTTCCCCAGTAAGTAATATGAGTAGTGTGAGTTAGGTTTGCATGGCAAGGTTTTGGTAGCAAGAGGGGCCACAGGGGTGGCTTCTGTGAGAATCTGCCAGAAGCTTCCCCCATGTCCGAGAGATCCAATGCCAGCCAGCTCCAGGACAGACCCTCTGCTGGTCAAGGCTGAGTCCAGCAGAGACAGCGGTAGTGGCTCTGGGATAATAGAGTTAAGAAGGGGGAAAAAGCCTGCACCATAGTAGACAGAAAGAGGAGTGAGACTATGCGAGAGCAACAGTTCTGCAGACACCAAGGTCAGTGGAGAGAGAGGGGCAAGAGGTGCTCCAGGCACCAGAGCTGAGATTCCCCTGCAGTCCCTGGTGCAGCCCATGGTGAGGCAGCTGTGCCTCTGCAACCCACGGGGATCCATGGAGGAGCAGAGATCCACCTGCAGCCTGTGAAGGACCCCACCCAGAGCAGGTGGATGTGCCCAAAGGAGGCTGTGACCCCACAGGAAGCCTGTGCTGGAACAGGCTCCTGGCAGGACCTGTGTCTCTGTGGGGACCCACGCTGGAGCAGCCTGTTCCTGAAGGACTGCACCCCATGAAAAGGACGCACACAGGAGCAACTTGTGAACAACTGTAGCCTGTGGGAAGGATTCATGATGGAGAAGTTTGTGATGGATTGTTTCCTGTGGGAGGGACACTACGCTGGAGCAGGGAGTGAGTCATCCTGCTGAGGATGTATGATGACAATGTGTGATGAACTGACTGCAGCCCCCATTCACCATCCCCCTGTGCCACTGGCAGGAAAGAGGTAGAGAAATTGTGAGGGAAGTTGAGCCCTGCCTGGGAGAAGGGAGGATGAGGGGAGGGTGTTTTAAGATTTGGGTTTATTTCTCATTACCCTGCTCTGTTTTGATTTGCAATAAATTAATTTCCCCAAGTTGAGTCTGTTTTGCCCATAACAGTAATTGTAGAGTGACCTTTCCCTGCCCTTATCTCTATCCACAAGCCTTTCCTTATATTTTCTTTCCCCTGCCCAGCTGATGAGAGAAGTGACAAAGTGGCTTTGGTGGACACCTGGCACCCAGCCAGGGTCAACCCACCACACAGGGCCACCCTGTTTTGCAGAAAGAGTACAGCATCAGCATCATGCTTCTTCCATTGGGTCCATGGAAGGCACTCTGGGTTGATTTATTTACTAGTTTAGACACAGCCATGCTTCAGTATGGCTCATAACATGCCCAGTGAGAATTTTTGCCAAATAGGACTACTGTAAGCAGGCACAACAGGTCAGTAGTGAAATAAATCTTGCAAGACTCACCTCTTTCTAGGACTTGTGGGTGAAGATTTCATAGAAATGGCCAGTTAATGCACTGTGAGCTTGACGTTTCTGGAAGTGTAAGACTTGCTGCACATGAAGAAAACTTGCTGTACATCTGCATCTGTAATCTGTGAAATAGGCTGTGTGACAACTGCAGATGAGTGTAGGTGCTAGTGCATGCACAGCGTCCAATTGCCCAGAACTGCCAGCCTAGGCAGTGATTGCCATGGCTCCAAGTGGACAGCCAGGCATGCAGGAATCCTTGACCATGTTCTTCTTTTTCTGACAGTAGAAATTTTGAGGAAGAAAAAGGACTCTTTTCTGTGGAAATATGAAGATATACCTAAGAGTTTAAGAATTTCGGTTGTTTGTGAGTTAATGGTTTCAGCTCCTATACGATACAAAACTTTTCACTTCAGAACAGTTTTTCATTTATCTTTTAAAAGTCTCCTGAATTCATGCGCAAAATGAATCTTACTGATAATTAGGTATTTGGTGAATTCTTAGCTTGCTGCATATGTTAATCATATTGAAACTATCTATACTCTAAGGTTACTTTTATTTCAGACTGAAAATCAGTATTCTCAGTTGAATTATGTATTGGCTTATGAAGTGTTGTGTCTTCACTACTGCAAGTCTTATTTTGTGAGCACTGCGAAAAGATTTTGTTGTTAATATACATAAAATTTGATTTCAGCCAAGTATGTTCTCAAGGGGCATTCTAGGAGGCAAAGGGTCCTTGTTACTTGGCACATCATTAACAGTATTTTGTAACCTTCAAGGCAGATAATTAGAAGAATAACTTGTTAAGGTTTATGTACCATCCATAGCTTTATTGAAACAAAGGACCTGTGTGAGATGCTGTTTCAAAGATTCTGCACAGATCAGGAATTGTTGTCTTTGACATAACCCTTATCAAGAACATCATACCAGAAATGAAGAATTGGCAATAAAACATCCCCTTTACTGGATTTGGGAAGTAACCAAACTGATTACAAAGAAAGATTGTAAATGGATTTAAAATGTGAAAGGGCTGTGCTAACTTAAAGACTGCTGTACTTGTTCCATATCTTTAGAAGTGACTGGCTGAAGACTGACTTGCCCATAGTCTGAAACAGACCTTTTATCATCTGTCTGCTGGATGGAACAATACAGGCATGTTTCATTTATTTAGAATATGGCCAGGGGCCAAAGAAAGATTAAAAATGTAAGCAAGAGTCAGTGCAATGGTTGTTCCTGCAAGAGTTAGGCATTTGGATTGCAGTATCAGCAAATCCACCCACAAAAGATATATTCCTACAACAGAGGATTTTCATTTGATGTCCTGGAAAAGCAATTGGTACGGTAAGGACAGGCTTACCCATCACTCCAGCAGCTGAATCTGGAATGCATTTGGCATTTACGAGAGTAAACAAAAGCAACTGACATACTTGAATAAGTTGTTTTGTGAGCAGCAGAACTAATGAATGCAAACAAATTCTAAAAAGAACAAATTGTTCCTTATGGAATTCTGTCTTTGTTCTTCAGCTTCCCTCATCATAATCCCAGCTCCCCTGCCCAGGCCCTCTGCACTTTTTGAGCCGGCTGAGACTCATCACATGCTGCAGCTTACTCAGAGCTGGGGTGTACTGTTGGTCCCCTGGCCCTGCCATAGCTGAGCTTACTGCATCTCTGTCTCAGTGAGGGCGAGTTGTCGGAGGACCTCTGTCCTCCAGAAAAACTTCATTGTTTTGTAGATGCCTGAGAGAGGTTCAAGCCTGCCTAACCAAGGGACCTAACTTGAGGTTAAATTCAAGAAAGCCAGAGAGCCAGCCTTGTTTCAGTGTTTCTCTCCTACCAAAAGCAACAATAGATCATCACTGCCTGTCTGAGACTAGGCATCTAATTTATGCAGACAAGGTCTGCCTTCAGAGAGATCCAAAGGTATTCACCTGTCTACACTGACTGTAGAGGGAAGCTTTGCTTTAGGAGAGCTTATTCTTGTTTCCTGAAATGTTTGGTCAAGTTAAAAACCTAAGGTAAGACTCCAGTTTAAGCCTTATTTTTTCTAATTTGATTGAAACTGGCCATGGAGGTCAGGAGAGGAGGACAGATTGCTCCATTGTGGGAATTATAGGAAACTATGCTAAAAGTAATACCAATTAGGAGGCACATGTATTTAATGTAATGGTTTATCTGCTTTAATGTTGCTCTAGATAATGTAGAAAAATACTGCAAAAATAGAATAAATTTTCATTTAGTTTCATTAAAACTTTTTTTTGAATAGTTGAATACAAGTCCAAATCCTGTGTCTATCTGAAAGGATTTAATTCAAAAATGTAGGAGAGTTCAGTCCAAGATTTCCTTTCAAATAAGAGAACTGATTCTGCTACATACATTGTTAGAGAGTTGAACAGAAGACTAAAACTTCTTGAACATGAACTTCTGTAGAAAAGGCATGCATCAGTTGAACTCAGATTTTCTAATATACCCGTGTCTTATGAAAGTACCCAGAGCGGTGGCGGATGTGATTCCTTAATCTTTCTCCAAAATACATTTTTAATTTTTCCTTGATACTCAGGTGGATCAGAGATCTACTGTTTTATGATTTAATTCTCTTCAACTCTTTTGGAACATGTAAAGCTCATTACACAAAAAGAACCGGAGAACTGCTGGTTCAAAGGGATAGTAACAGAACTTGAAATAAGTCAGTTTGAATTAAAGAAGAAGCAAGCTGAGCCTGTAGTCAAAAAATCTGACTGATTTCAAGCTGAAATCTTTGGCACATTTGGATAACAAAGAACACAGTATAAAATGAAGGTGTGTGCCTTCTTGTCCTCTTGGGGTGAAGCCGGAGTGAGGAGATACTCTGATGGCAGTTCCACTGTGCTAGTGCAACCACAAATGTGACTGGGAAGTGGACGAGGTCTCACAGGAAGCCTGTTTTGAGCTCAGTTTCACAACAGAAGTGAGCTGTTTAGGAGTAAGAATACCTAGTTTTTTTCGGTGAATGTTGGAAGACTTTGCTCTAAGACCTTGACATTCACAGTATGGAATGCCTCTCTATTTGTCCCCCGATGCTCGCTTTTTTTTTTTTTTTTTTTAATTAAGTGCTGGTTTGGCCAAGGTATGCATTCGTGAAAAGTGCTAATAAATCTCTGATCACCTGGGCTGGCTTTGTTTCGGAGACAGCACCCACAGGAGTGCTGTGTCCTCTTCTGTGAGCAGTGACATTGGCACAAGGAGGAGCAGTCCTCCTTGCCACAAACAACCAACCTGCCTTCAGAGGGCAAGCGGGTGAGTTCCTTCATTTGTAGTGAGGCTTTGCTTCTTCTCTTCTCCACCATGCAAATACTCTCTAAGCCTTCTATGGTCTGGCTCTAGACCCAACTGCAGTCACATTTTTCTTCACAGAGCTGAAATAAAATTTTACAAGTCAGTTTTGCTTAAGCAGCAAAATGCTTGGGGAACCATCCTAGACTCAGGGAGAGGTATTTCCACTGAGGTATTAAAAATACTGATGTACTAAAAATATTATCTGAATATTGCTGAAAAAGAAGAAAGCCTAAGAAATATGGAAAAACCTGCTTGGTTTATTTGTGCAATATATAATTTGTGAATTACATAGAACACATCTAGGACAGTATCAGTCTGTGGGGAGGATATCTTAGTTCTGCCTCGCAGGATTTCCACATTTAACTTACAAGTAGAGTGGTAAACCAAAGCTAACACCTTTTTTTTTTTGTTAAACTAAGACTTCTATGCTGAACTCTTAAGTGATTTAATGTGGAAATTCTGAGGGACAAAAAGCAGAAAAAGGAAAAAGCAATTGTAAATAAACCCACAAGAAATAAGGAGGATTTTGGCAAAGGAGGATAAAAAGACAGAGAAAGAAACAGAGAACTGAAATATATCTAGTTAGAGAGAATGAAGGAGTAACTGCAGGGAATACCAGAAATTTCCTACTCATGGGACCATATCACCGGCTCAGACAGAAGCAGCTGTGCCCAGCAGAGACCCAGATTTGTCAGATACCCTGGGGCTATCTTGACAGAGCCTAAACCCAACTTCCAAATGCCAAGCGAAACAGGGTTAGAGATGAAGAAAACTTTTTACCTCAATAAAAAGCTTTGCCTTAAATAAAAACTTTCAGAGGGCTGCCCCCCTTCTCCCGTACTGCATGAAAAATAGAAAAATTTAGCAGTCAATAGCTATTGGGCTCTGTTGTCAAGTTCTTGGTTATAATGCAGTTTGGACAGCCACAGTGGATGAGGCCAATGGGGGATTCAAATGGAATGACCTTCTTTTGTTACAATTTGGTTTTCAGTTTTTATTAAAAAAAGCTCTTTAGCTTAGGTCTCTACCTAGGCTTTTTTTGTAACTGAGATATAAAACAGTTTGGCTCCATCTTAACTGGCCAGCCAAACTGTTACAAGGTCAGGCCATAAACAAATTTAACAACTGTTGTTAATTAAATAGTTATTGTAGTATAGATGGGGTCAAACAAAGGGTATGTGTGGGAGGGGAGGGAAAGAGAGGGCCTAAGTGGCAAAAGGTGGGGGAATCTTGGCTCCTGACTTAGAAGGCGTGAACAAGCAAGAACTCTGTGGAAAAGACTTCTGGGACATAACAATAACAGCATTTCAAATTTTGGTGCAAATATTAAGAACTTAATAGCAAAAAACCCCAATTCATGTTCTCTCATTTACACTTTCCTATTATGTGAAACCATCTTGGTAAGTCTTGGCTTTCTTCCAGCAGAAATCCTGTATCTGCCTCTATCAGTGGTATCACTTCAATGACATATTAATGCCTCCCCATGCCAGGATGTTGTCCAAGTTCCAGCTGTTTGAAAGAGTTGTTACAGAATGGGAATTCCAGTTGGAGATTTATAGAACAGCAACAGGGAAAAAAAAAGGAGGATTACATTTAATTTTAATACTCAGAAATGTGCTTTCCTTGTCATGAAAGTGGAGCCCTGGCTGCGTGTCTGCAGCCGGCCTTGCATACCGATTTTGTGTCTGCCTAGCTAGAACCAGGGCCTGTGATATGATCTGATTTTGACTCTACAGAGGAAGGTAGGAGGAGCATAATTTATGTTTCAGGTCTGTAAGGCTTTTTAAAGTTAATCGGGTCCTTTGGGTCTGATATAATTTGTGTAAGATTGCTGTTGATGATTAGAATAGCTATTTAAGATTTTTGTTAATAGTCTGTTACATGGACCCAGTGGAAAGATTCCAATAGCAGTCTGTTAGTTTTTCCCTGTCACATTCAGGTTACAGACCCTTCACAGATGTTGTAAATAGACATCAATACTAAAAGGGAATATTACACAAATTAAAATCATAAGTGTGCTCAAACTGCCAACATAGACATTTTGTTAAAAACATCTGTCACATAAAAGCAAACATTTAAGGCCATTATATTTATAACAATTGTTTTCATTTTTAATACGTACTACATATTTTTCTTTTCTTCTGTTATTATTGATTTGAATATTTTTTCTTAGACTTTAATACTTATTTTTTCCAACATTACTTATGTTCTTGACCATATAAATAATAATGTGGACTTTTAATGAAAAGAAATAAATCTCAGTGGTTGGAAATCTAGTGGATACTTGCACAATGAATGAAATGAGTCAACTGAGAATCCAACACCATGTTCTCCAAAAAAAAAAAAAAAAAAAAGTTATCAAATGTTGCAAACACAAGTATTAAGCTGGATGTCTGTTCAATTACATCCAGTTATTCAATTCTGTTCTGAAATAATTTCTTAGGTGAAAAGGATAATGACATATAAATGTCCTATTCTGGGCCTTTTTGTTGCATTACTGCTGATGCAGCTGTTCCAACTGTAGAAGTACTCACCATAACACTGTGCTATAGAGCCCCCCAAAGCTGGACAGCCTTGAGGTGCTTTCTAACTAACACACCTACTGCACCGGTGTTATCCACCCTCCCTTCCCCCTTTCCACTGCTGCCTCCAGTTTCGGGGTAAATCTGTGAAATCTCTTAGCCCAAGCTGCTCTAAGCTTGTCTCACCAGTGCTGTTTCTACTACAAATTAAAGAGAAACCCTCAGTGCCCCCATTTACCTTGCTTACAGCTCCTCTCTCTCTTATGTTTGCTTTGGGGAGAGCTATTTGCAGCTAAGACAGAAAAGAAGTTAACAGTGAAGAAATGGGGACAACTGGACCTCGTGCTCAAGCTCAGCCTTATCTCCTTCCATTTGTAGCAGCACACCTTCACACTTCCTAACAGCTCAAACTTGGCAGAAGGTTATATAAATGCAATGAATTGTCACAATCAGGAAGAATTTGCTGCTCATGGAACAACAGTCTTGGTCTGGTTAAAATCAGCACTTGCTGTTTTCTTGATTACCTGTGTTCTGAAAACCACTTAAATATATGATCAGCTTTAAGTTCATATTTAGCTTTTCCTTAAGTTGATGAGATATTTCTCGATGTAAGGCCTCCATATGATTAGATCCAGTTGAAGAACAGTTGCAGTCTCTTGAGACACTGTTATTTGTGTGGCACAGAGGGTGTGCTGGACCCTTTTTCAAATGCAGAGACACAGCCCATGGCTAGAGGAATTGTTGAACCAACTTAGACTCAAACAGAATAATGAAAAATGTAAATACTGACTTCAGGTTCCACTCAAGAATGGAACAGATCTCACGGAGAGATGAAGAAGGTGTTCTGTTGTGTGGGACTGAGTAAGCCAGGCCCGTAGCATTGTAGAAATGTCAGTTGGAAGAGATGCCTGGAGATTTCCTGGTTATCCAATGTAACCTCCCTCTCAAAGCAGGATTGCCACCAGTGCTAGAGCAGTCCTTACTCCGAAAGAACCTTGTGATTTTTTTTTCATTGTTGTGTATCATAAGTATCATTACCTTTTGAAAGTGCCATGTACAGCTTCTTCAGAATTATCCTGTGGGTCAGGAACAGGCCCAGGTCACTCAATAAAGGCACAATATGTTAAAAAGTGCAATTATTATGACGACAATAAAGCCAAAACCAGAAGTCACTGGGCTTCACTGAGTTGGTGAAGCACAGTCAAGAGTCAGATAGTAAAGGGTATCTTTGCAGCATCCTGCTGCTGCTGCAGCAGGGTTCTGGTTTGCCATAAGTCCTGTCCTGACATTCTGTCACATCTGCCAGCTTGCATAGATGCCTCTTTATGGAACCAGTGAATCTCGACTAGACGCCTATATTTAGGAACTCCATTGACAGTAGTAAATAGATTTCCACTGACTGCAACAGGAGCTTACACAACATGCTCCCAGATAAATACCTGCATATAGACAGCTGTAGGATCCAGATCCTACCTGGAGTGGCAAAGTAGGAGGTTTCTGGAAGAAGAGTTTTGAACCCTGTTTTGAAGAATAATATGTTCATCACTCATCTTTATCGTGGAGGTACAAATCCCCTGTCCCTAATGATCCAAATGAAATATGGAGGAGGCCATGCAGTATAAGTGTATGCACTAAAGCAGCCTCTCTTCTCTCACATATTCTACAGGGTTTCTATGCTGTCTAACTAACACTTAACAGTATAATCATTGTAATTTTTTAAATTTGAGTATTTAGTAATAAGTATTTAATAGTATCTGTTCAATTGTATTATGTTATTTTTCATTTAACAGAAGATCCCTGAAAGAAACAATAAGAAAATATAGTGAACATGCATAAAAAGAATGAGCTACTACAGTTTCACCCTCAAAAAATGACATGATGTATTTTTAGGGGTTTTCAGTGGGAAAATGGAAACACAATGGGTCACAAATAAAATGTTGCTGTCAGAATAACTGCTTTTATGAACTGCAAACCAGAACCACCAGACATTCAGGCAGTGTGTAGATAAGAACCATCAGCATCAAGGCACTAAACGGACAGATTCCTGTAAGGCACATAGCTCCTAGGTACGTGACCTGCATGGGATCCTGCATGGGAAAATTATACAGTTCCTGAAATATGTCAGTTCCTCTGTTTTCTTCTCGTCTTAATTTTTCTGTGCGTCTTACTTCAAGATGCCTAATTTGCTGTGTTCAACATTAGTTTCTGGAATCATTTCTCAGCTTTGTGTGTACCTTGTCCCTTTATTTCCACATTTTGCTCAGTTACTGCCATTTGCAACATGAGTTCTGGTAGTGTTGTCCACCTCTGTTCTTTATGAGCTTAAAAGTGAATGAAGTCAGGCATTTATCTACATGTCTTTCTAATTTATTGTCAAATTATGTTGTCCTCTAGAACTTACCAGGTATGTCAATAGAGATTTCAGAGGACAGATTTAGGGTGCATGTATTTCCAAAATATTTGCTTAGAGCTAAGGGAAAGAAGGGTTTTTTGCTGATTTTGTTTGTTTGTTTGTTTGTTTTGGTGGTTTTTGGGGTTTTTTTTGGTGGGGTTTTTTTGGTGTTTTTTGTTTTGGTTTGGGTTTTCTTTGTTTGTTTTTGGTTTGGTTTGGTTTGTTGTTGTTGTTTGTTTTTCTTTCTTTTTTTTCTGGGCAAATGAATGGGAAGGTTTGGCAGGAAACAAAATGTAAGAATCAAACTGCTAGGTTATTTTTTTCAGAAAGAATGAAACAATAGTGTCTATGTTGAGAGGTAGCTGAGGGCCACTGTAACCTGTGCAGGGGTCTGGGGGAGATTTCTCCCCTAAGTGGTTTTGCTTTGCAACTAGACTCTGCTGGGACAGAGGTAAGCTACCGTGGGGAAAAGACAGCATGCAAATATTAGCCGCAAATCCACTGACATCATCTCTCAGTAACTCCGTGTGCCCTTTTGTCTTGCAGAAAAGTGGTCCTTTGAAATCTCTTGCCTGTCAGCCAAAACTGGGTTGAAAAGTAACAGTCCCCTGGTACCAGAGGGGAAAGGCTGTGCTGGCCAGCAGACTGGCAAAACACGGCTGCTAACTCTGTGCTCTGACAGGTTGGGGAAACACAATCTCTGGGGCTTGTTCTAGGTCCTTCCAGACCTCACTAGGAATGTTCATTGCCTTTTCTGGTGCTGGCTGAGATTATCTATGTATAGATTTTCCCAGCACCTGGTTCAGATCCTACTTCAGGCACTCCCTGGCAAACATGATTTTGTAAACACTTCGTAGCACTCTGCCTTTGTGCCTGAGTGTTGTGTCTATGGCTGATCTCTTCCTTCGAGCATACAGCTGCACAGGAACCTGTATTTATCCTCATATTCATTGTGCTTTCAACTGTGTTCGGGTCTTACAAGTGTCTTCTATTTGTTATTTTTCTGTAGAAGCCTTTGTTTGCCTAAGTCTTTGATCTCACGTATCCAAACATAAATATTCTCTCAAACACTGTACTCAGATGGCCAGAGGAAGGAACAGTCTTTGCAAATATGCATTGTGTCAGTATCTCAAAAATCAGGCAAAGTCACATTCATAAAGCCAAGCATTATCCTCTGTTTGTAAGACAGTAAAGAGTAGGGAAGCTGCTTATCACTGCACAGAGCAGCCCTGCACAGGAGGGGGCAGGTTCCAGAGACAGTCAGTCCTGTGCTGGTAAGGTATTGTGGTGACATGGTGGGGGCAAACAGATCCGTGGGAGGGCAAGAAAGTCATGGAACCCTTTTCCGTTCCGATCTCTTCCCCAGCAGAAAGCTTAAGTCCCTTACAGTCCCCATACTTTGGCTTTGGGATGGCAGGGATTATCAGATATATCTGGGGAGTGCTGTGTCTTCCAGGTACTCTTCATGGTTGCTACGAGGGAGGCTCTTAGAGCCAGCTAGTGCCTTGGTCTCCCCAGCAAGACAGCTGCCACGTGGAGTGGGAAGGTGCGGATTTGGCTATTGCGACTTCATTTTGTGCGGTACATTCGAGTAAGAGACAGAGTTGCAAATCTTGCAAATCAAAAAAATCTTGCTTCAAAATGCCTGGACACTCTGGGAGTTCTGTAAATGCTATGACTGAGCTGTCATTTCATAGGAGAGAATCAGAGGATGGACTATTTTAGCTTCATGACTTCTGCTGTGGCATATTTATGCTTTCCAGTGGAGGTCTCCTACAAAGATGACTTCCCAATTTCTTTGGATTAAACAGAATGAATGTGACTAAAAACCCACAAAATGATACCTGCTTACTTCTGATATCATAATAAATTAAATGAATGTTAAAAAGTAAATGTGTATGTTTTTTCATGCCCAGAAGCATAAACTGATATCTGTTTTGTTAAGGATCTCTTTAAAATGGATCAAATTCCAGACCCAGTTCCTCCTCTGGCATGAATTCCCCCAGATGCCTATGCAACCACCTCTGTTTCCATAAATTGTGGATCTGCCCCAGGCAATTTAAAGTATAAGTTTTAATTTTGGAACAATGAGACAGTCTGTCTTCTCTGGAGCGATCTTAAGTCACTGGGGTTTACATGTTTTCAACACCTAGAAACTCTGTATCCATACACCAGTAAAAGAGGAGGGGGCTCAGTGACTGGTCAGAAAGCAGTGTTTGTAATACGTCAATTCTAGTAATTTCACTTTAGTTTTAAAAAACCACTAAAATTTGGTTGGCAATGACAGTGACAAAGGGTGTTAAAGAAAAGGACTCTGGTGGCCTTCCCGACATAGTTGTGGAGGGCATTTGCAAGCCTGCAAGCCTCTCTCCGAGGAGGATAAAGAATCATAGAGTTGTAGGATGGTTTGGTTGGAAATGATCATCTGGTTCCAGCTCCCCTGCCATGGGCAAGGACACCTTCCACTAGACCAAGTTACTCAAAGCCCAGTCCAGCCTGGCCTTGAACACTTTCAGGGATGGAGCATCCACAACTTCTCTGGCAACGCGTGCCAGGGCCACACCACCCTCACAATAAACACTTCCTTCGTAATACCTAATCTAAACCTATCCTGTTTCAATTTAAGGCCATTCTCCCTTGTCCTAGCACTACATGCCCTGGTAAAACATCCATTTCCAGGTCTCCTGAGCCCCTTTTTAGGTTCTGGAAGGCAGGTATAAGGTCTCCCCAGAGATTTCTCCAGGCTGAACGTTCCCACCTTTCTCAGCCTGTCTTTGTAAGAGAGGTACTCCAACCCTCTGATCATCTTTGTGGCCCTCCTCTCACCCACTTGAACAGGTCCGTGTTCTTCCTGTGTTGGGGGCCACAGAGCTCGGAGACTCATTCTCTCACACAATGCCTTCCCCAGCCATGGCCCAGCATGCATGCCATACTAGGCAGTAGCAGTGCACCAGCCATGAGGAAACCAGTCTTGAAGAGAAGACGGGCTGTGTTTTCTTTGGCAGTGTACAAATCTCCTAAGTACGGCTGCTACAGAAACGGCTGTCAGCTGCCTCATGAGTTTGCCATGCAAAGCGGGTAAAAAGCTCAATCTTTATTTTCCGTCAGTGTCCTGAATGAACCGTCCACCATTACATATGGGATCCATAGGGAAGCAGGTTCGGAATCTGCACTGCCTGCCCATGGTGCCTCAACTCCTCTAGAGTATGATTTAATCTCTCTTCTGCCCTTATTCACATGCTGCCATTCAGGCTTTCCCTGAGTACCTCATCAATGGAGAGTAAGTGTAGCACAGGATTTGGTCCTTTCACTTCAATTTTTACGGTTTGTTCTTATATAAACACATTTCAAGGAGTTTTACAAAAGCTGCATAATTCAAGACAGCTTTTGGCATGATGAAAAGAAGTGAAAAGAGAGGAGAAAAGATCCTTTCACTCTGATTTCAAAATGAAGGAGTAAGAAGTGTCCCAGACATTTGAGACGGGAAGGTCCAGAAAAGACTTCTTAGCAGCCCCCTATCTACATAAACAGTGAGACAAATGAGCCAGTATGAAATGCTGTGAAAAGCCACAGTAGCCTCAGACTGTACTTTTCAGGGTCTCAGAGGTTGAAAAAACCCCACCGTTTTTTCAGCATAGAGCTTGCTGGGAATTTTTTGCTTGGGCTGACCTTCCAGACAAGAAACAGTACTCTGCAAAAAATCTACCCTGGAAAGCACTGCTTTTGTTAAAAAAAAATTTAAAAGAAAAAGAAAAAAAAAGACAATTTTTGGTTGGAAGAGTCTAATTAAATATTTCATTTGAGGTTATTTATTTAGCCAGTTAAAAGTTATTTTAAATCACTTGAAAAAAATATAAGTACAAAGCACTGTAAGAAAACATTAAAGAGTGCGCATTGTTGCTTAAATGTAACCATACAGTGGTGACTGAGATGTGTTGCTGTACCTCTCCTGCTTTCCAGCTGCTGCCCTAGACAGGTGCTGGTCTGCCATAGCCCTGTGTCTCATCTGTCAGCCCTTTGGGGGTGTCTTTGGATCCTTTACAGCACCCCGCTCTCCTTGGAGGCTGCAGCTGACACAGACCATTTCTTCCTTGCCACCCTTTTTCAGGCCCAAAACTGAAACTCGTTCACCACTGCAGGTTCTGTGGAAGCCAAAGATGAAGTCACAGAAATCTGACATCCATCTGGCCGCTCTGTCTGGTTCCCCACTCACCTGCTGAGCGAACTGCTAGGTCTGGTTTGGGAGCCCTGTTTAACTGGTTCTAGCTCTGCCATGAGTATGACCTACAGAATTAGCTTTACATATATTTCACATGGTCTGGGTGGAAAAATTCAGAGCAAAAGCAGACAGATACCTGGACAGAGTCCCACATCTTTGGGAGGGGTGAGGGAGAAGATTTCTGCAAGTTTTTTCTACTTGGGAAGAGATAGAGTATGTTTTGTATCCAGTGCACATGTTTCTTTTACGAAGGTTCTTACCTTAAGTAACTATAACCATCCATAATGTAAACTAAACTCTAAATAACCCACCACATGGTATGAATCTATAGGTAAGTAAAATTAGAAATGGTTCAAATGAAGTCTGCCAGAACCATAAGTTTCCTTTTTTTTTTCCCCCTCCCTTTTTTTGGCCTGTAATGGAAAATAGAAAATTATACCCCTGGACTTTTTACATCTTCCAGTTAACTTTCAGCATGACCATGGGGCATTCAGGTGAGTGAAGATACAGAAGATTCATTGTAAAATGTCCAATAGCCCATTACAATTTCAAACATGCATGAATGAAGTTCTACACAGGAAAATTAACCACTTCCTCCAACTATTCAAGAAAAATATAGCATCTTGCCTATATGAACAGGACCAAAACATGCATATGTGTTTTACAATCCTGTTAACACATCTAATAGAATCTGATTCCATTTAGGCACATTGCCTTAATAGAATCATAGAACAAAAATGAGACATTGTGTTTTGTCTAAATTTCCGCTCTAAGGAACTCAGTGCTCTTTGGCCAGGGACTTACCTGAGCAGTGGCAATTTAATTGAATTATGATTTTTAAATGCTTACCTGTCCGAACCATATTACATTAAATTAACAGAGCAGCAAAAATAGAATTAAATCTGGGTTAATTTTCGTATTATAGTAGTGGGACGTTAATTTGTAATGACATTAAAAAGCAAATCATCTACAGCAAACACCAAGAAGTTGTCCGTAATTGAGAAGGGTTTTTTCCTATTGCAAGGACTATATTGTGAGGGACTTTCAGGGTCAGATACAGCTCTGATCTGGGAGGGGGCCTGCAGTGGAGCTACACAAATGCTACCATGTCATGCTGCTTCTCTGGCTGGTGATAATGTTAACAGGACAGCCATATCATCCTCACCTTCCCTTGAAAGCCTTCATCCCTGGCTTCTGCCATCAGTTTGACATTTGTGTTCCAGGGGTTTTTTTCCCTTTTCTTTTTTCTTTTCTATTCACTTTCTTCAATTTGTCTGCAGAAATTGCACATTTGATTGTCACTCATCTGCTTGAAAAATACAATTTCAAAACAGGTAATGCTATATTTATGGAAGAGCTGGCATGCACTTCCATGGATCTAAGCCAAATCCTGCAAACTACAGGCTCTTACCTAAGATGCAAAGCCATACTCAATAGCAGTTCATGACAATGTTTGCAAAATAAGAACACGCACTGCACAGGCCCCTCTTTCTAGAGAAATTAGTTCCGTATTTATAGCTTTTGTAATAGTCTCCATTTTTACCTTAGGAAGAAAAACAAAAACAAAACCTGAAGTTCAGTATTTTAAGCAAACCTCTAAGGAAACTCCCAGCTAAATTTTGCAAACCATCAAGTTTATGGCTATGGCTGTTAAACTCAGTTGCTGTCTAATTGTATTAGTGCTTTAGCTTGAGCTGCAGGAAAGGGACTGAGCTATAATATAATTGGATTAAAAATATAGTGTGCCCCATGTAGAGACCCTGGTCCTCTCCCAGACTAGATGATAGAGGGATTTGGATGGAAGTGAACAGGCTGTCATCACTTCTTCCTATACTGAAAAGCTAACTGCACATGTAAGATTTTTCCCCCAGACTGACTCTGTTTTTTCCTCACCACTTCATCGTGAATTCTTCCAGCCTTTTGTAAAAGGTACGGCCTTCCTTCTTCTCTGATTAGGCAATGGTGAGGCATGGGAGTTTAGAGACTGTCTTTTCTGAAACTTCACCAGCATGGGCTGGTCGACCTCCATACCCTAAATGAAGTTACCAGCACGGCCCCAGATGTAGGGTCTGTGACATGTTCCTGGCAGCGACATCAACCACTACTCCAAGAAAAACTGGGGTTCATTTGAAAAGCACCCTAAGCTAAAGGGAAGTCAGGGCATTATCTGAAAGTTGGAACAGATATAATCTCCAGTTTTGATTAATCTGGACCCTGGCAAAAGGTCTAACTAGATTAGGAGTATCCATTTAGCAGGCACCAGCTGGCTTTAGTCTACACTGCATGGGACAAGCCTTCTCCCAAGCAAACTGCATTCATGCCACCTTGGCTCAGGATTTCCTGCAGGCCTCAAGTTGCACATCTCACCCTCAGGTGTCAGCATTATTCTGTGTAAACTTTTCAGCTGAACTTTTCCAAAAACATGCAGGCCAAGCCTGCAAGGCCACCAGTGATGTTTTTACAGAAAGACTGTGAAGTCCACATTTCATACTCTGGACTGTGACATAAAAGCTTATGGGGGAGTTTGACAATGAAAAGTTTGCTGGAATGGCACTAAGGAGTGGTATAAGATGGAGAGAAGCAAAGCTGGCACAGGCTTGACTAGAACCTGTGGTTGGGCACTATCTTGGACAGAGCTATTTGGGGTCCAAAATAAAGCCAGGGAGAAAATAAACCAGTAAGTAGTGTGGGTAAATAACGGATCCAGTACTGGAACTGACTCCTAGTCCTCCGTTCCTTAGGACCACAGAAATACTCGGAAGTGGCATTGCATAGCTGTGTCTGCTGCCTGCAATTAATATCTGCAGGCAAGGACAGTCTGCCTATAATTCACATTGGGCCAAATGTTCCACATCACTGCTGGATTTGAGTTGTGCTGCTTGTACACAGGCATGAAGAGAGTTTATACTACCCACTGAGCGCCCTGTGCTACCCTCCCAGCTCAGAGAGGTTCTCCAGCAGCAGGAGCAGGGGTGGAGGGACACGGCCATACAGCATTTACCTCAGCTGAAACTGTGATTGCAAACAGGGGTGAGTAGTTATCCACCAGGGTCCCACTGGTCCGTATTCCCAAGGGCAGAAGTTCAGGCTTGCATCCACCTTCTTGCTTCTGGACTGACTGCAGCGAGTCCAGACCCCCCCTCTCTGGCACAAGGGCTTGGCAGCAGGTGTGACACAACTCTCACATACTTGGCTGA
Source organism: Falcunculus frontatus (assembly GCA_013398115.1). Classification (NCBI taxonomy): domain Eukaryota; kingdom Metazoa; phylum Chordata; class Aves; order Passeriformes; genus Falcunculus; species Falcunculus frontatus. Next base: position 97,718 of record VZRV01003626.1, on the reverse strand, counting down.
GCACCTGACTTGTTGTTGGTGGGTTGATGATGAGGACAGCACTAAGGTCAGAGGGATGGGCGTGACAGGATTCAGGAGCCTGATGTGTACGTCCTGAGCTATAATAATCCTTGCACCCATTTCTGTGGGTTGAAGCAACCTGAGCATTTGTGCACTCACTACCACTGGCATCGCTTTTCTACTGTCTTCCATTTCTCTCACATATGGCTTTCTGAAAGGACTGAATAAAATGAACTGTATTACAGTTTTATTTAATAACTTTGGTTTATGTTGGTACACACCTCAGGTTTGCCAGCATATGTCCCCTTTCTGGGTATTTTTAAGCTGGAGTGGACAAGGCTCTGAAAAATACACATGGGAAACCATCAGAGTAAGCAGAAGAGATGTCTTCCTGTGAAAAATAGTGACACTGAGTGCTAACAAAACCGGCCTAAGACCCCTCTCAAAAGATCCATGATTTTACCTCAATGGCTTAAAGAAACCTTTCCCATTTAAATGTTCTTTAATTCTGTAAATGAGCAATATTATTCATTTTAGGTCTGACAGATAAAGAAAAAAATGCACATATGAATTTAATCCCTCAATTGGTTTATAACCTTAGAACTCAGGCAGGAGAGTCGCAAATCCATGTAGACATCTGAGTGCTGACTTTTGCATTTGAATTTCTGATTTAGTTGAAAAATATATAAAAAACTTGTGTAGCCAAACAGCTCCCTATTGGCTACACATCTGTACAGGCTCAAGAGCATCATATATTTCTGCAAAGATCTGGAATAAATTGTGCTCAATGGATTGACCCCTTGCATGCTTGTTTCAAACAGGAGACTTGGATGAACTCATGTATCACGGGAGCATCAATGGCAAAACAGTACCTCTTTGGTCAAATCTAGTGGAGGCTGCCATCATAAATGTGGAAGATGGGTAGATGCAGAAATAAATAATTTTGGGGAGATGGAAATGTACTTACAGATCAATATCAGTGACTGCAAGCTACGTTCAGCTTCTCAGGCATTAGTTTTACACTTTGAAAACTCCACAATGACTCCGAGGAAAAGTACTTTCTGTGGTTGGGATTCATCTACTTAAACTCAGCCATCTAGAAAAAAGGTACCTACTCTGAGCCACCCATTTATAAACATCTTTTATAGGGCATTCTGTGACAGTTTAACAACAGAATATGTCCCCATGTGAGATTGCCTCTTTTTCCATTGACAGAAGGGAAAATATACATGACTCCATTAAGAGTGGTACACTAAAGTTTTATCCAGCTAAAATTAGGAATCTACTGATGAATGTGTACTCAGTTGGCCCCTTACCCAGCCCACATGCATAAGTGGCAAGTGTACAATAGTGACGGCAGATTTATTAATGGTTTTGTTTATGTAACTTCATCCACACCCCACTCTGAAGTCCTGACTCAGCCCCTTTTGTTATACAAACAATGTCTTATCCATTTTATTCACCTGACCCGACCTTGTTTTTTTAACAGTAGGATATTTGTATGCCATTCTTGTCCTGTGAACCTAAACAGCTCTCTGTTTGCAATCACTAACTCTTAACCAAGAGGCAGCCTCTTGTTCAGCTGCTCAGCCGAGCATTCACTCATAGAAACTGCTCACGTGTTGCTGTGCAGATCTCAAGCATGAAAGTTTGGTTTTCTTTCATGACCGGGATTTTTGAGAGCAGGTAAAAACTGTGCACAGATTTATGATTTCTGCTGTTCACCCAGCCTAATTTTTGGCTCTGCTTCAACCTCTTTCTCTTCCTGTTTTCCCAAGAACATTTCCCCTTTGAAAGCCAGCTTCATTAATGCAAAATCCAAAAATTTTCAGAGACTCCCTCCCACCTTTTTACCCAGCTCATATCCTCACTAGGAGACTTACAGGTCTGTCCCTACTAAGCCAGTCTCCTTTCCAGGCCCCTCTGGTCAGAGTCAGTTCCTCCTCCACCACCTGATATCCTGTGTTCAGCACAAGCTCAAGTCTCTTAGGTCTTTTAAGCTCAGTTTCCTCCCTCTGGACTCTTTGCTGAATTTAGGTGACCCATAATGTTTCCCAGAAGGTCCAATTATGAGTCACTTGCTCTTAACATGTGAAACATCCTTCAGCACATCTGCAAAGCGAACTGTGGCTCACACAGGTGAGACTGAGCCTGAAGCAACTCCCTTCCATGCCAAATAATGTGTATTTAGACTACCAGAAAAATGTGAGCCATTCTCATGGCCCCTCTTCTAAAGACACAAAACTATATTTATTTGTGGTTTTTAAGAAATAAATACCTAGTCCCACTTATTTCTGGCTAATATTAATTTTTCTACTCTTAGGTTAGTTGTGGTGACAGTCTGATGAACACTGTAAATTAGCAAAAGTATTGCTAAGGAAAGAAATCTCTGATATTCCATCACTTGTTCATGCCTCACAGCATTCCTCCCTATGCTAGCACAGCAGCCTCCATATCTGCAAAATTAGCTCTTCTGGGGAGGGAATCCATCTGAAGTGTTTTTGTCGGGTAGGTTTAAACCTAGATCAGCTTCTCACTCCAGTTCTCTGCACAACTACGACGGAGGAGGTGATGCACAAGCAGGAATGTGAGGTCACGTTGGGAGAAGGTAAGGCTGTGTCTTTCAGCATGAATGCCCCTTTATTCTGACTCCCAGTGACCACTGAATTGCAGCTTCCACTAGTTTACCTGATGTTGCACCTAATGAAAATTACGTCTCTTTCAGAGACACAGAAAATTGTAAAAAATAATAGCCTTCTATGGTGGAAACTGTTCTGAGAACAAAACAGTCACTTCAGGTAATTGCATTTTCTTCAATTCCTGTCAGATTTTACACCCTAGATTTTATATGGAGCTCTTAATGGTTTCAAAATTAAAAAAAAAAAGTTTCTGTGACTTATGAACCATCAGTTAGTCATTTAAAAAGTGTATACAGCATATGAAACAGTTAATGCAGAATGATAAAGCTGTACTTCACTCATCCAGGAAAAATAACAACCCTTTCTTTACTCCAACATCAACATGTTTACCACTGGGCTGGAGGGAAGACAACACCCCTAAGGTATACTCTAAAGAATAAAGTTATTTTCACTTGCAGGAATTTTCATTACTTTTACCCTCACAAATACAGTACAGATGTGGATATTAGGAGAAAACATCTGAAAAGCCATAAAACTGCTACTCATTTTATCATGTACTTATAGTCTCTATATGATTACACTGTCTTTAGCTACGGCAGTGCATTAGTCAGCTGTGCTCAGCACCGACACATCGCAGATGAACCACTCTGTGCGCTGCTCCTGTGGTGCTCTAAAGCTGATAAAACTCAGCAGCTGTTATTTTCACTGGCTTGTGCAGCACATAGTGGGTGTTCTGGTCACTTTATAAATATCACCTTTACACTTCCAAATGCTTATAAGCCCATTTGTTTCTAACAGAGTATCTCCACTTAGGTGCAATGTGTATTTAGTTGGTGTTATATAAAAAGGTCGCTTCTGAGGGCAAAATGTCTCCCCAGAATGACACATATGAGACCGAAAATATTTTTGTGTTTGTGTCTTAGAAACATACACCTAAGTCTGGTCAAGTGTTCCCCACAGGAAGAGCCACAGTGGTAGAAGAGGCTGCAGCACCCAGCTGCTGTGCCTGGCTCTTGGCTGCAGAGTCCAGACCCCAGAGCTGAGCCAGCAGAGCCAGACGTGGGCTGTCTGCACCACGCCAGTGCTAAGCCACCCATGCTAATCCAGTTGTTCACGGTTTTGTGAGTGTACTGGGCTGACTCCATGCTTTCAGGAGAAGGGACAATCCCAGCTGGCCCTCCATGGGGACACTAACCTGTAGCAGGAGAATGGGAAGAAGATGGAAAGGAGCATTAGGAAAAAGAGGTCTGCAAAATGCTGTCTGTCAAGGAGAAGGATTGACTATTGACTTGTCCCTTTCGGTACAAGACAGATGTGCTATAAAGGAGCCACGTTAAAAACAAGCATAACGAAGTGATTCCTCAAGTAGCCAATGGGCATTGTGGGCTATTGCCAAAAGACATTGTGTCTGCAGAGGTTTAAAGGGACAGTGGACAAGCACTTGGAAAGGGATCTATTATGGGTTACTAAACAGAAGAAACTGTCACAGGCACAAAAAAATGCTTCTAGTTGAGAAAGGTTAGAGACTGTGGAAACACTTTACAGCTTACTTGCCTCTTCTCATTCATCAACAAGCATCCCAATGAGGACACTGTTTTTCTTTTTCCCTGGCAGAGACCACAGATGTGGTCCCCCATTGCCACAATTCAGGGAGATGAGTTGCCTGGTTTGGGAACAGCTGCAAGATGAGTGCAACCAAAATCCTAGGGATGAGCCTCATTCAGGGAAAATACTGAGGGTATCCCCTGTTACTCTGGGAGTCGGAACGTGGGCTTGAGTTACGCAGATCTAAACCATCACGGCTGTCAACATCCAGCCAAAGCAATGGACAAGTAAATGGCAGAAATTATGTCTGTGCTCAAAACCATGTTCCTGAAACGCTCTGCTTGTTTTTCCATAAGCATTTTACTGGGTCTCTGAAATTCTCTGGACCATCTGTAATTGTTCAGCACCTGGCTTATGCCTAAGCTCTGTTAATATCCACTGGGCAGGTACTTCTCTGGACAAATACCTAGAGGCTTATCTCTGTGGGCAGCTGCACAGCAGCAAAGCAATCCCCAGCACCTCCATGCTGGGCAGCAGTGGTTTCCACCCTCCTTTGTATAATGATGGTGGGGAAGGGAAGGTTCGGGAAGGTTCGGGAAGGTTCAGGAAGGTTTGGGAAGGGAAGGGAAGGTTGGGGAGGGAAGGGGAGGGGAGGGAAGGGAAGGTTGGGGAGGGAAGGGATGGGAAAGAATTAGGACAACCTAATCAAGTTCACATTAGAACAGCAGAATTCTGGGAAGACATGTAGCGCATTTCCTGGAAACATAGTCTCTCCTGAGCATAAGTACTCCCTAAGGTCCTGCTCCCCCAGGGCCATGCCAGTAGCACTGTAATGTGCAAAGATCAACAGCAGGAACCAACAGCAGTGCAGAACCCAAATTTCTGCTAAATACTACTATCACAGGCTGGGGACAAAGACTTATTGACTCACAGCCACTCGAGGTTTATTGAAATTAGTATCAGGTTGGACTGGGCTTTGGAGCTAACTGCTACAAAATCTCAGCCTCCCCTTCCCCCGTCGCAGTCCAAACACTCAAGGGCAGGGAGAGCATCCCAAATCCATGCCACAAAACTCTCCAGCATTATGTCTGCAAGGCTTCATAGTCCTGATATCTTCAGTGTGTGCCAACTCAAACAAGAAACAGTGAGCACAGCACAGGTGGGGGAAATGGGCTCCTCCCCATGCGCCAATGGAAAAGGAGTGGCACATGGCACCAGCCCGGCAGGCTCTCCTTGTCCAAGAGGCACAGAGCAGGGAGGGCAGACTGCTGCAGGTGCAGGAAAGACACGGAGTTTGAGTCTCCCTGCAGATTTCCTATGTTCCTTCCAAAGTCACAGTATTTTAATTGATATTTCTTATGAGAATTCAACAGGTGCAACATAAATCCCATGGATTGTGCTGAATCCCACAAAATCTTGACTTTCATTTTGGAAGGGCGGTGGGGGAAGAGGAGTTTTCTTGCTCTTTGGGTTTTCAGCCTTGAGCTACATGAGACAGAAAAAATGCTGTATTTGCTCAAAGTGCTGCCAGATTAAAATAAGCAGCTATTCATCTTATTTTTCTGAAAGGATGGTTAAGTCATTGAGAAAAACTCATTGAGTAGAGAAATACTTTCAGTTATAGCACAAGCACAGAGGGAACAAACCTGGCTTTTCCCTTTATGTCCTGGAGTGGGGGGCAAAAGCTCCTACGTCCATTTCTGCCCCTTCAGGCATGCTTGGCAATGCAAATGGGACAGCAGCAGTGCCAGGAAGAGAACCTCTGGGCTTGTGGATACCCACTGGAGCCCTGCTAAAACCAGTTAACTAACCCATTCTGCCAAGGTTTTAGTTGTGAGGTGAGAGGTGCTAGTGGTAACAAAGGTAGATGTCACAGCATATGATTTCTTTCGCATTAAGCCGTGATGTGTCTCCTCATGGTTTATTCTCTACTTGACCAATGGCTCAGTATCTGCAGGACTCCACATGGTACACAGAAAAACAAAGAGCAGATAGGGAGGCGTATGCTGGAAATAAAGACACACTTCCACTTCGCATTTTTGCAATTGGCCTTGTATAGTATTTCTTTAAGAAAATTCCTGATAGGGGTTTATTAGATGGTTTGAAGACTGTTAGGTTTCTGTATTAAAATAAAGTGTTATAAAAATGTTCATCCAGCCCAAAACTTCAGACCACCTAGGAAAACCATACTTTTAGCACTTAGAAAGAGATCAGGCTGATAAACTGCAAATCTGCATGTTTTTCTCCCCACTCCTGTACCCATTCTCTACTATCTAGCACATCAGCAGTTTGGTTTGAGTGCCTGACACGGGTTCTGCACTGATGCCAGGCCAGTCTGATAGTCCTCAATAGGAAGGAACAGATATCCATCTGCTGACAAGTTGTTTATCAACTGAGAGATGATGTTTATATCTTTAGGAAAACAATTATTTTCTTCTAACATCAACACTAATGCTCAGCACCACGACAACAGCAACAGTGAAACTGCTGGCAGTAGTAATATAATGCTAACATTGATAATAATGACAACAAACTTTACTGAGAACATACTGAAGACCCTTAAATCATGTAATACTGATTTCATTTAGCACAATCAGATGTGATTTTAAAGCAGAAATAAAAAACTGGGCAGAAAGAACAATCTCTCCTTTCCTTTCATTATATATAGCAGAGGGGAAGAAATGGTGCTTTTTTGTCCCCTCCCAAAAAATCCAAGATTTTTCACTAGGATAAAAAGTTGAAATATCAAAAATTTTTGTAAATGAAAATCTAAAGCAATACAAAACACCAAATATGGATCAACACAAGAAAAACACTTATCGTACTCCTCCTTGGCGTCTTTTGTCTATACCTTGACTTAAAAGTAATCTAAAAAACTTGCACTAAATTAAATTAAACTTTACAATATATGCTTGGGTGTTTAAATGCATTATTCTGACATTCTATGCATTTTTTCTGATTTTTAAACAAAAAAATTATGAAAATGGCTGTACTGCAACAGACAGTGCATGTTCATGAATGTAGAACTTTTGAAAAAAAGACAACTGCCTAATTCTAAGTCATCTTTGCCCTCCTCTAAAAGCCTGATGAACTCTAATACCTGACATTTTCACTGTACGGGTCCTAAAACAGGTCACCATGGGAATCAGCATCATTATCCTCACTTGCCACAGTGAAAGACTGAAGGACTTGCCCCAGGACAAGCAACAGACCATGGAGCTGAAATGAGAACTTTCACCTGCTGGTTGCAGCTCAGTGCTCTTTGGTCTTACCTGTGTAACCAAACAATGGTCTCTGAACTGATCATTTATAACCTAGCCCTGATTTTGGAAGAAACAGTAACAATAAAGCCCTTCTCTAAAGAGCAGGAGAAAGACTGGCACTTCTCCAGTGGGAATTATTGCGAGCAATTCTGCTGGGTGAGAGAAGACGTGAAGAGATTAGGACCTGGCATGCCCCTCTTCATTTCCCCCTAACAAAGCAGATTTATCTACATTTATGAAAAACACAAAGCTGAGAGAAGGTAACCTAAAATTTAAGTAGGGAGCATATGGAAAGCTTAAATAAAAGTTTTTCAAGGAAGAATAATGAGCAGAATTACAGCAGAAAGTTGCTATATGGATAAGGCAAAATATTTGACAAGGAAAACATCTCAGAGAAGAAAGCACAAGGGTAGAGCTATTATAGCCTCAGAGGCCTTTTTCCTCAGACTTCTTATTTTATAACATATTTCTAAAACACAACACCCACAACTGTTTTTCTTCATCTATCAAAGCATAAAATTGCCAGTCCTTTGACCTAACTTAAATGAAGGAAGTAGCAATGTTAGGTTTAATTAAAAACAGCAAATATTTGTACAGCTGTCCCTGGTTTCACGGCACAGAAATAGGTTTAACATCAAATCTTACAGTTTTAAGTCCTCTGGGAACTATATACAAAAACATATAGGATACTTCTGGCTGACTTGCTAAAGCCAAAAATACGTGGGTTTTTTGAGTTATTTCAGGTGGGGCTCATTCAGCCTTCCCGTTTCCAACCCACTGTTTTCCTACTTGAGACTTTTTTTTTTCCATGCTCCAGACGTGGTACTCTCAGCTTGACAGGTTTGGATGCATTTGATGCATTTGGGGGTTGTGAATAATAACAATAATAGTAATAAAAGTGAGGGTAGTCTGAGAAGTTTTGGCTTATCAGCAGCCTTTTTGATGGAAACCCTGATGGCCAGACCCATCTGGGCATTTCCAGGGATCTCTGCCTCTCCATGTGGGTGTCACTGGAAGGCACCTGGCATGGGATGCAGGAGTATCAACCAGATCCATCCCCAAAACTGGGAGGGGTCTGAAATGGGGGGGTTTGCTCCTGGCCCTTGCTCTCATTTTAAATTACACATCGAAACACACTGTAAAATCCTTCTGCACCTAGCTTTATAATGCAGCCTTCGGAGGGCTAACTCCACATGCACCTCACCCTCTTGACTGGGCCAGCCATGGCAAGCCCACTCCCAGCAGGGACCACGGGAGGATTTACACCACCTTGTGCAAGAGGCTTGGCACCCCCAAGCTCTGGACTCACCTGCCTGTTCCTCCCAGGGACCCACAGCTTTCAACCTGCTGGGGGGTGCTGGAGAGGCAGGTGGGGCAGGTGGCTACCCACCACAGGGCCAGAGATAGGAGGGAAGAAGGAAAGAAAGGGCCAAACTGGGTTAAAAAAGCCTCACCCAGGTCTGGAGTAGGAAGAGAGGTGGGAATGCTGATGGCTGGTCCAGGTGCTCTGCTTGCATCCATCAGGCACCAGGCAGGGGCTCTCCTCATCCTCTGACTGCTGCAGGCCCCCAGCTCGCCCACAGCCCCCACAGCCTTCCCACACTCAAACCTCCAGCACCAGCAGGTCTCGCCCAGCTTGGCACAGACCAGGAGAGGAGGGAGAGGTGTCCAAGCATGGTGGGGCTCAGGGGCTGGAAGGAGAGAGAAAAGCTCTGGGGGAAAGCCCCAAGGAAGGAGAAAAGAATGGAGACCTACCTCTCAGCCCCGGTGAGCCCAGGCCAGACGGGCTGGCCCAGGCAAGGCTGGAGAGATGTGAGACACTTCAAGAGATGGCTCTGTGCAAGATGTCCCTACTAGTAGCAGCAACTTCTTGTCTTCTATATGTAGAATATCTCCTGTTGCCTCTTCTATAGAAGCATCCTACTCCTCTCCACCCACACCTAAGTAAGAGAGAGATAAGAAGTACACTGGTCTTGGGTTTCTGACAGAATGGCAGTGGACTGCCCCCAAAATTGCACACACTGGGTCTTGCCACGTGAACTGGAAGAGTTTCAATTACAGTAATTTTCAGTTAAGTAATTTAAGTCTAAAGCCTGCAAAACAGAAAGATACTTGACTGTTAAGTGCAGTTGCATCACAGGGGTTCAGGGGATAAAAAAGCTTTTTTGGCAGAATGAAGGCTTACTGACATGCTCAGTAGCCTGGAAAGATTATTTAGAGCTTTTTCAGAAGCCAGTTTCATATGTCTAAATTTTTAGAAACACACATAAAGTCTGAAACTGTGAAGCTATTCTCCAGTCCTCAAGGAGCCAAAAAGCAACACAAGGTGCAGAGATGTAACCTGCAAGTAGAATATGACTGACCTCACAGACCACAGAGCTCACAGTTGTTCGAAACTGACACACTATATATCCAGCATAAGAGGCCAAACGGACAGATACTTGGAAAAATCCTCAATTTTCCAATAAATGCAACTGTTATGCACATTAGCCCAGGAAGAAGTCTAAGAAAAAGCCCAGGTATGGGCTTGCAATTCATGGGTTTAGTTGTTCGAGTCCAGTATCTCTCCAGGGTCTTGTCCCCAGTCAGTTTACATTGGCATTGTCCAAAAGGTTTTTACCTTATTATGTCTTGGGTATACCATGTAGAACAAGATGGCAGTGCTTATCCAATTTTTACCAAAGGTGCATGCCACAGAAACACTATCAGTGGAAGACACCAATTGCTGGGCCAGGTGAGCTAAGACTAGAATCTGCTCTTTTGCTTCCATGCCAACCTTCCCAGTATAGACCAGTACAATGTGGGAAACTGGGGCAAAGTGAAGCAGAAAAGATGTAACCACTTTAAAGTGTCATCTGGTGGATAAATTCTTGTGAATGAAGTTTTGCCTTCTTTTTTCTCAGTATCTGGGTGATGAACTTGACATACTGCAGGATGCTGTTTTCATGTGTACTGTGTTCAGCTTTGTGATTGTTCATAATTTGTTAAAAATTAAATCCAAGCTATCTCAAATCAAGATACAACTCACTCATAAACTCAGTCACCAAGAATAAGGAGCAACATTTAAACATTTAGATCCAAATATTTTCAGTCTCCAGGAAGATCCACCCAAGATCCCACTAGAAAGAAATATATTCTGAGGTGGAAGGGATGATACTGGAAACTAAAAAGTGTGTGTTAAAAAATCAAATTAAGTAGTTAGACATTATTCTTAAAAATGAGAAAATAGTGACAGATTGAAATTCTGCAATACTAATTTTCCAGTAAAACTTCTTTGTTGCTCATAATTTAAAATAAACAAGGCTAATGACATTTGGGTTTTGCTAGCTTGATGAAATACAGCCATCTCAATGAAGGTTTTATTTTCTTCCTCTTCTTTCCCAGAACAGCTTTAATACCTACTTGTATGAAAGCATGTGTTTAGATACCACTGAATATAGTTTACTTTGGGTTCTGATTTTCGTATTCTACTTGAAGCTAAGTTAGGTCCTATTTTCACTGAAAACCCATTATCATGAACTGTTGATCTCTGGGACTTTCCATCCCAATCCTTCTTCAGTGAGGGTACACACATTCTACAATAGGTTTCCTCAAACGCTGTGTCACAGGTAACTACTTGCCTTTAACTGCAAGTAGTTTCACTGCTGCAGATTTGAATTTGAGGTAAATTGGATTCCAAGGGAACCATTTATATTATAACCTGTTTGTAAATTCCAATGAGCAAGCCCTTAAAGGTAAGCTCTAAGCTGACAAAATGGCCAAACTCCCTTCAAAATGGCAGCCCTTGATAACATGTTCCTCCACTCATTGTTTTTGAAGGAAAGCTCCAGGTTTTTGTCTCAGAGACACTCACTCATGCTCATAGTACTACTCACAGTAGTGCTACTCATAGTAGTCACTATTTGATACTTCCCATTCATTGCTACAGTTACGTCTCTTTCAGTTCCTTCTTGGGAATCCTGATTTTCCTGTTATCCCTTTGCTTTGAGTTTGTTCCTTGTTTTCCCTTAATTATTTGATTTATCAGCTGAACTGGTTCAAAGAAATCACTGTATAAAATAGTCCCAAAACAGACAGACAAAGGCTTGAAGAAAATATAGAATCAAGGAATGGGAAGAACACACTGAAAGAGCTCATCCTCTGTAGGTCCTGGGAACAACAATTTGTGCTGCATTCTGGTGCACATTAGACAGTGATAGCCCTCAGCAGTTAAAAGACAGGTGTTAATTTCTGATGAAAAGTGACACCCTCGCAAGAATTTGGAGCAAAGCCTTTGCTACTGACAGCAAACGTGTTGTTACCGAATTTGCAGTACGACTATAGAGATGGCTTAGCCAAAGGGAAGATGGGACATGGGGAAGGGCAAGGAGCCTCTTTCCCCCATCCCAGGACCCAGGTGACCCCTTCACCCCACTGCCTACCCAGCTGATTACTGGCATCGCACCCACAAGCAAACTCCTCATGCCTTCTGCCTCCACAAAGGCACCCTGTATTAATGTCTGCGCTGTCTCTCTCCTGCAATTACACACTGCCAAGGTGAACAGAACAGCCACTTTTAAAAATAGATTCTGTATTTTAAGCAGCAATATGAGTGCTTTTGAAAAGGAAAAATACAAGGTATAAAAGCTTCCCAAAATAGCAGCGTGTGGCTTGCCCTGGCTGTGCTCAGGTGCAGCTATGCAATACTCCAGCTTTTTGATAACATCCTGTCTCTCATGCTGAAGTTACCAAGGGGTTGTGAGGGTGGTACTAAATCAGAAATGTGTAGTGGGTAGGACTGGTCCACTCTCAACGGCAGCCAGAAAGGAATTAATATAAATCACGCTAAGTTAAAATAGTCATCCCAATTGCAAAACAGTCATGATGTTTTCTTTAAGGGGGAAAAGAAAATAGTGTCCTTAAAAGGTGCCAGATTGGCAGGGAGGGATAATAAAAAAACTTCTGACTGTGCAAGTTTATCCTGCCCTTCTGCTATGGTGCCTCTGCTCTGCCCAGTGCAGAGGAAGGTCAGGGCAGAAGTCTCAGCACTCCTGGACAAAAGGAGCAGCATCAGAAGACTCACATATCCACCTGTAGTTTGCTTGCCCTGGATCTTCATCCAGGTGAAGCAGTGCAGTTGCTGTGAAGTCAGCCCAGTGGCACTTAATTTGTACTGAAAGTGAGTCACACCACCAAGACTCAAGTGACAGCAGAGGCGGCTCTGCCAGGCCCCTTGCAGGCTGGCAGGGGGGCAGTGCATTGCCTCTGCTAAGCCTGCCCACAGTGTGCCAGACACAGGCTTTGTTTTCCTGCTATAGAGAGACCCATCCCTAGGGAACAAAGCAGAAACTGAAAGTTCACTGAAGGCCAAACGACAGCACGTCATCAGGCATTGCTGGCTTTGGCCACAGGTGAACTGAAGATCTGGAGATGTCCTGCTCCTCAGGAGAAGATCAGTGAGGGCTGGTGCAGCCAGGCAGCTCTGCCAGCTGCTCAGCATAGCATAAGCCCAGGGCTTTTCACTCAGGGGATTTGCCCATTTTGGGGGAGGAATATGGAAAGCATGGCAGTTGCTAGATGACATTTCTAATGGTAGTTAACAAGCTTGTTTTCTGGTTGCTGATTTCCTGCCACAAATCAGAGACTGGTTCTCAGTACCAAACTAACTCATTCTTCCTTATGCAGGAGATCTGATGACTGATTCATAAATAATGGCTTCGGGTCGGCGGAAACGAGATAAATTGCTTTCATTAAAATTCACATAAAACAGCAGCATAGCCCCTGCTTGCCACCACAGACTGAACAAATGTGCCAACACGCACGTTTTTCATTTTGCAGCCACTGATATTATGAAGTTGTTCCTGGACCTAACAGCTTTGAATGTTCGTTTTTTAGAGTAATTAATATGAAGAGTGATGCTGGAAAAAGTTGCCTCACCCTCCATAAAGTTATTTGCAAGCTGTAGGCATCAATACTCATTTGTGTGGCTATTTTTTTTTTTTTTTTTAATACTGACAAATGCACAATTTCAACTTTTTCAAGTGAGGAAATGCTTCCAAGATCTTTCTGGAAGCTCAGAGGAAATACGCATGGGCGATTCCATTTTATTAATATAATAGTGCTGTGCTCTGCATGAATCTGCACCTGCTGTATTAGAAAAAGGCTTTGCAGTTACAAACTGCAGAGCAAACTACAGGAGGGGCTTGGGGGATTTCTTTTTTCCACAGGAACAGTAACTTTACAAGAAATTATTAAAAACTCCACCATTCTCAGTGGTATATGTCTTAGGAGATAACTTCCAAATGCAACCTTTTTAGAAAACAGACGTGAGAGACAAATACAGACTTGAAGTGGGGCTTATCTGTCCCATGGATGTTTCCCGAAGACTGAGCTGCTCCAACCATGTTTCCCTTCAAGATCATCAGAGAGAAAGAGGCACTCCAGATTCACTTCATCCTATAGCAGCCATCTAAGCTGGGTTAGATAAACCATTCCTATTGCTCCCCACTGACCCCATGCAGAGCCTCTGGGAAAAAGTTTCAGCTTAGAGTTTCATGTACCCAAATTATGCCACAGGAATCATTTTCTAAAATGGCCATTTTATTCCTCCAGAGGTCGAGCTATGCTGAGAATTTATACTGGAAAAATATAAAATAGGTCAGTGGTGAATTACCAGAAATGGACATCAGGAGCTCTGGCACTCCAGCCATGACTCCCAGATTTTGGCCTGCCAATCATGGAGTGCCTCCAGCACCTGGACCAAGGCACCACCACTGCCACTCTGCCTTCAGTGGAAATTTTGTCTACCAAGACACATGGAGATTAAGAAAAAATGTTGAGGGTTGGCAACAGGCCTGGGTCTAAAATCTGAGTGTGCTGAAGAAAAAGGCAGCTGTCTGTAATAGCCAGCTGTAGGAATGTCTGATGGGTCAGGTTGGCATCTCTCAGTAAAACAAAAGATGGAAGAAAGCCGTTTGTATCTTCTCCAAGGAAGCCTTTATAAAAGTGGCTTCTTCGTAAACGCAGAGCAAGTTGGTGGATAATATCAATTTTATGTTAAGGTTCAAAAATAAAAGCTGGGCCATCAGAAACATCCTGAAACTTCAGCCTACCACTGAGTGACAACTGCATGAAACAGACCCAGAGCAGTGGAAAATTTTAAGCCATAAATTAGCCTTGAAACTAGTAGGCCATGTTGTTTTTATTCTGGGGGAGGTTCTTTATTAACTCATCTGTCTAAACATATGGATCTTGACAAATGAAAGCTGCAGGGAGGATCTGCTTCTGTCCTGCAATTGAAAACACTTAAAATTAAATTACTGCAAATATTTCTGTTACCCTTTCTTAAATGGCAAAGTACCACAGGAGCTGTTGCTCTCTATCTGTTCAGCTCACAAGGGGCCTATTTCCTGAAGCTAAAATGGAAAGAATTTTTAGTCTGAAACTTTTTCTTCAGTTACTTACTGCCCACTTTTACTGAAAGGAGATAAATAAGTTAAGTTTTTGTTCTCTGTCACATATCCTAACACTCCCATGTGCTGGACACCTGCAAAAGCTAGCAAAGCCAGCTTGTTTACTTAGTGCAATTTATTTGACCTTTTAATATATTTGAGTAAGGATTTTATATCTAAGGCAACTTCACAGAACAGATTTGAAAGGTGACCTTCAAAGGAAACATCAAAATCGTTCTGAAAAAGGAAACTTTGGAAATATATGTGAAAAAGGCTGCTTTTCACCTAAGCTCCTGACTCAGGACTCCCTGGCTTTTTGGCACAGCGACGTACAGAGCCGTGAGTTTACCTTGCCTACAGAAGACCTACAAGTGCTATCATACAATACCAAAGGGCCCAAGAAAGGTTTTGGATGGCCAGTTCCAGAGTTTCCCTAACAAATGTCTTTTATCTGCTGGCTGAGGCAGTCACTCAGCACCGGTTTCGATGTTAACCTGCATTTTAATCCTTAACTGCAAATCCTTTTCGCCTTTATGAAGCTGGGGTTGTCTAGGTCAAATGGAGCTCTTCTAGGGAGAGATAAGAGCAGACAGAGGTAAAAGGGAATGTTTTCTTTTAGTCATTGTATAAATGTGCACCCCCTTACAGTACTCACAAACCTGTGCTGGCCCAGGTCAGTGGCAGGCAGAAGGCTGCCCTTGCTACAGGGAAGGTCCTACAGCCAGCAGCACTACACATCCTTAGGGAAAAACTGGCTCCACTTGGCTTTTATTTCTGAACACAGCAGACAAGGGGTTCCACGAGCTTCAACATACAGTGTTAGTATGACTGCATTAAGGAATGTGTTTGTCCCATGCAGAGCATTTCCCCATCACAGGCAGATATCGGAGCAGCACTTTCCATGCTGCAGGCCATGCCACCTCTGGGGGACGAGGCAGCCTTCAGAATTTGTTACGGTGTGCAATGGGCAGAACTGTCGAGTTCACCTGCCTCACTGGTGATCTCATTCACATCACAGATGAGGCACGCTGCATGGAAGCGATGCTTCAGCAAGGGCTGCCGTCATAAAGTCCCCTCAGGAGCCATTGGGAGCTCTCCAGAGACCTCTGGATATAACATTCCCCTGAGGTCCTACCCCTGCCTGACAGGGTAGAGGGAGTTGAATTGTTTGAGGACAGATGCAAAAGGTCTGTCTGGCAGAAATAAAATATTTTAAAAATTAATTGTTGAGGCCTGGGGAAGTAGGTGTCCTTTAATACTGAGCAGGTGCAATCACTATCTAAGGCTTCTTGCCAAGACAGCTTGCAGTGGTATTTAATGGTTACACACATTTATCTCATACATGAAGATCTTTCACACTTAATCAGAGAACATTCATAATTAGGAAATTTCTGCTTAGAAAATCATGCCTAGAATGCTTGTGGAGCAGTATTTTTCCCTCACTTCTTTCCACTTGTTCTTTCAGGATAGCATTGAGTTGGGAACATCTGTAGTCATACGACTTTACAAAGAGAGGGACAACAATTTGAGAAAGATTTACATGAAGCTCACCAGTGTTTGAAGACCATCATTGAGAAACTCATTTGTTCATTGGCAGTTTTTCCCTCAGATTCTTATATTCTGGTCCGATCTGCTCTGAGACAAATCCTGCAAAATCCCCTGGCAACGTGAAAGAGCAGGCTGCTTGCCCAAGGAACAAGCAAAGCTTATGAGCTGTAACAGTCCTATAAAAATAACAGATATCTTGAAAAGTGAATCCTGGAGATTTCACTGTAGCGAGAGCTCCTGCTGACTTTACATCAGTGAAGATTTCCCAGAGGAAATAGTGTTCCTGCAAAGTAGTGAATAGCCTTCTCATATCAAACTCATACCAAAATCATATTATCAGGAGCTGGGATTGTCTCCAGAAGCTGCTCTGAAGGAGCAAGAATTCATTTTTAAATAATAAGGTTTCAAAATGAATACAGAAATGTGGAGGCTGAGAAGGGAACCATCAGAAATCTCTCAGTTTTCATCAGAACTCAGGAAAATGTGTTTTCAAGTAATTATTATTATGGAGTGAACACCTGAGAGAGACAGAGAAGATAGAGTGCTTAAGTATGGACTCTTTCATGAGAAGGTATACAGCCTGATTATGTTGAAAATAAAGACTGCTAGATCTTTACTGAATTTTACCATAATAAGCCAATTAACCAGTGGAGAGGTGTAAGTGCAGTATCTTCTGTTGAGAGAAGGAAAAAAAAAAAAAGAAGAAGAAAAATATGTGGGTCCGGTGGGATCAATCACTTTAAAGCAGTAAAAGGTCTTGGTAGATGATCCAGTGGAGGTGAATGGAAAGCAAAGCAAAAGAAGCATTAACACGGTGAAGCGAAGGTATTTATAAACCAAAGTGAAACATTTGTGAAGATTGCTTTGCAGAGCTTTCTCAGCCCCGTGACTGTGCAGCAGACAGCATAAAACTCTGCTCTTCTACTGCCAAATCAGGATGGTTTATGAAGTCACTTACTTCTGTCAAACAGCTGCAGCTGTAATCCTGAGAAGAGGCATTCCCCCCCTTTTTGTAATAAGATTTAATATCTGTGTGATTGCTGAGCAGAAATAACGTCTTGTAAAACCTTTTTTTTTTTTTAAGGGATAAATTAAGCTACTTTTAACTGTGATTTGGGTAGTAGGTAAGGGAATTTTATAGACTATGAGATAGAAAAGTATCTCTTTCCATAGGCTGGAGGAGTGAATTTCCACATGTGACTTTTAAATTTTTTTTTAAATTTTTTTAAAATTTGTTAACGTGTGATCAGGAACATCATCAGCTGAATATTTTCCGAATGTGGTTCCATACTCTGATTGATTTGCCATATTTTATGTTCACACTTTAAATGTTAGACTGGTGTTGTTCTCACTACTGCGATTAAGGCTACCTCAAAAAAGTTACTCATTGGTTCTTGGTGTGAACGCAGACAGATGCCCTGGGTTGAAATTTTGCATGGGATGTCTTAGCTTAGGAATTATTTGGAAATAGAAAAAAATGCCATGAAAGTCCAGCCAGCACTAGATACCTGTTTTCTTTTTTTGTTTTAAGAGCGACTCCATCCCTCAAGGGAAGAGGGAAAAGGGCTCTGTTGGGAGAACTACACAGTTGTGTTTGCTGAAATGTTGTGATCTCCAGGGCAACGCTGAGCATTACAGCAGGCAGCAAATAAACAGAGGGAATGCACACAAAGGTGTTATACACGTTCCTACACAGGTCCTAGTGAGTTTGCATCTACTTTTGTTGGCACCGCCCTTCGCAGGGAAGGGACAGAAAGCCGAAGAAGTCCTATGAAAGGAATCTTTTGGCTATTTTTCTAATGTTATCCTCTCGGAGGAGAGACACGTGGGCAGCAGAGAGGCTGGAGGAGGAAACCTGTGAGAAGGCAGCTGCAGCCCTGAGATTACCCTGCTTTGCAAAAGAGCACAAAGTGATGCCACCACCCCCTCACATTTTGGTGTGACAGCCACCCACTGGAGCCCAGACCCCTGTTGCCCTGGCTGCAAGGGGCTGTTTTGTTATTTCCCACCAGTTAGGCTTTTTTACAGTTTTTTCTATTAGTTCACTCAAGCTGATGTCACACACAAAAATACCCTGTTACAGGGCCTGAGTTCCAGTTTCTTCAGCAATGCATTAGCCTCAAGCACAAATGGTTTTATCTCCAGTTTCATTAAAAAGTAATTTAAAAGAAAGGCTTCCCCAAAGGATCTCTATACTCCTCACTTGTAGGCAGCTCAGTGTGCTGAAATCCTGGTCTGAAGATCAATAGCAGGATCCCGTTGAAATCACCAGGGCCAGAATCTGAGCTATGCTGTCCAGGTCAAATCTCACCTCATCAGTGTTGCTAACAGGTTTGGCATCAGGAAGATTCTGAAAATAAACAAACAAACCAACCAACCCCTGGAAGATTTTGACCTCTGTTTGTCAGGTCACGTGCATGTGTACAGAAAATTAATGACCAAATTGCAGAGGAGTGAAAGTATTTGGCAGATAATTTTCTCCTCAAGCTTCCTAGAAACTAGCAAGTCCAGCCACAGTTTCACCAAATTGGACAGGGTCCCTTCTGGATGGCTCAAGGCTTGCAGAGATTCCTAGCTGAAGAAACACAAGGCCCAGAGACTTAGGGGAAATTTAGGTCTTCTGAATATCACTCTTCATGTTTTTTTACAAGAACTAGTGTTTATGCTGAAAATTTCCAGAACTCTTTCTTTCCCAAACATTCCCACTTAAAATGAATATTTTGATTCATGGTCATTTAAAAAGAAAACATTGTTAAATTCTTTGAAATTCTGGCTAGAAATTCAAGAATCCCTTGGGAGACTTCATCTTGCATCAGAGTATACAGCACAGGTTTTCAGTTCCTCTCCTCGTCCTCAAGATGACAGTGCAACGGACTGGGAGGGCAATGGGTTCTCAGGCCCCGAGTCTGCAAACACTTTGGGTATGGTTTCATGACTCAAAGTGCTCATATTACGGTGGTTTAATAAGTTACCACCCTTCAGCTGAGCTGTGGCAACTGCTTGTGCACATACAATTAGCTCACCCTAACTGCAAAATGTGCAACTCACCCCCTTCCACGAGATCTGTGCAGCTGCACATTTATCTCAAGTTACTCCTTGGCATGTTTGCTGCTCGAGGTCCCGTTTCATTATGCCTTAATTGAGATGAAGTGTGCTAGAAGATAAGAGCATCCAGCATGCCCCTGGGGTGGGGATTCACAGCTCTCCCAGCCCCCTGGCCTCGGCAGGCTGGCAGTCCCACTGCCAAGGGTGAGCAGCCCTCGAGCCAGGGTGCAAGCTGCTCTCTGCAGTGCCTTGTGTTTGCCACGCAGCCAGTGAAAATCAGAGCATCAGAGAGAACTGCCTATATTCTGCCTCCCTTGCCTCCGACATGTGCAAAGAAACCTGCTGCCCAGAAGTAGCTGCCCTCTCTCAGTGGTGACTGTCACCAGCTCGAGTGCCACACACAGCGCTGCCACACCTAAAAAAGCTCAGTTTTTAATGCTAGGATATTCCACTTCAGGTTCAGAAGGAGAACAAACACTGCTTGCACCTCTGTGATTTCATATACCTACCCCAACATCCTGCACCAAAGCATCTTTGATTCAGAGGTCTCTGTATGCATCTTTTCTGTTGTGCTTTCCAAATAACACCACCCAATTTAGCGCAACTGCTGTGCATATGATCCACAAAATCAGCCTGTTTGCCCTGGTTATGTATTTACATCTCCTGCTACCAGGCATCTGATGGAAAAGCTTCCTCCTCCTTACCAGTCCTTTTGGGCTTGGATGACTCAAATCCTTACTCACGTGAGCAGTCCTTGCTTGAATACACACTGTTGTTTCAGCTGCCTCTTCTTACAGTAGCATCTAAAGGATCAGGATGGTTCCCACCAGCACACAAGGTTTCAAACACAAGATACGCTTGCTACAGCAGGGAACTAGTGAAGAAGAAACTGAACCAGCAAGGAAACCCTGAGCATGACTGTATCAACAATTCTATCTGATAAAAGTATTCTCCTATTGTACTCCGCACATGAGGCTCAGGTTAACAAATGGGGCAAAGTAGTCCAGCAAAATAGAAAACTTACGTAGTAATGCAACAAAAATGTACACATGCACCCTTTTCATGGCGTGTATAGAACTATTTGAATTTTGTTTCCAAAATCTAAGATGAAATTCGAAAATTGAAAAAATAAATTAGAAAAAAAGTTAATGATTTTTCCTTAGATATTTTTTCTTAAAGAAATCTCATGCTAACTGCTCTGCATTTTATTTTAGCTGCTTGGAACAGTTTAAGATTTAGATCAGGAAAGAAGTCTGGAACACTTTTTTTCCAGAAGGTGTTGGTTTTGCTCTGACCAGTCCTACCATTTAGGTAACCTTTCCACATCCCTGTAGCACATTTCATCTCTCATTTACCTTTGAGCAGCACACCTGCACTCGTGAATCCCTGCTCTGAGATTGCTTTAGCCTTCCAAATTCCTGACCAGCTTCAAAGAAGTACAGCTGCTTGTTTGTCTAACATTAAAGCGTATTTCCTTCACAACCAACTTCAAATACTCAGTGCCAGGCTAAACGTGCAGTATCTGATGAACCACTACAGCTAGAAATTGAGTATTTTTAACAATTTTAAGATTAATATCCCATGGCTTAGGAGTGACTGTCACTTTGAACCTCTCCAGACAATTCAGAGGTTGCTAAATTTGTGTTTAGTTATGTGCAAACTTGCACATGCTAAGAAAATGTCATGCAAAGCATCTAAAACTTCCCTAGAAAAACTGATTTTATAATTGCATTGCACCACGGAATGTTCTGGTTTCTTTCTTAGTTGTGTTTGTGGTCATTACTGAAGGTCAGTGTGCAATGAGCACTGTTATGGCAGCGGCGTCAAACACGCAAAGGAAAGAAAGAGTTGTCAGAGTTTGGGTTTTTGCCAGTCCATCAATACGCTCCCTTTTGCACGGGCATAATGCGAGAGTTTTTAATTCCAGACTCTTTGTCTGAAAGCTCCTGCTCCAATGTTTACAGAGAACAGAGAGCGCTCCCCGAACGAGCATCCCTGTGATCTCCAGCGCGGCGCGCAGCTCCGTGTTTGCCGCCCGCGGTGCCGCACGGCCGCTCTGCGGCGGAGGAGCTGTGGCACACTGAGATGGCAGCTGAGAGATGCTGCCCTCGGTAGGCCCAGCCACAGGGCACCCCAGCTGCACTGCCCCTCGTCATCCCTCCCACGGGCAAGACATGGCCAGGCTTGGGCTCAGCCTTCGGATGGGAATGGACAACCCGGGAAAGGTTGAGACAGGATTACTCGGGTGTTGACCAACTTCTCACGTTGCTGCCCAGCTCTGCACATGGTGGCGCGTAACTTCAATGCTTGGTGTAACCTTGTTTCCCCAGAAGAAAACCAGCAGGACCTGCTGAGGGATCCCGGCCAGTGTCCTCCAGGAGCCCTGCGGGTGCCTCTGGCGCCGGGCTGCAGAGACGGGCGCAGCCCCCGGGGTGACGGACTGGGGCTGCACCGGTGTCTATCAGCCATCCTCATCGCGGCTCTGCTCTGGAGGTGCCCCGGAGCACCGCGTCCCAACGCGCCCCTGGCTCCCTCGAGTCCCCAGAGCGCTGCGGGCGGGGCGCGGGGGCTGCGCGGGGCCGCCCTGCCCACGGCCGCCCAGCGGGTGGCGCTGGCGAGTCGCCGCC
>VZRV01003626.1:26052-75418 GCA_013398115.1 Falcunculus frontatus | reverse complement strand
GGGCATGGGATGGGGCGGGGGAGGAGAGGAGGGGAAGGGAGAGAGGAGGCAGGGAAAGGAGGGAAATAAAGGAAAATAAATAAATAAACAAAAGGAAGAAACTTCTCTGCGCGTTTTCCCCTCAGCTTTTTCAGAAGGGTAAAATAATTAACTATTGCTATTTTTTAATCGCTATTAAGTTTCCAGCCACTTCCACGCTATCTGCAGGGATTGAGAGTGCAAGAATTCAAACGCCGCGGGAAGGCTGTTTTCAAATACAATGTTTGCTGCACTTCCCAAAGCACTGGAAATCTACAGCTATGGCAAGGCATAGGTTTCTCTTTTTTTAATCACACGGTTACTTTGGTGATACCACAAGTGCACCTCTGCCTTCACTAGTGGTAACATGTGCCAGTATAGCACCAACCTCTCCTGAGGAGTCAAAAATTACACCAGAGAAGAGGAGCCTTACAGCTGGTGCAAAACTAGACTTAGAATTAGGACTGTCCTGCTTGTACTGTGCCATGATGTCCAACAGGTGCGTTTTGTGTTCAGAGTCACACTAATGGGCTCAACACTTGCCAGGTGCGTGAGACTACACAAAATGGAGTATCATTGGGCATTCCTCATTTTAATGGCAGTTCTGGAAACGCTGAAAGCTTTCTGCATAAAACCAGATGAGGGAAAGATGCTTAGTGCTACAATAATAGTCTTTAACCCAAAGACTTTACTAGCTTGGGTTTTGGGGTTTTTTTCAGGAAGTCATATTTTCCAGCTTTTCTTTTCCTTTGCATTGTCCCTTGGAAGGCTGTTAATATTGCAGTGTCCGAGCCCTGAGTTTTGTTTGGCCCCTGCCACTGCACACCAGTGAGGGTGGCCGCAGTACTGCCAGGAGACACAGCAACACCCACGTGCACATGAAGGAAAACTACAACAGCCGCTTTCCAACAGAATCTGCTGATCACTTTTGGTTTACCTTTTCGAATAACTGCTGGTGATTCAGGCTTGACATGGCTCCCATAACCTTCACACATAATTAAGCAATTTATACCTTGTATCTGTGGGTAGACAGTGCTGTCAGCACTCAGGCCCATTCTGGAAATTGCTGAATTGCTTTCTTTAGGAAAAAAGAACTAAACAACAACCACCTCTTGCTTTCTGCCACCTTTGATTAAATAATCTTAAATAAAAAGAGTGTACAGTAAGGAAATTTGCTTGTGTGGGCCATTGCTTTTGAAGCTGATGTGACAGCTTGTTGCACGACTCTGTACACATTCTTCCATTTCACTGTGACGAATGCAAGAGATGAGTGGAGCAAGAAGTTCTTCATTTTTGTTACTCTAAATTGATAAAACACAGCTTTTTTGGCTCAGATGTTACACTGACATCAGTGTTTCACACCTCAGCAGTCTGAAAGTGGCCATAATGTCGTAGGATGGGCTGAGGAGCCCCAGAGTGGACTCCGTACAAAGCCAGAGTCTTTCTGGCACCCCTCCCACTGCAGCATCAATGTCAGAAGGAGGAGGGAGAAGTCTTGCTGCCCCCACAGGTTACCATTTGCCTGTGTTAACAGGATATCCTGGGTAATACATGAGTTGTCCTCAGTTTTCCATGAGGTTTTTTTGCATGGACAGGGTTGTCGCACATATATGTATCACCAAGGAGCCCTGCAAGGGCCCCTGGACATCTGGACTCTGAGAGGGAAATAGGAAACTTGTGCTGGGGGTGAAACAGGCTGCAGTGTCAAACCAGACATTTAAAAGAGATCCAGACTCTGCAACACATGGACATAAATTAAACTGGGAAAAAAAAATAATGTTAGACTCATGGAATCCTCAGTTAGAGGTGAAAAACACTCTTTGTTCTTCTCTTCCCCACAGTGAAATAGGATGATTTCTTTCATAACTGCACCGTCCAAACCACTTTTTAGGTTCATGGCTTATTTCCATTACTTTAGCAAAGGTGTGTCTCATTCTGCATGTAATATTTGAAATAGAGGGGACTTGGTAGCACATTCTAGGTTAGCTAGTCCATAACCACACAGAACACTATCATGAAAGAACAACTCCTCAGTCTCATGCGAAGGGAGGAGAAATTGAATATAGTTAAGAAAATACAGATGCAACCCAGTTATTGGGTGGATTTTTCCAGTTGTTGAATGTTGCAGATGGTGGAAGAGTCACTCCAGAAAATATTGGTTGACTCTTCGTCCTGGCACATGCTGAACTCATCTGCACAAAGCAAAAGGAGACATTAGAATTAAGTCAAGGAATCAAACAGTTTTTCATAGAAAAGCTTATAGACCATTTTTAGGTATTTCTCCCCCATTTTTCTTCTTTTTTTTTTTCTTTTTCTTTTTTTTTTTAATGAGAAAAGCAGTTATGTTAAAAACATCATGGGAAGTAATTCTGAACTGGCAGAGAGATGGGATAGATGATTGAATAGATTCTTTCCATCTCCACATTTTGTGATCTATGAACTCACCTTTGGGAAACTTTTCTCATTTCAGACAGAGTTTCACTCCCCCAGGGTTGTCTGAAGAAGGTGAGATATTTAACCTAAGCAGCATTAACACTACTACTGCGTTTTGGCTCTAAAAGCTAGCAAGACGGCTCAGCCCAAAGAAGCCATCACAGCGTGACTCTTCTCTTGTTCGCTTTCTTCCTGGAGGCCTCTCCACAATACCTTCTGCTGATGCTTCACACTGCAAGCCAGAGGTGCTGTCAGCTGGATGTGCTGCGGAGCACTTCCATCCTGAGGTGTGCTGCACCAACTCCCCTGTGGCTTCCTTTTGCATTCTGGCTTGCTCTCACAGGGAGAAAGGTCGCATGAGGGACACCACTGAAATATGGTGTCCAGTGCAATTTTTAACAAGAAGCTCATCTTTCTCCCTGCGGTGGCTGGTCCCCTTGCCAAGGACTGTCGTATGTGTAAGCCCTGAGAAGTCCTGCAGCTCCATGCTGCTTCCAACACCAGGTGGGTGCTTAGTGGGCATGACAGTGTTCTCAGCCAGTAATCCCATTTAATGGGGCTCATTATAACGCAGGGTAACTGAGTGACGAGAGTCCTAGTAATTCTTTTTAACTGAGGAATCCACAGATAAGTTCACGTGGGATCTAATGACTCAAAATACAGTGTTTCTTCGGAGAGTGAATGGCAAATTAGGGGAGAGCCTTCAAAAATGAAAGGTGTGAAGGAGAGGACTGGAGTCACCAAAAGCAGTCCAAAGCACTTGATCAAGCACCTAGGAATGAAGAGTGAGAATAGTTTGTAGGAGAGACAGTCTGTGCACATGTGGTGATGTATTGCCAGGCTTGCAAAAGGATCAGGGACATCCCCAGCTGTAGAGCAACTGATTTTCCTGGCTTCATTCCCACGCAAACCACGTCTGTCACAGTACCTAAGCATTGTTTAACCTAGGCTGGTTTCTTCTGGGTGGTTGATTTTACTCCAAGCAACTGCATTTATAGCCAAAAGCCCAGGACCCAGAATAATGTTTAATTTCGTTTATAGCTCAGGGGATGTAAGGAGGAAGTAATGTGGATATCAGTTCAGGAAAAAAACCAATAACCTGGAAAAAGAGACGTAAGAGGACATTCACCCATTTCAGCTAGAACAGTTTGCCATCACATCGTGCAAAGAGGACAGCATCAAACTGATATCCAGTGGTTTACAGGTTTTCTTTATATTATTATTAAACTTTCCAAATTAGAGACAGTGCAAAATTACATAAATAATAGTATGTAATACATAACTATTTTTGGTGTAAAAATGACTCCTGGGGTCAAGAAACAATTAATATTTGAAAAAAGAAAAACCTCAGAAAAGCCTCATTGCATTTATATTTCTTTTCAGACTGGAGCTTTGTGGCTTGGAGAATGGATACACTGGCCTTTTGCTGGTGTGCTCTTCAGCTCTTGCCACAGGCATCTGAGTGCAAGGGAGCTCAGTTGTCCTCCCCAAACCCCGACACATGCAGACTCCTGTGATCAGGAGCGTATGCTGGTCTTGCCACAGATTTCCTGTGCGGTCTTGGATAGGAAGGTGTCTGTGTGCCTCAGTTTTTCCATCTGTAAAATAAGAGCGATGTTACACTGCTTCACCAGTGCAGCTAAATTTCTGCTTTAAAAGCACTCTGTGACCTTTGGGTGAATGGTGGTAATGAGCTGTTTGCCTTATTTATAAGTATCATTTGCTGTGATATAAATATTTTTTTGTATTGTTCATACTGTGTTTATTCTGTGCAAGTGAATACAGTCCCAATGAAAGCAGGAGACCGAGTATTTTGCTTTCCCACGTAACTCAACCAGCGTTCCCAAATTCTGATCTCTAACACCTCTGCTATTGCAGTCCTGGGCCTCACTTGAGCAGAAACTGCTGATCATGCCAAATTCTCTGGTGTTCTGTAATGTGGGCTAACATGCGCCGAGGTTTGGATGAGACCAATAGACTCATTTTCACTTAGGGCCTGTGGCAGCACTGAAGCTGGAGAGAACAGAAGTGAAAGGTCAGTGTTTCCCTTCCCTGAGCCACACAGCTCCTGTTTGAAAGCAAATAAAAATATCATGTGACTCTTATGATTTTAATTTTTTTTTCGATAGCTGTAGTGCCTTTCTTCCAACTTTACACCAAGAGGACATTTAGATGTTATTACTTTTGTACATTTGCATTGTTCCTTACTTGGAAGGTTTGCTTGAAATAAAAACAACTGTAGACCTATTACTTCTCTCATCTTTCTAATTTTGTGTGTCTCAGTTTATGTGTAGAGTGTTAGCCAATATTTAGCTGGCTTTCTGGAACAAAGTTGGTGAATATGACTGTGCACTTTGAGAAAATAAGGTCTGAATAAACATGGGCAAGCAATTAAGTTACCGCAACCTAAGGAGTGTCTCTAGAGAATAATTAAAGTGAGCACTTAGCTTGGGTGAGCTGGGATCATGTGCACAATAAATTACTACGGTTTGGAAGATGATGAACAAATTGTTAAATCACAACAAATTAACAATTTAGTATGTCTGTGTCCTGAAGGACACGACAGTATCCCCTTTCCACTTCCAAGGGTGGTTTCAGCTGCTTTTCTGGGTTTCCTCTGGAGTCAATCAGAGAGGCACACACAAGCAAAGAGATGATCCCACTTATATCCCACTTATTTTGTACCTTCTGTTTTGGAATGGTAGAAACCAAAAACTTTGATGGCCAAAGTTGGTCAGATGAATCTTACATGATATACATAAAATGATATTACTATCAGAACCCCTTCTTTTCTTGAAGGGGTGTAGCCATTGAATGATAGAATCCTAGAATGCTTTGAGTTGGAAGGGACTTTAAGGATCATCTAGTTCCAAATTCCCTGCCATGGACAGGGACGCGTTCCACTAGACTGGGTTGCTCAGAGCTCCATCCAACCTGGCCTTGAACACTTCCAGGGATGGGGCATCCACAACTTCTCTGGGCAACCTATTCCAATGTTTCACCACCCTCGCAGTAAAGAATTTCTTCCTAATAATAATAATAAGTGTATGTATAAAACCTTGAGACAAGCTTAGGAACTCAATATACACATCAAATACCTGAGAAAGTTGGTAATGCAGCCAAGCCCCCACATACCACTACCACCACCCCATTTGTTTTGAGAGGACATCTGCTGTGGACAACCTAATGATCTAAGAAGGACTGTTTCTCAACAGGTATACTACTTGAGACAGCCGTGTCATGTTTCTGAAGGACCCATCCAAGCACCCCATAACGAATGACTTTGGTACAGAAAGACAATCCACAAGGACATTTTATCTCCGGTTACTACATACCATCACACCCTGGAACCTACACAAAAAATCACTGAGCGAATGCTGCTTAAGCTCTATCTACCTATAAACTCAGTGCTGCCTTCCAAACCTTTGTCCAAGAGCTGATATCCAGGTCCCTGTTAAAGCAGACACTGGATGGAATGTATTGCATGGCACTGCCTCATCACAAGCAGCATGGTATAAAAACTCTGTGGTAAGGTATACAGATCAAATCCCAGAAACAGTGATTAGCAACTAAGGGTGAATCTCCAGAAGTCTGAATCAAGTAGTCACTAAAAGCACCGAATACTGCTGAGAATTTTATGAAAAACATGAAAATATACTCTGACAACATTGCTCAAAATTTTCATCTCTAATTATGTGAGAATGACTGCAAAACCAAAAAAAAATAGTTTTGTGTTTTCCACTGGCACTTTTTGCTACCGGTACTCACATTACCATGAGAAATGTGAAGCTGCAGAAGAAGGAAAATGAGCTGTTGTGCAGCTTCTGTGAAACTTTGAATTTATTTAACTGAGGTCAGGAGTGCAAGTTAAGCCTTGTATCAGAAACCAACCCACTACATTGTAGTCTGCCTGCCTGACATTGCTCTTATTCTTGGTGGCGAGGGTCTTTCATGGAAACAGAAATATAGAAGTTATTGTTATCCTGGGTATAACATCTCACCCTACAATAGTTGCATTGTGATTGAAATGAGTTTTTGACCTGGCAGAGTTAATAATGAGCCAAATTTGAGCAGTTACAGCCCCAGGTCCCTTGAGCACTTTACAGGGAGAGAGCAGAAGAGCTTGATGGTGACCAAGCAGCTGGCCAAGGAAGCCCTGCTGGTGGAGTCCTCTGCACTTGCTCTTCATCAAACCTCAACAAAAGTTTACAGAGAACAAGCAAGCAGTCCGTTCCCTGCTCAACATAGTATATTTGCATGTGATAAAGAATTAGGTGGATTCATTTCCTGCTGTAATTGAGGAAAAACAGGATATCAGGATGCACTCTCTGATGTATATATGATACACATAATGGCATAATTGGAAAAGGAGCTCCATCTTTCTCCTCCTTTCTGGAAATAAATTGCTGTAAAAGTATAACCAAAGGCAATAAAAGTATCAGTTGGGAAAAAAGGAAGAAAGAGATTGGAAGTTCTTTAATAAAGACAATAAAGCAAACAAGCAGGCATGGATTTATCAGGGTGTGGGGAGGAAAAGGAGAGAACAGGAATAAAGTAGAGGGGAGCACACAGAAAGAAGACATGGCACTTGTCTGCTAGGAGAAGGATTCTTTTTCCAGAGATTAAAGGAATCACTTTGTCTCCTACAACTTTTTCTTAAGAAGAACAAAGTGGCAAAACCAACAGAACTTCTCCAGAAGCAGGCTTAATGGAAACTGAGGGGAAATCTCTGTGGGCTGCAACTGAAGTGTCTATTAGTGAGAAGGAGGAGGAGGAGTCAGCAATCCAGCATGCTGGAAAGGGAGGCAAGCCTGGGGGATGGCACTTTGACAGCCGTGGCCGTGGAGGAAAGCCTGGAACAAGCAGTCATGAAAGGAGCTCAGATCTGGTGACCTCTGCAGTCCGGTCGTGTATCACAAGCTGAAGTGAGTGCACTAACAAAACCTCATGACATGTTTGCTAAAATTTTGCTGAAGGCATTTTAAAATTTGGCTAATGAAAAAGCTACATGCTATTTGCCCAGGGAAGAAGTTTCTCTGCCCCAGAGCTCTCTTCAGAGATACTTGGGGTAGGTCAAAGTATCGCTACAGAACGGTTTGTCATCTATGGGTTACTTCGATTTTTTGTCCACTTTGACAGGTCTGTGTGAAATTCACTGTGGTGTTCTCACGGAAACTACCCTTTCCTTTTTTTTCCCTACAAGAACTGCTACTTGTGTACCAAGTCACTGAGGGAACGTGACAGTTCTCAGCTACTACTAGAAATCAGTTATTAGACATGAACAGTAGTTTGGGTTAAATTTACTTGGAACAAGTTATTTACAAAAATGTTTATCATCAATACAAAAAGAAGGCTGAATAATTCTAATACACATGAACACCTTAACTATTTCAAAGCTTCTAGCATACATTTAAATTTGTTATCTCTTCTGTTTTATATCCTCATTTTGGTCAACACACCTATATGTAATATTTAAATCTTCTATCAATATAATTTCTCATATTTTATGTTATTTTTATTATATTCTTCAAAATTACCTTTAATAAATCCCCAAATTTTGGTACCACTGAAATTACCAAAAATATGTTTATGAGCTCTATCTCTTTAAGAGCAAATATAAAATCAAATTGGAAATTTTTTTTTAGTGTAAGCTGTTTTCAACTTCTAAATGAACAAGGAACAATCTGAAGAAATTTTTGAATTTTTGTCTGAAATATCTCCTTACTTAAAACAAAGCCATATCACATCAGCCTTAAACTTTACAAAAATATTCTCCTTTGCCAAGAGACCACATGTGAAGCTTCAGGTGGGAAAAAAATTAGGCTTACAAAAGAAGAAGAAGAAAATATTGGGTCTTCCAATAAAAATCAACATGGAACTGCTACTGTAGTTCCATTATAAAAACTCATAAAAACATTTCCAGTTGCTCTCTAGTAGGTCTCATTTCCATAAGCAAAACCCCTCTTTATTTCTTCCACAGTTTCTTATAGGTCTTTAAGGAGCTATGAAAAGTCTCTTGCCAACAGGGAATTTCTTGTAGAAATAAAGTGTCTTAGGAAACATTTTTTTATAGATCTGGAAACATATTAGTGATTAAAGGCCTGATCCTTTGAGCTGAGTGTTTGCAGTTTCCATTGGCTTCTGTGTGAATTACAGATGGTGGGCATCTTTTCATATCAGATATCATATCCACATACCTCAAGTGTTAGATGATTTGTCAGAAACCTTAGTGCTTTGCCTTCTGAACCACCCAACACAGCACAGGTTCTCATACTGAAACCCAAGAGTTTCAAACTCAGGATTCAGGTCCTTAAGATCATGGGACAGACTTAATATTTGTGAGCTTTTTCAGTTTTTATGTAATTCATGACTTTGAATATTTTTTAAAAGTAAGTTTCTTGCCTTTTAGGTTTTCCCTGCAGAAATCCAGGCTGTAAATGCACTTTTCTTGAGAATAGAATGGTTTACTTTCTGTCACCTGTCTCCTGCAGCTGGGGCTAAAGAAAGATGACAAACATTTAGTGTTGCACTACAGGCCTTGATGTGGCTAACTCATTGTCCCTCTTGCAGGTCTGGTGCCGTGCTCCTGCCTGTCTATCCCGGAACAGCCCTGTGCTTTCTCAACACTTAGCTGGGGACACAGAATCAGAGCAGGAAAAAAAAATCTGTGGGAGGCAGAGCTGCAGCTGCTGGAGGAGCTTATTTTATCTGTCAGCAACTGTACATGAACCCTCTCTACTGCAGGATAAAATCTGACAGAGAGGCATAAGTCCTGACAGAGAAAGTTTTATGTACATTAAAGTCCCCATCAACCTGTCAATGCATAAATGGCCATGTGCAATGTAAGTGATGATTAAAAGTGATCCAAAAGAAAGCATTTAAAAACCAAATGGACCAACGCACTACACCAGATCTACACCAAAGCTTCTTGATAAGTTAAACTGTTTTTAAGTCGGAGATCAGCAACAAAAGGCCTGACTGCCAAAAGGCATTTTAGACATTCAGCAGATTTCCTATTAAAATGTAAGATAAGAAACCATCAAAATATAAATGAAAAACACCTCAGTCAACTGTATAAAATTTCTTGAGGAATCAAGGAAAGTGTGTCCCATTTGTGGGACCGCTTCCAGGGCCTTTTCCCTCTCCTTCAGCTTTTGTGCTTTTGTGTTTATGGCAAAACCAGTTTAGAATTGGAATGGCTACGTTCAGCCTGCAGCCCAATAGCGGCTCCTCTTGGAAAGATATTTATTATTCCTGCTGCCTTTAATTGCCCGATTAATCTGTGTAACCAAGTACTGTAATCCATGTAATCGCATGGCCCTTTCACTTATCCTTTATTGACAAGACAGGTATTTGTTATGCTGCTGCTTGTGTTCTTCCCTCCACACAGCCTGTCAGCTCTTCACACATGAGGATTTCCCACCACACTCAGTGTTTGTACAGAGCCGGCACAACCGGCCTGAAGCTTCCAAAGGCTACCAGATAAAACAAACAAATACTCCTGAAGCCACCCTAGTAATTTGCTGAGGTTTATTTGCCTGTTTATACCGCTGAAGCTGGCAAAGGGCAAGGGAATGAGAAGAAAAATGATATTTTGCTTAAAAAAAAAAAAGACTAGAGTATCAAGTGTTGTAAGGAACCAAGCTCCATCTTTTTCATAGCGCTCTCAGTCCTCCGGGTAGTCACCTTCTGGGAAGGTACCAGAAAAAACTTCTAATTTTTCAAAGATGAAAATCAGCTTTATGTATTCGGTAAGGCAATGACAATAAAGTCGGTCGTATTTCCTCAGAACCTTTCCATCAATATAAGACACTGATTTAACACTCAAATAACATTGCAGTTGTGGGTCAAAAATGTAATTCTTCATTTTCCTGCATTTGCATACCACTGAGGTTAACAGATGTACCTACTCCAGCGATATGTCCGTCTCTAGACCTACACACAGAATAAATGGCTGAGGATATTTGTCAAGCTGCCCCTGGGAGTGGCCTCATATTTTTTGGATAAGCTTCAGATAAAAGTCTAAACATCTGGATACTTATAAAAATCATCCAGAGCTCCTGGATGTCAAGTCTTTTCTCTCATTCATTTGGACTGAAATTGTCAGTGGGCACAGAAGTGTTGTAATGTGAGGCATAATCAGCCAGTGGACAGAAATAGGAATCAGATGTCTTTCAAATAAAACTCGCCTCTCCAGCAGCAATCCTCCAGTGAATCTCCCACACCTGTGGATGAGGGTTACACTGCTGTTACCACCATTCAGAACTCTTTTAATGCTGCATGTATTTTTTAAAAGACAGATCTCGCAGCTTATAAAGCAAGGTTTTGGCTTCGGCTAATGAAAAGCATTAGTGTACTGTGGGAGGTGCAGGGAGAGAAAGATTATAATTAAATCTCTCCACTCCTCTCCCGTCTCTAAGGGCTTGGATAAGAAACAGTTCTGCTGGGCAGCTGAATTTTAGCTAAGTAAGATAGCTGAGGGAGGGAGCCTTCTTGGTGGTTTCATATATGCTTGCACATGTGGTGGGGCCAGGGAACATTTCTGATGAAAATAAAATTGTTCTGGGCTCAATCCAGCTGAAAATATCGGCAGCCTGCTGGGCCCTGCAACTTTCATAAGGTTGCAGATCCTGGCTCCTAGCAGGAAGCTTGGCCCAGCCACCACAGAAGGCCCAGCAAGCAAAACAATAGTTTTGTGCCTGAAAATTGCACATCAAATTGGGAGAGGCAGGAGGATGTACACCAACATGCTCCCTCTCTCCCAACACTGCCGAGGCTGGGCTCCTTCTTGTACCTTCAATCCCCCTTGCCCCACACCCTGTGAGCACAGCCAAGAAGCTACAGAGGAGCCCAAAGCTGGAGGCAGTGTCTCCTCTGCTCCCAAAAAAGGGCTGGTGGGCCTTGGTGTCTCGTAGGCTGTTGGTGATGACCAGTAATGATGGCAGTCTGCTGTAGGATGAACATGGTTTTTCTCTCATCCTCCTGTGTGTTCCTTTTACTATCAGCCTCTCCTGAGTTTGATTTGGCCTTGAAGAGCAAATGTTCGTTGAAATGATTTACGATTTACATTAATTTATATAGCACCCTTTTAAGTACATCACAGGCGGGTCTTTATAAGAAGTAAGTTTGAAACAATGTAGGTGCAACATGCCAAAAAAATACAGCTATTGAAAACAGTAGACTAAAAGACCCCAAACATTTTAAAACTTCTGAAGGAATTTGATATAAAACCTTTTCTTGGCGTGTAGGGGGATGTTGGATTCCGTGGCTTTGGATTGCCAGGAGATGTGTTTAATACACCCTTAGGGTGAGAATGGAGACTGACCCTATGTTGGGCAAAAAAAAATATAGGCTCATAAGCTTGGTCAGATATTAGAGACATGGGCAACAAAAATGCTTTAAGCTTAATGCTGTAGAAGTAATTCCTGCAGCTGTTTGGACCAGACTCAGCTCTGCATCATCTCAGTATTTGTATCTCATCACCCTAAAATCACTGGCCCGTTCCAGGATCAGAAATAGGGGCAACTTGAGCAGGGTCAGTTCACCTTTCTGACATACAATTGAATGCAGCCACAAAATTTTGTTCTTAAGTTTCTTTTAAAGGGGAAAAGGACAAGTTTCTACCAACACACAACTGTGATCCAGGAAACTCTGTACCTTCCTCAGGATTATACTGCTCTGGAGGAATGGAAAGGCCCATAGCCACACTGATTTCCACCCACGGAAAGTTTTGGGATTTTTTTCAAAAACACTCCTTACAAGGAATGTTCACAAGCACAGAAAACATGGAATATAATGAAAAATAATGTTGGAGTAAAACCAGGCTGTTAGTGCCTCTTATCGTCTCTTTAATCACTGATTAAGCCCTTGCACCCACAGCCATTCCATGTAATTTAAACCAGCCATATTAGACCCCATCCAAACAAATACTTAAAAACATACATCCTCTCACCGTGAGGACTGACACCCTGAGATGCTACACACACACTTGCACACTGAACCAAAGCCTGCGTTTTCCCTTTCATGTAGGGGAGCAGCTCTTTTTCCTGTGACCATGGAGTTAACTTGAAAATTTGCCCGCCACTCTTTTTTTTTCTGCTCTGGAAAAGCTTACTCAAATATTTCAGCTGTGGTTGGAGAGCAGGCCTGATTCTGTACTTGGGAAGCAACCAAAAATTTTGCTCTTGATTTCAGTGTATTCAGGACTATGCCTTATCAAGCAGCAGAAATCTAGTAAGTATGTGTGTGACCTGTGTTTTCAGAGTTTCTCAACATCTTGGACTGCCAGATCAGTCTCTCTTTAGAAGCATAGATTTGAAGAGACTGTAAATACCATTTATACATGCACATGCATACACACACTCACTCCATGAATGCATATACATATAATAATATTACTATTTTACCAGAATTGTGCAAACCTGTTACCTGATCAAAACACAAGACGATATTACTTTAATGGTGGAAATCTTTGCTTTTCTCTGCAGTTGTCTTTGTTGGATTAAATGAAGACAACACTTTTATTAGAAATATACATAGACATATAGTTCAAATGACACAGAGCCCTGTTAAGCACAGAGCAGTATTTTACTTTCAGTTATACCAACGTAACTGCTGCTCAAGACGAAAGCATCCCTCTGATCTTACGCCAGGTAGATGTACTTCTTCTGAGCAAAAGACACAAAAGATCTGTCAGACTTGTGCTCCTCAGTGGGATTTATATCTCTAAACGTGGGGCTGTTTGAGTTGAAGATGTGTGTACATTCATTATGGGAGCTTTTCTTCTTCCCCTAAGTGCAGCATACGGATACAGACATAACTGCATCACTTATAAAAACGTAATAAAATGTTTTGCTTGCAAACATGCAATAGAACACTAACACATCATTTTATGGGAGAATATTTCTGCATAATCTGATTCTTACATTATAACATGTTTCAAATATAGTATAATGCTCTCTCACTTTGAAGTGATAGTCTGCATAGAAAGATGACTCATGGGATAAGACAAGAGCCCTTTGCTCTTAAAAATACACTCTAAAAACAGGCTGGAGGTCTCAGGAGAAATGCACTTAGACCAGGGGCTCACTGGTCTGGATAGCACTCCATAGGATCTTGGTAGCATTGCTTGGGAGAGACCCAGGACCACAGGCCCAGCAGTCCATAACTCCCTGGAAGAACCATCTTCCCTTAAGGCCACATTGCAGCTTGGCCCATAGTGGATAGAACCTATGTACAACGTGTTCCACTTGTATAAATGACACCTCCACACCAGATCTTTGATGTTCTCTCAAAAGAAGTGATGATTAATTTTAAATAAACTTTGTGGGAAGGCCACATTTCCCTCCACGTCCCATTCAGCTGCTGTTTTTTGCTGAAGTGCCAGTCTTCATGCATCACACTGGGAAGCAATGTGTTATTTCCAGATAGTCCCACAAGGGCTCTGAGAGTCACTCTGCCTTGGGCCAGGGCAGCTGGCAGTATTTCAGACCACATAAAAACTGCCACATGATGGAGTCAGGGCCATTTGCAAAAAGCTGTGAGTGCAGTGCGTCGGGACAAGGGTGCAATATCAGCAGAGAGGGACAACGTTACAAGGGAGGGAGGCAGTGAGACAGCAGGGACACCATGTGCCTGGTGTAAGTCTGGGGTAGAAGGGACACATCTGCACACAGAATGCAAGTCAACAAAGTCTCAATGTCTCAGGAAGCCTCTCGGAATAGTCACGGCAGTCCTTGCTGTATGTATGTCTAGAAATGCATGCCACAGCATTAGTGGCAGACTTCCACAGAGAAGCAAAAGGGGTTGCTTCTTCCATCTTAAAAATAATTTCCATATTGTAATGATGGTACACAATGACACTGTTCTCTCAGTATTTAGGTACTGAATTCCCCTTATTTAGAAGAGACTTAAACTTGAGTGACCTGTGGACCCACCATCTATGTACTGAGCCCTCTTTGTTATTTGTTCTTTTTGGAGAGATTATGCTCTCATGATTTATATAAAGAGTCTGCCGTCTTAGAGGGGATTTCATATGACCCCATGATCCCATTATTTAAGTACTAAGATCCTTCTTGTTAGAGGCTACTTTAACCACCATTTACACGCTCAGCTCCACAGAATAGGGCTTTCCCCACCAGTGTCAATAAAGTTAGCTTTTGTTCAAGTGCTCTTCCTCTGCAATTAAATCACACTTCAATGAAAATAATCCTAATTTTTTTAGCATGGTCTCAGTCTGGCTGCATCCACCCATGCCAGTGGCATGTTAAGCGAAATCCAAACCCGAGCGTGGATGTTGACTGTGGGTTGTGCAGCCGTGACTGTGGCTGTCAGTCCCATCAGTCAGCACAAGAGTGCCAGAGCTGAGCATGGAAGGATGATGGCATCCTAAATGACTATGATCAACTCCTTAAATAATACATGCTCGGGCATACCCCCAAATCATTACCACAGAAAATTGACATGATGAAAAGAACTAACTTTGAAACTACTATGTCCTTGCCTTTTTATTTCAAGCATTTCGCATTTGTGAACCATGTGCTTTGTGTGCAGTTATGCTGATGGTATAAGATTAAAAGCTTTGGTTTAGCATGTTCAGGTAAAGAACGCTTAATAGAATTTTACAGAGAATGAATACTAGAACAATTTTAATCATCAGTGGAGACAGGCTCTTGCAAATTTCAGAGATCAGAACGAAAAGCCAGGTAAAAGCATGGTGAGGAATGATGCTTTTTAGAACACAAGTATTGCATGGACCAGAGCATTTCAATTCCACAAACAAGAGACAGAGGGAGAAAGATAACTAGGTATAAAGGAACTATAGTGATAATACACAAGATGTGGCACGAAAAAGATGATGCAGACACGGATATGGCAATGTGGAAAAGTAATACAGAAAGTAAAAGCAGGGGGAAATAAATAGGTCTGTTAAATACCTGTCTTTCCATTGTAGAACTGTATAGGTGGACCATGAAAGGAAAAGAGGACTATGAGGAATTTCTACAGGAATTTCACTGTTTAGAGATGGCAAAAATTCTTTTAAAGACGTAGCCAGTGATATTTGAAATAAATCATTCTATGAGACACTCCACAAACAGTGGAAGGAGCTAAGTGCTGCTCACACAAATATTACAGAGCAATATATCTACAGAGGCTATTAAAAATCACCTGTTCCAGAGGAAGATATATCTGAGGGGACCTTTGACGTATTGGTCTTATATTTAGGAGATGCCTAATAGATTTTAGTGTATCAAGATAATTTCACATAACTGAGATGTTGACTTTGTGCCAGGATTCATGAAGGCAAATGGGTAACTATAAACAAAAGTAATGAGAGGTTGTCTCATCAGACAGAAATTTTAAGAAAAAAAAATAGAGTAAACAAAGTGAAAATCATCAATAAAGGAAGCAGAATAGAAGTCTTTCCTAGTCAGTTTGCAATTCTATTCTTTAAATTGTTCTACATTGATGACTTAAAAAAAACCCACAACAGATTGAAGAAATTACTTTATTTGACCCCCATAGAAATATTTAATTTGGTATTCAAGTATAAAATTCTCTTAAAGCTGAAGCAAATTTTAAAATTACACATTTCAGACTAAAAAATTCAAAAACTTAGTTTTTAAAATGTCAACCCAATACTTTTCAGCTGTTTTTAAGGTTCTCTTTGTACCCATGCATATATGAAAACACATGTTTTCAGCTGCAATAATTTCAGAAACATAACCTTATTTCAGAAAATGTATTGGTCTGTTTCAATTTGCATTTTTCGGTGGGAAAAAGGAAGTTTTAAAGAAACTTTTACACTCAAATGTAACAAGGAAATAATAGATGAGAAAATATTGCTGATCAATTTGGTTGGAAATACAGATATAATTTTACACTTGTATGTAACTGCAGGGACACAGATGTTGGAACATTATGTACAGTTCTGGTCATCCCATATTTATAAAAAGATGTTGAAAAACTGAAGAAGATGTAAAAAAATGAGCCAGGAAAAATATTCCAGTGCTGGGAAAAAAGATTCTGCACAGTGCAAGACCTAAAAATCTGATCAAAAAGAGGATGAATAAGTAACTTGAATGTACCACGTGTTCTTTCATCACAAGATATTCTGGGACTAAAGTGAAGAAAAGTACAACGAAAGAAAATGTTTTGGAAAGCCAAAGCACTTTATTGGCCCAAAAGTCTTCACTTCAAGACTAGATGTCTATATGGAAGACTGTGATTCAGAGAAACTCCAGGTAGAAAACGTGATATGGAACTAATTTAATTTAAAACAAACAAACAAACAAACACAAAAAAATCCCCAAACCAAACTAATCTGAACAAAATCATGGCCTATTTTATCTTGGGAAATCAATCCTGATGATCTAATAGCCTTTCTGGGCACATCTGCGTGACTCTGTTTCTACGGATAGCACTTTGTGGAGCAGACCCAAGTCTTCTTGCACATCCAATTTACCTTTTTTTTGGCAGAGCACTGAGAGGAGAGATAGTTGAGCAGCTATTGCCAAAGCTAACAAGAAGCTTGCATGAGACGAAGTCGTGCTTGCAGAGAGATTTAAGCTGAAGTGATGATGATATCTTCATGCAAACAGCGACATCATAAACACTCTGGAGCCCATTCTGCCTTTGGTTCCTCACTGCTCTTGCATGGTATTAATGATGGTTGAATTCAGGGCTGCTGTTGCTCTCCACATGCACATATGTGCCTTCTCATTTCTGATGCTTCACGGTATTGAGGAGATAGAAGTTCTGCAACGCTTTTGTCCCCCTTCTATAACGAAGCCATTATCCCTAAGACCTCATACAAATCTTTATCTCTCAATTGATTCCTAAAGGTTTTAGTCAGTGTCTTTGAAACGTGCCCACAGTGGTTTGCTGTACCCAGAGCTCCCAGCCCAGCTTGAGTTACTGTTTTCACAGAGGCCAGAGCCTTGAAAAGGTTTTATTTCCTACCACTATGCTTCCTAACTTGGAGTCTTGAACTCCATTTATACAAACTGACAACGCAGAAAAGGATTTGGGGATCGTGTGTAAAATGATTTGGAATTTGACCCTCATAAAGCCTTATCTGTTAGAAGGCTGGGATTTTCCTTTTCCTAAGAAAGAAGATAAACCCCGTTTCTTTCTAGAAGTCCAAATATCCTGGAAAGCTAATTGCAAGATAATACTGGCTGTACAGACACCTGTGCATAGTGCTCCATCCTGACTGTCGGCTAACATGAAAATGCAGATAATCAACACCGTTAAAATCAATAGGAAAACTTGCTGTGAGAGAGTAAAGTTTGCAGGACCCAATCCTCTGCAGAGTTTCTTTGTTCCCAGAGGTATTTTGTGCTTCACTGAGTAAAAAAATGTCATCATATTTCAAAGTGAAATTTTGCAAGCCATTGATCTAGAATGTGAGCTAGTTCCTCTGGGTATTTTGGAAACTCAGAAACAACATATTTATTTAATTTAGAAAAATTACTTCTGTCCAAGGCTGTTTCTCAAGAAACATTCATGAGAGCTTAAAACTTGCAAACTCGCTGCATATACGTGCCAGGCATAGCATAAAGATAAATAGGTCAATACTTTGTGAAATCTCGTTGAACAAGAATTGCATATTAGATTGTAACAGATCTTAAAAGAGCTTCCAATGTCCTGGAAAAATAATCATAGTTTTAAAAGGCTAGTAAATCTTCACATGGTAGTTAGCAAATGTTTCAATAAACTGTAAAGGTTCCTTCTAACAATTTTCATACCTAATCACTGATTGATTAACCATGTTGCTTTTTCTAAAGTTTACATTAAAATAATAAGAAATACACTTTCCAAAGTAGTAAAACATTGTGGTTCTTATGCCAATAGGAAAAGCCAAGGGCATTAAAAATTAAAGATGACATCTCCAATCTAGATTTTGACCCTAGCTAAGTAATTTTCAAGCTTCTGGACTCTCTTGGTCCCCTGAGAAAAATGGATGAAACCATTCTCCCAAAAGCTGGGGGTACACCTGACCTAAATTCTTTCAGATTGCAAACTTAAAGAGCAGAAACCCAGATCGGCTTGGTTATTGAATTTGTTTGTGTTGTTACATAAGGCATGGTACATTTTGCAGAAATAACTGCTGAAATAACTAAGTGAATTATGAGCAAAGTGAAAAGAAAAAAAAGTGTTTGCTTGTGCTACTGCCTGGTTTAAAGGAGTTTAAAATTTCTCTCCTGTGCTTCATTATTTTCTCCTTTATGTTTTTTAAGTATAAATTGAAATTTAATATAGGTTGGGATTTTTTGTCTAAAAAAGTCAATCTTTTGTAATAAAAGCCTCTGAATGTTGGGGCGTGTGTGGGTGGGTGTGCGTGGTATTTGTTTGGGGTTTTTTTGTCCTGAAAAACATAAAGATAGAACATGCAGAAAATACTCAGGTGGAAACAAAATTTTGCTGCCAGTCAGAAAGCTCACTTCTACTTCCCTGGAAACATAAGATTAAAGGTTCATTTTGCCGGGTATCCTGTACCAAACATCAAAGAGCAAACAAATAGCAATTCTTCACCAGAATACTGTCTAAGAGTCATGGCTCAGAGACTTTCTGTGCTGGGGTTGGTGTCT
This sequence comes from Falcunculus frontatus, assembly GCA_013398115.1. Lineage (NCBI taxonomy): Eukaryota > Metazoa > Chordata > Aves > Passeriformes > Falcunculus > Falcunculus frontatus. Next base: position 56,375 of record VZRV01003626.1, on the reverse strand, counting down.
TTGTGTGTAGTAGCACACACAAGATCTGTCCCCCAAACTTTTATTGTCTTGTGTGAAGGACATCATCAGCTTAAACACTCGTGAAAGAGCTTCCTTTCTCTTGCTCTCAGCCTGACATCTGCTAGATGTTCTTGTCCTGTGTGAAAGTGAAAGAGAGGGTTTTATTCACCTTCCCAGCTCTGTCATTCAGCATTTCAATTCAAAACTCTGAGGTCTTCATGGTGTAGACCAGAACAGGATAATTTATGGACAGTTCAATAAAGCTAAAATTAAATGTTATATTTACAATTAAGTGCCAAACTTTCAATGAGATTCTTGTGAAACATTTCCATTTTGTAAAATCAGGGCAACCCTTTCTGAAAAAATCCCCGTCTTCTGGAAAATTTTCAAGCTTCTCTGAGTGTTACGCTACATTTTTGGCTCAAGAAGCTCAGTAAGGTCTCTTTATTTTCATTTTAATGGAAGGTGTCAAAATTAATTATCAGAAATTTCACGGACATAAAGGAAAATATTTGGGCCAGGGCATTCATTGTTATAAAGACTATTACCAAAATTTTCATGCTGCATAACCACATATTCATGTAGACTAACTAAATAAAATACAGATTTCAAGCAAGCAAGGATAGAATTTTTGGCTAATACACACGAGGCGATATCTTTTGTAAAGTTTGACTTTTATCAGTTCATGTTGTTCAGCCTTGACTACGGATATTTTGGATGCTTAACAGTCTACTCGTGTAAAGAAGTTGACTCAGAAATGAGCCCTGCCCGAGATTTTGCCATCCCTCTTTTGAAGCAGTCTCAAGAAAGAAATGACAAAAAGGCAAGTTTGTGTTTGGTGTCTGTATCCTGCCTAAGCCCCACTTCAGCTGCCTAGCTCCTCCAGAAGGCTCTCGGTTGCTCAGACGTATTTTCCCCTTCATAAATCCATGCTGACTTCTCCCAGTCACCGACTTGTCCTTAAAATATTTGGAAATGGTTTTGTTCTATCACTTTCCTAATGATTGGGTTGAGGCTGACTGGCTTATAGTTCCCTGGATCCTCCTTCACATCATTCTTGAAGATGAGAGTGAAATTTGCCTTCCTCCAGTTCTAAGGAGTCTCCTGTGATACCCATGGCTTTTTCAAAGCCGTCAGGAGCAGCTTCACAATAGCAACCCAAGTTCCTCCTAATTCATGGTGGAGCTTGCCAGGTCCCATGGGCATGGTTACATTTGGTTTGTTTAAACATTCCCTAACCTGGTCCTTCACCAGCAAGAGAAGTTCTACCTTATCCCACTTTTTCCACCAGTTTCAGAGACCTGGGATTCCTGAAGTTATATCTTATCAGTAAAGACAAGGAAGAGAGTTTTGAGTACCTTGGTCTTTTTCCATGTCCTTTGTCACCAGGTCTCCTGCCCTATTCGGCAGTGGGCCTACATTTTCCCTGGTCTTCCTTTTGCTGCTGATAGGTAGTACCCATGGGAGCTTTTCTTCATCACCCTTCAGGTAGGCTCTGGCTTTCCCAACCCTGGTGCTATGTGCTTAGGCAGTCTTAGGCAGTATCACGGTGTTCCTGCTAGGTCATCTCTCCCTGCTTCTACTTCTTTAACTGAAGTTTAAAACTTCAAGCTTCTTTTAAAAAATATCAGAAAACATTCTAGAGAGGGAAGAAGAAGCCTGACAAACTTATGGTAACTCAGATTGGTAAAGAAGCACATGAACCACATTTCCTGAGTGTTGATGGCTCCTGTCATGTACCATGTTGTCCAGCTGAGGAGTGACAAAGATATAAAAAGCCTGATTTAGGCCTGAAATATCATTTGAAGATGTCTCTGTAGGCAGGCTTGGAGACTGCGAAGGCTCCAAGGCTTCACTAAAACAATGGCTTGAGCTGAAAGGGTACATGTGTGATATGTCAAACACAAGATCACAAAACCTTGGAATATTTTAGAGGGATATGGGCTGGGAAATGTGGAATATTCCTGAAAGGTTTGGCATTAAAAGTGACAGACATTATTGTGACTTTTGCTCATGAATATGGCAAGAATTGTTCATAACACATATTGTTAGACATGTAAGCTATTTAGCAGGAAAATTGAGCTTTTTGTTTTTCTTCCTGGAAGAAGGAAATTCCATTCGGGAATACTGAATATTGGTTTGTTCTCCTTGAAGATGCTGGATAAAGAAAGGATATAAAGAGGATAAACGGAGAAATTCTTTTCCGCTTATTATTTTTTTTTTTAAATCCTTATTCCAGTGCATTCCAGGTTAATTATTTTTCAGAAATATTCAGAGGAAGAGACAGTGTGCTTAACACACACTGAAATAGCTGATGATTTCTTGAAGCACAAACCTTGGAGGGTGTACACGCTACTTAAATCTCTTTCTCAGGGTTTGGGGCCAGGGCTTGAGCCAAGTGTCTGAACCCCCAACTAAGCAGCTTCACCAAGAGGGGATTCTGCAGGAGTTGTCCCCTTTCTCTTTGGAGGGAGGCTTGGTCTGGAGCTTCTGAACAGGAGTTTTTCTGGAAAGATCTAGTTGTAATAAAGATTTTCTTGTTTCAGCAAGTAGTCATTTTCCAATTTAAAACATGTGCTGTGAAATAAATGTCCTGCCCTGCTCCAAGGCTGGGTGTCTTCGGAGTCTGGAGATGTTCGGGAAGGTGGAAAATGCTTCACACAAGGGGCAGAGGGCCCATCATCTCACGTGACTACACAGCAAACACAGGAGAGGCAGCAACAGGAATGAGCCCATGCCAGGGCTTTTTTGTAGTCATCCAGAACAGACCAGAGTTTGTTGTTGAATGCAGCAGTTTGCTTTGGGGAAGACTGATAGTCTCTTTAGGTTGTTGTCCTCTCCTGAAGGCTTGGGGAAAATAAGGACAGGAATATGGGAGCCTGGTGAAACATCTCCAGAAAAATGATTATCTATCCAAAGGATTAAGTGAAAGTTGGCTTTTCTACAAAAGTCCAGGTCTGGACATGTGCATGCTGATGGAATAGCAAATTCCTGTTTTGCAATTACATCCAGAAAGAGAAATGTTTTCCATTTGCTGCCTCTCCTCCCACTTGCCCAGTGTTGGATAAGGGTGTTATTCTGTTCAGCCTGAGAGATGGAGGGTTGAGGGATAACAGGAGTTTCATGGACAAAAGGAAAGAGATAGGAGTATGAGAAGAAAGGGGGAAAGAGGGGGAGGAGGAGGTAAGAGTCCTGGCACAAATATATATGCATTCAAACTGTTGCAAAACTAGACCTTGTAAGAATATAAACCTTGTGCGATGGAAATACAGGTTCTGGTGTGATTATTTGATTATTTCTGCAGCCTGTGAAGCTAGGAGGTAAAAACAGGGAAATGATAATTCTAAGCAGCAAATGCGGAGGCTGTCCAGGCACTGGTACACCCGCATGGGGTAGCTGGCCTTGGTCCATGGCTGAGCCAGAACCCTGGCCAATTTTCCTTTAATTTTTCCCTCCTCACAAGAAAAAGCATGAGGTTAAGCTGACCGAAGAAAGCAAAGCTACCACAGCCTTTTGTGGCCCGTAAAGCCAAGTACAGACTGTCATTGTCAGGCTGTGTAACACAGTCCACTTTTGTTGTTTATTGCAGCAGCGGGTGAAAGGAACTGCTCTAAGTTATGTTCGGTGATGAGGAGCCAGGAGAAGGGCTGTGGTGGGAGGAGGCTCTGCTGTCTTCCTGAACTTTCACTTTTGATTTTCAGCTGAGCTGGAAACACGATTCTATTTTATTATTTTCTTTTAGTGCCTGGACCCGAGACGAGATCCTCAGCTGGGATAAATAATCTCTGCTTCTCTGTGGCTGAGGGAGGTAGGAGGATGCACAGTGGTTCTGGATATGACCCGCCTTGTTTAAAGACTGGAGTACTTCTTTTCCCTGGTAAAATTGAGACCACCATATTCATGTGCTCAGTCATGAAGTACGTGAACATTTTTCAAAAGCACAACTTCCCAATAACCCAGAGTACCTTTAAATAAAGAAGTGCTGTTGGACCTTGGCAGTGTGAAAGGAGCAGTTGAAATCCCTGTCTTGCCCAGCTGTTAAACCTGTGTTTGATTTCTGAAAAACCTATAGAGAAAAAGGGTTAAAGGAGACCATACAAGAAGTAGAAGAAATAAATTGAATGCACATGTGCAATCATTATTCATACTAACGTTCCTTGTATTACTTCATAACACAGCTGTATACACAAAAAAACCGGTCCAGTTTGGTTTCTTCCTATTTGAATCTTATTAATTTCTGTTTAATGGAACACAAATGTTTGCGCTCTTCATTTTGACGAATGCAGCCTCGTGCTGTATTTGTTAAGCATTAGCTAGCACGGTTGTGACCATCTAATACAAATGTCTCTGGGCCTTTCATGGCTCCTGACAGGACATCTTTTGAGCATGACAGTTGCCATGGGGACGGGTGCAATGCCTATTTGGAAGGAAAATTGGGACCAATGCTCATTACGTCAAAAACTACATCGGGGAGGGAGGGAAGGAGAATGTTTGCTTCTTGTGCTGACACTTAGCTGCTTGTTTTACCCGCCACCCACACACTTCCATCAAACAATATCTCTTTCAAACGCAGAAGTCAAAGTTTGCATCTCCTATCGTTCCAGCTGGAACAGGCAAGGGCTGTGTGAAATGAATATCATCGTGCTCAGGGCCAGGGCACTGCCTGGCTGGCTCTATCTGTCACTTCATAACACAGCAACACTGAGCCCTCTCAGTTTTCCCCTCCTCCCGCCCTTGGCCAAACGCTTTGCAGAGCTCCCCGGGGCATGGCGGGGACACCGGGGTGGTGTGGGGAGGGGGCAGCTGGGGAAGCGTTACCAGTTTGCTCAAAAGCATCGGATTTATTGTGGGTTTACTCTGGTGAGAGAGGGATCGGTGTCTGTGTCTGTATCATAATTTCCATAGATAGGGAAGGTGGCAATAAGAAACAAAAAAACCTTCGTATCGTCCCCATCCCCCCAGGACACTCTGAGAAGTCGAGGGAAAAAAATCCCCTTTTTGTGCAGAGTCCAGAGCATGCTCTTTTCATGTATTCCTTAAGTCTGCACATTTCTTCCATTAGGAATTAGCCATCGCAATATTTTTCACTGACTTGTTCTGTTGACTTAGACTTTCTAAAAAACCCTAAACCCACACTGAGAAAACCCCCAAACCCCGCAAAAACTGGATAGCAGCCAAACTGTTGAAGGGAGAGATGAGGCAGACTCATCACGAGGCTCAGGTTTGAACAGGGGGTGTTTGCGAAGTGCTCAAATGTCTGACTTTGGGTGTAGAGGCAATGTAAAAAAATCTTCTTGGTGAAATATAGGAGGTGGCTGCAACACCTTGCTGGTACTTGTGATGGCCACACTGAATAGTGAGGGTGGAATGAATTCTTAGTCCCTGAGCTACCTGCACCCTGAAGGATTTGCCTTAAGGTCCTGCTTTGCTTTCTGTGTTTTACAGGGACCAGGTGTTCATGGCAGCGCCCAGGGGGTTGCATTTCCCCTGCCCTCAGGATCATACAGGTGATCCAGAACCTGTTTAGTCCATGTGCCAGACTTCTTGGAAGTACAACAACTTCCCTAGCATATGGCTGAATACAAATTATCTCCCATATGGAACAGGATGGTGGAGCTGGCCTCTACTTTGAGACTCTGTGTGTGTGTGTGTGTGTGTGTGTGTGTGTGTGTGTGTGTGTTTGAGACTTCGGGGGTTTTTTGTGTTGTCAGAGCACTTCTCCATTCTCTTCACTATAAGATTGCAAACATGAAACATGATGCAGAGAAAGAGGCAGCTTCAACACACAAGTTTCCTGGCCATCATCAGTCTGTGGGAGTTCTTGCTGGGGACTCCGTACCAGAGAGGCTCCTTGACTGGCTCCCTAACTGCAGGCAGCAATTAATTTCTAAGGTTCTGTTTACACAAAAAAAAAGCCCAAAACAACCAAACCTCAACCCTCCCCTCCTAGAAATAAATGTCATTATGCGCAGCTGTAACAATTCTCCTTTCCTTCCCCTCCCTGTTCAGTCGTGCATTGACAGCTGCCTTTAAACGGGAACTTTCTCTGCTCCTGCACAGCCTGCTACCACTTGAACTGCTTGAGTAATATCACATCATCTCGCAACAGCAGCAGCAGCAGCAGCAGATGTTATCTCATCTGGGGAGAGAGGTTTCTAGGTCTGAATGCCAGAGTTGCAGAGGGATCTCATGCATTTCCCTTGGCGTCACAACCCCCAGGAGTCATAAAGCTGATTTTGCATGGGGGTGACAGTTGGAGTCCCAGGTAGTGCCTGGACCTTGGTGCTCTCCTCTCTCCCCTCCGTATCTTTTTGTGGCATTCACTAAAGCCACGAGGCCATGTCTGAAAGGAGCAGGAGATTGCCTCTCCCTCATCTTCCCCACTGTTTGATGACCACTTTTGGAATGTTTGTTTAGCCCCACTAGAGGACTCTTTCTCTTCTTAGGGTGACATGTATGAAAGTCCAACTTCCCTTAGCTTTCTTGCACAGCCAGGTTCTTCTCTCTAGATTAAGAAATGACAGATTTTTCTAGTAGATAATTTTGTCTAAATACTGATATGTTTTACATGGGTTAATTGTCTGCTACATCAAAATCTGCAGTCAATTCAACATTTATTCTTGTAAAATAATGATATAAATGCATTTTTTCTCTCTAAAACAGTTTTCCTCTCAGTAGATACAGCTAAAAAGAATTATAACACATGAAAAACTAGCATTGCAGCAAGTTTCAGAGTTAACCTGTGGTATGTGTTTGCCTATGGCAAACATGAGGCAATTGAATTAATTTAGCCATCCCTGCCTAGTCACATCTTCCATCACCATAAATTATCTGGCTATCTGATCATTTTGTTTTGTTCAAACTTTAGGCCAAATTCTTTCTCCAGATTTATGCATGCAATGGCAGGCACATGTCTCTTAGGTTTAGTGGGAACTATGAGTATGTCTCTGAAGGAAAAGCTCTAGAACAAAAGTCTATATGTTTTCACAAAACTTGTATGAAAACTACTCTGCAGGAGAGCATTCTGTAATAGACCAGTGTGAATTTATTCTCAGTCTTGCTTTTGGTACTGTCTGAAGGTATAATTTTCATAAAAATCTAAACTTAGTTGTAAAAACCTAGATTTTCATAATATCTGATATAAGTTACCAGTTTTTCACTTTTACAATGAAAATAATATTTTCAGAGCTTTCCGAATAACTTTATTCAGTTTTGAAGGAAGTTAATGTTAATTTTTAATTTTTTTAATTTTTGCACAATGTCCTGGCATTTATGCCAGCGTCAAAATCAAAGCAGAAGACACTTTGAAATAGAAAAGAAGATAAAAGTTTAAACTTGCTGGATGACACTTACCTCTCTTGCCTCTGTGATTTTTAAAGATAATTTAAATAAGAGAGTACTTCAGAGAAGTAATCACATGCTATCATTAATTACATGTTGTATAATTCTGTAAATAAGTGGAATAAAAATTAAAACCACATTACATTAACTAAAAGAAAATAAATTTTAGATAAAGAAATTCTGGAATGAACTTTTTCGAATCATTAGACATTTCCAGTTTCCACTTCACAGAAAATTTCAGCTGTATTAGTGACATTCTTAGTTTCTGACTGTCTCAATAGTTGTTAAAAATCTCGGAGCAGGAAAGTATATGTCATTTCAAAAGACTACTATTACAATTCATTCTGCTCTCTTACAGTGACTTTATTAAGCAGGGAATAAACACTGGCCTAAGTGTTTACTAGGAAGAAACTCTGCTTTCCAAACACTTGAAGTAACTGCTTTTTGTTCTATGGCAACCAGGTTTTGAAATAAAGATGTTTCATTCTTCCCTGGTACAAACCTTCCACACACTTTTGCTTTCTCCTGCTTGCAGTGGTTCACAGAACTGCACTTTGCAGGCAGGGACCCAAAATCAGCCCCAGTACAAATAGCTCCTGATACCCAGGCTGGCCTACAGCTCTCTTTAGACATGTGTCTGCTTTTCTGCCCAGGGTACAGCCTTCCATGGAGCTGCTCTGCTTTGGAGTAATTTGATTTAACAGAAGGGCTGAGTCAACAAACCCCTGGGCCTTCACTGGACAATGAAATCTATGTCCCCAGCAAAAAACTTTCCCTAGAATTTATATGGTCTTTAATGATGCTGTGCCATGAGGTGCTCATTCCAGCATCTCCTGGGCTGTATTGTATTTTACATATTCAGAGGGTGTTCTAAGTGCAGCATTTCCCTTGGCACTCTGAGGACAAGGATGTCTCCACAGCCTCATCATGGTACTCTGAGGACAAATTGCTCCCATCTATTGCAAATAGCACTATTTCTACCATTAGAATAAAAAAAAATTATTTGTAGGGAGTTGGATATCCTTCTTCTTTGCAGACAGTCGGGGAATTCTTCCATATTTGAATTTGCTCAGTGATACTAGAATTGTTCGGAGAAACAGCTTCCCTTGAGCCAACAGTATCAAGAGGGCAAACAGGCTTAGTTTGTTCCAGTCACCTCCATCTTTCTTTCCAAACTCAATGAGCAGCCCTTGTGGCCAGGCAGAGGGATGGAAAATCCCACCATGGGTCTTGATCTCTCAAGAAGAAAACAGTAATTTAGGGAAAGATTAAGAGAGATTCAGATCCAAGAAATACTAGAAGATAAGAAATGTTTGCTTTCCAGGAGTTTCCTGGTTTTGCTGAAGGCAGCAGTCCCATAAAAAACTAGTCAGCTGAAAGGTTTGCTGTGTAAGTACAGGGATTGCCTTTAGATTTCCTCTCCTTGCTTATGTAGGAATAACCTGGATTACAAAGAACATGAATGTCTGGTACAGCTCAAGTGCATTTGTGCCAGAACCCCTACAGTGTGCTCTTGCTGTCATGGCCCCTTGCTTTGCCATGCTCATTTAAAATAAAATCACTGGCTGGTGATTAACCCACACACACAAACACACACACACTCAAAAAAAGCAGCTATGGTTTGATATGGTTGCTGGGTCTGGATCACTGATACATGTAAAAGACTATTGTTCTAGCTGGGAAGATTGCCATCAGAGACTGAGAACTAGGGTTGCATCCAGACAACACAGCACAGGTTGTCCAGCTAACACAAGATACCATTATCCAGATATCCTCAAGGAAAGAACTAGGAGAAGATGTGTCTGGAGATAATACTTCCGGGAAACTTCTCTTTCCTGAGTCAAATGACTGAATCGCTTAAGCAAGACGATGCTCTTGACATGTCCTTGAATAATCTCTCCCTGAACTGGTGACTTTCCCTTCTCCTTCTGCAGTTCTCTCTTCCAACACTTACACATTATTAAGTGTAAGTAGCTTCCTTTTCCATAACGGAAGCCTAGATTTATGCAACTTTGTGTATTCTGCTACTTCAGTCTGTACTCTGGCCCACATGCCATTTATACCAAAGTTGGCATCCCCATTCCCATTAAAGCTGTTCAATCCCTTAACGCATTGCAAGACTGAGGCTGGTGTCCCGATTACCCACTCCTGAGATAATTCAGTGTAAATCAGCTCCTCTGTCCCATCAAGGAAATGGAAGTTCAAAATCAAACGAGAATAACAATGTTATCATATTTCTTATAATTCCCTTTTTCCTTTTGCACTATCCAGGTCCTTCCTTTTTTAAACTGCTGTCTTCTCTCCCCCTCCTCCTTCCCACGTGTCCTTCATGAATCCAAAGCCCTCTCTCTTGCCCAAGGTGAGAGTCCCATACATTTTCTTACAGTCATCCAGGGATTCAATTTGCTCCTCTTTGTCTAACACCCAAATTCAGACCCTAAATGCTGAAACTACTCAAAACAGCAGAAAACAATTCCTGCTTCATGTTTCCTTAGGGTTACATCCCGGGCTTTGCAACCCCAATACTCAAGCAAACCTCACACTGCATCTTCACAAGGTTTGACAGGGTTCATACTTCTTAACAAGGACCATCTGTGTTGCTTCACTCAACATACACACCCTTCCTAGGTTTTCTTCCATCCTCTCTATTGTGACTGAATGTTTCATGATTTCTCCACAAACAAAATGGCATGGAATTTCTATCTTCCTGACAAAGAAGGAAGAACAGAAATGGGTTTTTATACAACTTCTCTTCCAAAAAGTGATACTGTATTTTAGGGAAAACAATGAGGACAAAAATAACAGTTTATTCCTCACCTTAGCCCCCGAGGATGAATTCCCTTTGCTTTTGTTCTAGTCAGGCACATACATAATTCTTGTACTTAACATTGATTTTGCATCCCTGCAATCCATGTGGCCCAAAAACCCCCACCAAAGATACAGATTCTGGCAGCAGCCTCAAGTTTGATTCCCTTCATGTTCTATAATAAGCAAGTACTTTGCATGGGAAAACATTTCTATATCAAGCTCTTATTTCTTCATTCTTTGAAGAGGAATTTTCTATAGTTACTGAAGAAGCTTGTACCATATGGTCCCACCTACACGTTTTTCCTTCCTGTTTTCACAGTATATTTTGCGCTATTTAGCCACTTTTTTTTGTTTTGCTGTTGATGTACTCACAGTGATCCAACAACAACTCATTTCTTGCCGTTCAGCTGTAGAATTGTGATACCAACCATTCTGTGCCTGTATGTGATTGAGTCTAATAGAGAGATGGTCATTTTTCCATAAATTGTTCCTTGCAGTTACATCCTCTGCCTGATCTCCCATTATCTGTAGTATTAACAGAGTTCTTGTAACAGCAGCTGGAGGCTTTGGCCTCTAGCTACATGAAGCATTGAAATACACTTGTTTCCTTTTCATTTTCACAATCTATTATGATGCCTTGAGGTCACAGCAAGATCTGCTTTACTTTCTCATCTGGTTTCTCTGGTGCAAATATGTTTTAATGTTGCTAAGTGGGAATGTTGTTAAGTGGAAAAGACAAGTCTGCAAAATTAAAAGAGTGCCAAATGCCCTGTGCAGAATTAATTTGCCTGTCCCTGCCCCCATCTGCCACTGCCCACAATAGCTCAATGCTTTTTTCCATCATAGTCAGAAAAGGCAGAAACTAAGAAAAATGGCACAAAGCAATGACAGGAAAATAGGAAAATGGAATTTAAAGGAATCACAATTGGGGAAAAATAATAGAAGTCATCATGAACAACTAGACAAAAAACTCAATGAGCTACAGCTCTGTTACCCAGCTGAGGGTCATGTCCTGAAATGTCTATGCAACATCCTGAAAATTTCCTGAGCTATTAGAAACTTAAAATATTTAGTCTTCAGGCCTTATTAAAGAAAAGATTAATCACAGCAGAATGCTTTATATTATACCTGCTGTGCAAGGATCACTCCATGATTTATAAGGTCCAGTGTCATGGCTCCTCTGAAGCAAACATTATTCCTATTGTATGGAAAAATGCATTTAGATGTGCAGAAAGTCAGGCTATTTAAAACTAATTTTTATACTGTAAGTTATACCATAATTATAAGTGGAAATACATTTAATTAAAAGGATAGAAAGGATTTTCTATAGTTTCCCATTTAGATCTCAATTTCTCTAAATTTCTGTTCTTTTATTTTGTTTTTTATATGTTATATATACAAATTTAAAAATACCTAAAAAGGTGTCACAGAATCTGTGAATCTGTCGCTTACTCCACAGCATATAAATTCAACATCTTCAGCTCCACATTAAGGACATTGACTGTGAAGTTATCTCTTATTTGTTTCCTTATTTTAGGAAATCATCGACTGGGTTCTAGGTTTAGGGGAAAATAAACAATCAACCAACCAACAAACCAGACAAAAAACCTGACCAACAACAAAACTTCATTCTTTTTACTTTTTAAAGTCTTTAAGATTTATACATCATTAAGATGAGATACAAATAATGATCATCAGACTTTTGCAAGACTGTTTCCAAAGTGAAACATATTGTACTGGCTTGACTACCATTAAGAAATTAATCAAAACTTGGTTTTGAAAGTAATAGAGTATTAGAGTAATAGAGGATTCCTTGGCCCTGTTTGCTAATTTTTATATATTTTTTTTAATATAAGCAAGAACTCAGTTGAACTGGGCCACTTAAATGATGGGTTCAGTCCTGAAAATACTTGCAGGAAAATCCGGCTTTTCACATCTGAGCAGCCTCCACTAAGTCTAGAGGAAATATTCCCATGTGTAAAATTTACTCAGATTTGTAGCATCAGGACTTAAATTAGGAAATAGTGCTGCAGGCCTGCTTGGGGGAACAAAATAGAACAGCTGCACCTAATATGTGTCATTATTATTACTGGTTTAATCTGTCCCCTGTGTGAATAAAATTATGCTAAAATGGCATTTGCCTAAACTGAACTTGAGAAACAATTAACGAATGTAGTTCCAAAGCATAACAGAGGCTGGAGGATCCTCTGCCACTGATGACACACATGGCTGTCTGCAGGGACATGTGGAGATGTGCAGAGCCAGGAGCAGGGGGTGTCCACCTGATGTCTCCTACTGCATCCCTGACTATACAGTGGGGCAGGCTCTTGCACAAGTATGGACTTTTCTGGTGTTGGACTCCTTCTCCCTGTGTGTTCTCTCAAAGCCCAGGAGTCTGGCACCGAGCACACGTGGCTTCTTTTAGATGTGTTTCTCCCTAAGCACATAGGATTTAAGGATATTTCCAGGAGATCTGTGTGGATCAGTGGTCACTCAGATCATGGTCCACATGGAGCTGGAGGGAATGAGGGAAAATTGCAGACTGTGCAGACTGAGTGCAGGAAAAGACAGGCTGTAAAAAGAACATTGAGAGCTATTCCCCAGGAGGCTGCTGAATGAGTGGAGCCTACTCAGGGGCTGCTTTGGCTTGCACTCAGTCCAGCAGAGGTTTTATATGAGCACTTACCACAGCAGCTTCAGCAACCCACACCAATCCAGAGAGAACTCTGGAGATGCAGGGAACCAAAGGTAGTCACAGGCTGAGAATGTTGCCTCTCAAACATCCTGAAAAGGGGAAGCTCTTAGCCAAAGAATAAATTGGACATGTGAGCCTGTCAGCATATCCTGTATAGCATCACTTCATTGTTACTCTCACGCCATTTAGAAGGTTGCAAAGTATCATCGCATGTGGAGAAAGTCTTTCTCTGTGCAGCTGGACTGCCAGGAATGCATTCAGGTCTTGTTGGGTATATTCTGTGAGACTTCACTGGTGCTTGGGTTTTGGCAAAAAAAGAGAAAACGGGTCCATGCCAAGTGGGAGATGCAGAGGGAGGAATTCAGAACTCAGAAAGGCTCTTCAACAGCAGAATCTCCATCGGAAAGGAGGAAACATGAAATAAGTATCAAAAGACACTATAATCTTTTATTTACCCGTACAACCAATCAGGTCTTCATTAAATTGTTAATAACAACTTCTCAGGAACCACATGTAATTAAGGACACTTTTAAAAAGCAGAGATGAAAGTACAGCATGTTGCTTGGATTAAGAAATTATCTCATCGAGACAGAAAGGAACAAATACAAATTAATTCTGGAATAGTTAGAAGTACTGTGGTGGCAGATGTGAGTCTCCCTTCTCCACCCCAGCCCTGTCCAGTGCAGCGTTGTACACTGGGGGCTGCACAATCCTCTCTGTCCAGAGCTCTGCCTAACCATGTGAAACATCAGGTTCTTTTGGGGTGGCATCAGTTGTAAGAGATAGGTGCCATTTCCAGCTTTGATTTTCTTGGACTTTGCACAGGGGTGAGTTGGGGAATGGGGAATGTTCTGAGGGGTTATAAGAAGGAAGTCATCCTGTGCATTTCTGACTAAACTGCACGGCGTGCTGCCCACAACTGCAGGGGTGTTGACAATCCAGATAGCCCCATCTCATCCCATGTTCTCCAAAACACTCGTGAAAAGATTCAAGTGGGTCTTGAAGGACACAAGAAGATGGCACTGGCCCTCTGGAGAGCTCTGGATTTTACCCAGAACCTTGGCTTGGACAGCTTTGGTGGTATAAGGATATCTGCGTGGTGGTGTACCAAGATAGAATGTCTACATTCGTAATGTAAAAACATCCATGTGAGAGAGCTGGTGATGAGCACGTCCAGCGCACTGTCTGGGATGGTCAGCAAAGATTAGATTCATCTTTTCTGGCATCTCTGCTGCTGGGGCTGCTTGCAGGCACAGCAGCTTTGCTTTACAGGTGGTGTCAGAGATGTAGAGAGCCTGGGCAAAAGGCTGCTCCCTCTTTCCAGCTGCCTTGCTGGATGCCTCTCTGCTGAACTGGACCAAGCAGGGCTCTGTTGCCTTAGGGTCTTGGACAACTGCTCAGAGTTCTCACCTACTAAGCCAGCTCTGTCTGTAATTATTTTCATCTTCTGTGCACACCAGGACTATGAAAGACCAGCTCCTAAGACCTTGTTTTGTACCAGCAGATCTTGTGATCAGATTCAGCCAGCCTTCTACAGACTGTCAGTCGGTGTTATGCAGTTCAGTTATTTCATCAGCCGCTTTGGTGGGAATAAGGATCATTTCAGCCCTCATTGATTGGGGCTGCAGGGACGTGGCTACCTTTCTAGACAAGGGAGAGCTGCAGCGATGATGGCCAATTTTTTTAGGAAGTTTTCATGTAACTGTTATGTAAGCACGGGTTGATTATTCTTTCCAACTTGTTTAATTTATGCATGATAGTCACTGCTGTCATCTTTATGGCACAGAGTTTTAAGGCTGTGACTGTGAATAGTGTTACACATTGTACATTTGTTTTGTTCTCCAGAACGACTGGAACAACTTGGTGTGTATTTTTATGCAGTTCTCATAGATGTAGATAGGTCTGTGTTGCTCTTCTACGTCTACTCCAGCCAGTGTACTCCACCAGCATTTCAATTGCTGCAAGTCAATAACACTTATTACAGCAGAAGCAAAACCTTGATGATCTTCCTAAGTACTGTGCCAGGTGAATGGCAAACACAAGAAGTGTCTTGACTAGATAGAGGATCTTCACACCTTTTGACAGATGCACTATACACACAGAAAATGTAGTGGTGTTTTTCCAGCCATGAGAGTCTCACCCTCTGCATAAACATCAAAGGGAACATACCCAGAATATTCAGCTAGATGAAGAGTGTGAATTCATCAAAGATTCCTCCTCAGCATCTGCCTAGACTTAAAATAAGCAGATCCAGGGAGATTACTGCGTCAGAAGCAGGGAGAATCCTGCCAAAGGTGAATTGCCTCTTTCCCGAATGCTGCCAAGAAGTGGGTAAGGCAACGCTACGTGACTTCTCTGATGCTTCTGCTTGGCCTTTCAGCTAGTCTTAGACTGGGATGACCTTGAAAGGCTGATAACTCCCTCACTGGTGACACTAGAAGGCATTGGCAGAATGGTACTGACTTTGCTATAGTTGTTCCTGCTTTTTGTACGATTGATGGAGGTGAGCACTCTTAGCACTCAAATCTGGTGCCTGCAGGGCATCTGTTTTTCACTCATGTAAAATCTATATATAACTGTCAGCTGTTATTAACTCTTAGTTATGGTATATGTACAAGTAAAACAAGCTATATTGTAAATCGTATATTTGTGATACACAGCACTTTTTCAGTACTTTTCAGGAGGAAGTCAGGGCCTGGCTGAAGGTTTAAAGTCAGAGCGTGAACAGACCAAACTGAGCTGGAACTGTCAGAAAGGGAAGAATGTAAAAAGGACCAAGCAAATTCTCCTACTGTAGAAAAGCAGAGGGTCTCACAAAACAACACAGGGAAAAGCCTCAAGGCCATAATGTATTCACTTGGCTTGCAAGGAAAGTCCCTGAGTAGCACTGCCTGTTATTTATTTATATGGGTCTTGACATATTAGTAGTGCTATGTAGAGATGACAGTCCACAATTCTGCATGGGGAAGACAGATGTGCAGAAGTTTTTATAGCTGTTTAACAAGTGTGGTGTGGAGAAGGAAATGTGTTGCTCAGGAAGTGCGCTTCGACACAGCTGAGACCTGGGCACAGCCTTTCTGCATCCAGGTTTCATCCTCTCAAAAACGTGTGGCTTCCTTTTCACCCCATCATTATCCCTAGGGGTCCTTGCCTGCAGTTAAAGAGCTGAGCCTTCTCTTTCGTTGTCAGAAACAGGTTATTTTGCTCTGTCCTAGTTTCAACCAAGGATGTGAGGGGGCAGAGCCTGGAGCTGTGTGATTTTGTCTAGGTTGTTATTCTATACCACCCAAATCCTTGCTGGGGCAGAAGTAAAGGGTTCTCACCCCTCCTTTCCATGCAGATGTACAGGAGAACGTTGGGTACCCCAAGGTGTTTGGAGTCAGACTGTGGAAGTCTCATGTGGCAGCAGCACACCCTTCCCTTCCCGAACCTTCCCAAACCTTCCCTTCCCAAACCTTCCCTTCCCTTGACCCCTAAGGAGATACACTAAATGAAAGCAACTTTGATTTCTACTACAAGCTGAAAGGATCAATTCCAGTAAGCAGTCCTCAGATGTAGGCCAATACAGGACTAATGAAGAAATTAACAGCAGTAAAGCCTGATATTAACTTGAGTTTTGACTGCCTCAAGAACTTAGAAATTAGGAGGTCACTGCCTCAAATGAGACTGGATGAAAACACAGACTATTTTGTTTTGAAGCACGATTCAGGCTGCTTTTATGGAAAGTCTAAGTCAGAGTGTAGTTTCCAGATCCTGTGTTCACCTGCAACTTTTTTCTCTTGAAATGCAAGCCTCCATGTAATGACACGACCATATAAAATGAGGCATCATTAAAAAAAAAAGTCATTGCTGTAAAAACTCAAAAGCTGACTACATTGTGACCCTGATGAGGAAAAACAAGTCTTCTAAAACAGAAGAAACATTTGGGTCAGTAAGCCTTCTTTTTGCTGCGTTTCAGTATTGCAGAGATAGGCATGGAGAACAATATGTCAGCCCATCTGAAAAAAATAAACAAGAAGCTATGGAAAAAAAAAGTATCTTTTTTTTAGGCTTTCTCACCACTTATCTCTAGCTATCACCAGTACCAGTAGTAGAAACATTAAGCCCGTCTCCAGAGAAATAGCATTAGTGATTATTAATAAAAGGAAAGTGGGAACAAAGAACTCTACTAGCGTTTTTTTATTATATATTTACAGATCTTCTATTTTTCAAAAGGAAAATGTTTTTTTATTTCTAGTGTCAAGAAATAAAGATGCTTCAAATGGAAAATACCTGAGTTTTTCATGTAAACATACACAGGGCTTTGAGCTTTGGAACTTCTGAGAAACATTCCTGATTTACAAGTACAGTGAATTGGAATAAGTAGCTGTGCAGTGAGTAGTATCATTATGTCATCAAGGAAACTCCTCACATAAAAATTTTAAGGACATATAGAAGTGTTTATAAGGTCAGGATTTCAGAGCAAGTGATGGGTGCTATGGAAATCCCTAAGCCAAAGAGACAGGGTCCACATCTTTGATCTGTGAATTACACAGCCCCTTGCATACACTGACTAATGACCATGGAACAGCCTTGTGTAACAACCATCACAAATATTTTGATAGTCCTTATTTTACAAGTGGTAAAGATCTGGTGGAGAAGGCAGTAATTGTTCTGATTTATGACTCAGAGACGTGAAGCGGCTGTGTCTGCTCCAAGGTAAGGAAAGGGCTTTGAAACAAAACCTAAACCATGGTGACTTCCATCAGTGTTTGCTTCTCAATTAGCTGGCTGGCAGTGTTCCAGGCTGGGGTGAAACTATCTAAATGTTAGCTATCTAGCCAAGGCTGTTGTTCGGGTTCTCCTTGTAGGGGATGAATAGACATGCACCAGCCTTCCTGCTGGTCTGGAATACCTAAGCTTGGGATGAGAGACAGCCTTACAGGTGTGGCTCTCTCTGCACTGATTATAAATGGGTGAGTGACTCAGAAAGGACACTAAATCTAAGGGCACCTAAAACGAAGCTGAAGAAGTTTCCTTTCTTACTGAGCAAGTTTTGCCCTTGGATGTTCCACAGTTGACAGCAGCCATGGAGCCCTT
This sequence comes from Falcunculus frontatus, assembly GCA_013398115.1. Lineage (NCBI taxonomy): Eukaryota > Metazoa > Chordata > Aves > Passeriformes > Falcunculus > Falcunculus frontatus. The sequence goes on along the minus strand of VZRV01003626.1, from coordinate 38,452 downwards.
CAGAGCCTTTGAAGACATCTCCTGATCAATGGGCCACGATGAACTCAAAGCTGCCGCCCAAAGACACCCTGCATCTTTAAGTGTTCTGTTTTCAGAGGCATCTAGAGCTTGAGCACAACCTCTTTAAATGTGGGTTGTATGTCAAAAATGCAGTCTGATCTTGGACATCTGGCAAGTATATGTATACGCTTAATTGAGAGAATAAACATTCCTCAAAGATTCAGAGTCCTGAGATTGCAACCTTGACTTTAACCTTTTGGCTTTCTTCACATCCTAGTAAATGCAATCTATCACGCATGCCACATTAGAGTTTACCCCCAAAAAACTGGAACAGATCACAGTTCTATGAAGCTGAAAAAAAAATATTTGTGATAGGATTTAGAAATGTAAGATTACATCGTAATCCTATCTTCAAAAAGAAAAATGAAAAGAAAAGCTGAGGAAAAAAAAGAAGCAAATTATTCCTGCTGTGGCGTATGAAAACTAGAAGAATTTAATTTTCTGGTCTGTTTGTCCTAGCATGCTTCTCTAGGCTTGTCATCAGTTCCACTGGAACACAGGGAATGTAAAAGATATTTTAATACAAATTACTGAATTTGATTCATTCCATTCTCCTTATAAAATTGTCTGTTGTAAAATTATGTCTAATGTGAAACAGTTATAATTTGCTTGCTACTTACTGTATTAATACCTATTAAAACTGACCACAGTAGCACGCACCCAGTTGTTGCAACATGCAAAAACCCACAAGATTTATTTCAATGTGTCTGGGGGGTGCCAAAGCATGAAAATATATTGAAATTTAAAAGGTCTAATGTAACTATTATATAGATCCTTGAGAAAACTGCCAGTCAACTCAGAATAGTACAGTCAGCTATTTCTAAATATTACAGACCGCTTATAAATCCATTTCTTGTGATGTTTCCTACATGAGTTACACCTATCACTGGATTTTTTTGACCTTGATTTCAAGACTTGCAGTGTCCGTAGACCTCTTTAAGCACTGGAAGTTTCACAACACAAAACAAATTAATTTCAGAAAACACATCTAGAAGCAGCGCTAAAGTCACCTTCAAAAAAGCCTTTATGAACAGTGTGTTTATCATCAGCATTAATTAAAGCCTGGAATCTGACCCGAGTTACAGACTATCCCAGTGCTGGCTACAGATCAGCCCATCTAGCAAAACAAACCCTTAAACAATACCACGTGGAAGACCAATGGTCTCCAGTAGGATTGGCCTTTGGTGATAAGATCAGTGGGAAGGCAAACATGACTAACAGCATTTCAGTGCTCTGACACTCTGGTGATAGGCTCTATAAAAAACCTCAGACACTTTGTACCAACCTACACTCACCAGGCATGGCAAGGTGCCAGCTCAGCCCTTTCTCTTGACGGACAGAAGCAATGCTGAACATGGTTTTTCTTTCCACAAAATAGCAACTGGTGGACAGAGGTTCATGACAGTGAGGTGATAAAGCGACAAGAGCATTTTCCTCCTGCAAGAGTGACAGCGTCTTCTCATAGGAGGATGAAAACAGCAACCACAAAGTGAGCAAACCAGCCAATAAAGATTATTGCAGGTCTGCTAGCGTGCAGAGTGCTAAAAATTGGCAAACTTCAATCCTTCCTGCGTATAACATGTAGATCAAACTACCTCTTACTGCTTCCAGCTGTGGGAGGCTGAACATATGCAGCAGGAAAACTGCAGCTGCATGTGAAGGGAAGAAGGCACCCAGATGGTGTGTGCATAGATGGAGCAAGCCTGTGCTGACGGCACTGCCCCTCATCCAGCACCAGATGACACATGGGAGCTGCTGGGGAGAGAGAGACAGCTGTGTGGGGACCCTACAGTGCCTCCATGCTGTGTGGGGTTCATTAAGGCCTCATTTTGATGAATTTGGAGGTATCCTGAGCTTGGTCTGGCCTTCTGTGCTGAGGGCCCTATGGAGCACTTGCTCAGGGGAGCTGTGGTGAGGCATGTGAAGCGGATGAGGCTTAGTCAGAGGAAACCATGTAGGTCTCAGCAGTGGCTGATTTGTGGCTTCATCCACAAATCATTTAGGCAGACAAGGGCAACCTACTTCCACTGCAAGGTTGTAAACACATATATGTTTCCTGATCCCCCTGCTCCTCCTGAACCCAGAAAGCATTTACTAGCCTGCCTGGAAAGTCTCCTCTGCACCTAGTAGCTCCTAAAAAAGTGATCCCAGAACATCACAGAATCATCGGTTTGCACTGGAGGGAGCATCTGTAGACACTCAGCTCTGGCTCTGTGAAGGAGGTTCACCCTGCTCTTCTCTAGGACTTTCCCCATCAGCTCTCTTAGGTACCTCTTGGCTTTCTGGCCTTTGAAGAACCCACTCTTTGCTCGGCAAATGTAGGGCCTGACGGAGTGAAGGGGACCCTAAACACGAGAAAATGCAACACTCAGGACCTTCTGCCAGCACTGTAGCCCTAAATACCTTGCCTGTGGGGGCACATAATGATAGCTTTCCTTGCTGGACTTGTTGGCAGTGTGCTATGTTAATGTGATAGAGCAGAGTAAAGGACTGATAGGAATAGGAAATGCAGGAGTACAAGGAAAGAAAATAAGAGCGTGAGATAGGAGAAATTCTGCTACCAACACCAGTAAATTGTGTCCATTGTTGTCATATAGAAATGAGGACAGTGGGCAAAGGATGGGCTTCACTTCACTTACACCGTGCAGATCTTCAGAGTAGGGTGACCACACCCAAACTGTTTGAAGGGAATGGTCAGTATTCCATGATAGCTCCCAAAATGAGGAGTGTTTGGGATATTGGTGTTTGGGCTGTACTGGAAATCTGCCAGGAAGAGCAGTGACATATTAACAATATACACGACTGAGTCTCAGTGCCCAGATCTGTTCCCAGGCGTTGTTCAGTTTACTGTCGTGTGCTTTCCCTTTGAGATCTGGTCACCATGTGGATTAGTTGACATCTGTACCACTGCAATGTGCTAAATGCTACGTTTGAAAATACAGTCTTCTGAGTATTGTTGCAGGAGGCAAAACAAAAGGAGCAATAACTTCCTAAACTATGAGTACGTCAAACAAAAAACCATTCTCATAATCTCTGGAAGTAAGACATCATCATTTCTTCACATACAGCACCAGAGAAATCACTCTGATTAAGTGAGCATTAAAAGAACTTTAATGCTCACTATTTAATTACCTGGCAAACCTAACAGCGGATAGAAACATCTTCCCTTTGAGTGACATTTTTGATACATCCTCGCAGCAAGGACATAAACACTCCCTGACAGCATTGTGAAAAAAAAAACCCTGAAAGGGGAAGAGAACATAACCTGTAGTGAGATAGAAATTGCCATACAGATCAGTCAAATGCCTTCTGCAATCTTGTATTCTGCCTGACTGCTGTTCGCACAGGTGCTTTGAAGAAAGGTGCAAACACAGTGCACCACTATGCAATGACTTGCCCGTGGAACAGTTTCTGCTTAACTTTAAGACATGCAATATGTCCCAGAGCATGACAGTTTATTGCAGCTTGTGTGACTCCTACATTTTTATCCTAGCTTGTATAAGAGTAGATGGGATGATTCATACACATCATTTGGTGCTGCTTTTAGCATTTGTGGAGGAAATGTTAACTGTTCTTTCTTACTCCTTCGACTGATTTTACCACTGGAGTTACCACAGGGCTAGTGACAAAAGAGGCAGAGGCAGGTGCTCTGGCTTCAGCTTATAACACAACTAGATTTGGGTAATTTCTTCCAGACTTAAAAAAATCAGGAACTGCAAAGGGAACTACATGGTATTAGCAAGACCAGCCCTGTTTTTTAAATATATACCTTGCAGGTTGAGACAGACTTTATTTCTGTTTGTGTTGTGGCATGACACCTTGTGACTTTGATTTAAGTGGGGGAGCAGGTGAGGGCTTTGGTGACTTTCCACCAGCTGGAGATTTCCCATCAGGAAGCCAAGTTCACCTGCTGGCTTCAGCTGTGAGCCTCCAGGCACCTCCAGGCTATTACTTACTGACTTTGAGGCCTTTTTTGCCCCGTGGGTGGGTTAACTAGTGACATTCCTCTGTTCTTGCCACCTCCTCTTACCCAGAGAGCCACACAGCTCTCAGGGCCCATTGATGTGGTCCCATCAATCCATCATCATGTAATGTGGTGTGGGCCCTGACACCTCCTCCCACCCCTCATACCGGCTTCCTCGCTGGAATTGCAGACCTTGTTTCCATTTGCAAGCTTGGATCTCTGAGGAAGGGAGAAATGCTTTATGAGTCACCACCCTCAAGAGCTTTACACTTTGAGATGTAAAAGTAGGAGGATATTGTTCAGAGGTCTCTCAGTTTGCTCTAAAAGCCTGCAAAAATCTAGTGTAGAAACCAAAATCATGAATTTCTCTATTTGGCTATATGGAAATGATTATTGCAAAATGCTGATACCTGCAGAATTTTCCATGTAATTTTCACAGTTAGGAAACAGCAAACACAAAGCCCCTCAGCTCAAAGCTGACTGAAGAAATGAGTTTCCATTTACTGTTGTATGCTTTGCTCTTGTTGGTGCCAGTAAACTCTAAGCAAGTTGTCTACAATAGCAAATACTTATATAAATATAAATGATATGTTTTTACAAAGGATTCCAACATGTTGGCTACATCAGAAGGGGAAATAAGTGGAAAAGACGACGAGAATGTAGTTCTGAAATGGCTTGTAGCAAAGGGAAAGTCCAGCTCCTAATGTACTATGGAACTATCTGGTAAAAAATATGCTTCTGGGTTCCATTTCATCTACAGATTAGGAGCACTAAAGATGCCACAAGAGAGGCCAAGAGCATTAGCAAACTATCACAAGTACTCCACCCTTGGAAGGTCTGTAGATACAGTACTCCAAACCCATCTGACAGCCCTCCAAAACCACTACAGGAAAGGTGGATATTAATAACTGCTACTAACATCCAGAAAGAGTAAACTGGGATTTCTTCTGGGTGATTGCTGGTGTCTAAAACCATCTCAGCAATTCCTTCTGTGACTGAAGTTGGAAAGAATCGGGGAGAGAAGGGCTAAGAAATGAGGAAAACAAAGCCAGTTCCAAACACTGAATTTAATCCCTGAAAAATTAGGAGTTTAAACAGAACAATAGTTGTTTGTGTCTTTTGATCTGGACTTGCAGATATAACTTGGTTGACTTGTTGGACAATTCTACTTCAGCTAAGAATGTCCATTCCGTTTTCTTTTTGGGAATTGCTAGCCCCTGAGAATTCGAATGCCAAGGAATATGCTAAATACTATGTCTATGACTGATGTGAAGAAGTGGAGGAGGGAAATGTCTCTGATTAATCAGCCTCATGAAAACTTTCTTGCTCTATTTTAGCCTCTCCATTCTGCTTGAGAAAGCAGCTGTTGAGAGTGCCAGACGGGTAAGATCAGAAGTGTTCTATATGATCTCCTTCAGTGATGGATGTTTATGGTAGAGGTTTATGGGGCTATGTCAAAGACTGGCTCAGGGAGCATCTTGGTGGAGGATACACACATGTTTTTGGGATGCTTGCTATGGTCAGACTGAGTTAAGGCCAGGTCTCCGACCTTTCTGCACAGAGGTTCTAGTGTTGAAGCCAGCAGTATTTCTGCTAGTTTATCAAGAATCAAAAAGGGGTGCTCAGATCAGTCTCAGCTAGACTCATAGAAGTGCTGGAGCCCAGCCTGCCCCAAGATAAGAGGGGCTAGTACTGAGGGAGAAGCCCACTGGTGCAGATAACGCTGTCATGGTGTTGCCCTTCATCATCACTTGTGGTAACAAGGAACTACTGGGGACAGTGGCAAGTTGGCAGAGTCCTTACATGGCTTCATGCACAACATGAGCTGCAGGGAGATGAATGCTAAATCAGCTTCTCAAGCCAAACATGGCACTCCAGCTTTCAACAAAAGGCCTTAATGTCCTCTTTGACTTAGCATGTCCAGAGATATTATTGCTGCCTCTGCCAGATATGACTTAATTTTTGATGGAATTCTGATTTTCAGAATGGCTCAGTGTTGATCATAGATAGAACCATAGAAATACTTGGATTTGAAGGGGCCTTTAAAGGTCGTCTAATCCAACCCACCTGCAACGAGCAGGGGCATCTTCAACTAGATGATGCTGCTCAGAGCCCTATCAAGCCTGGCTTTGAATGTCTATATCCACTGCCTCTCTGGGCAACTTGTTCCAGCATTTCATCACCTTCATTGTAAAAAAAAAATCTTCCTTGTATCTAGTCTAAATCTAACTTCTCTTGTCTCGGTGAGATACCCTGCCAGCAAACTCTGTCACTGAAGTGTCCGCAAAGTGTGCATTTGGGTGAAACAAATTAAGCATTTTAGATAAGTCGGGACACTTAGAAAACAGGCTGGAAGTATCCATCCAGGCCTAATGAGAAGAAAATTGATATTCTCCCTTTCTTTCTAAACTCCCTCCTTTTCTTTTATGAAACAAAGGAACTTCAGGAGAAGCAGAGAATGAGCCCTACTGACATTAAGAGGAATTGCATACTGGAGGCAGATACAGGAGTGAACTTCCCGTATGTGGATGGCAAGTGTCACTGCCTGTCCTAATATACAGCAGAGTATAACAGCTAAAGACCTTCCCATGCATCAGGAATCTTGACATAATGTAAAATTTTCAGAGTCACAAAATTGCAGCAAATTGCACATTACTCTTTGTGAGAAGGTACCTACACAGCGATGACTAATGGTGATCTATGTGTCATAGTGACTTTTTCTGTTTTAGGTTTTCCAGTGGTGCTTCGAAGTTCAGCTCTCTTTCTTTCTTTCAGCTCTCTTTCTTAGCCCTTCACTGTGGCTGGCACAGAAGCTGCACCACCAGCCACTGAGGCAGCCAGGTGTGATACCTGGATTCACACTGCTTGGTTCTGTGTTTAAAGGCCTCTCTTCACAACCATGACAGGGCACAAAACACCAATGACAGACAGGGAAGCCCAATAACCTGAGCAGAAAAAACCAGCATCGTGACCCAGCTCTTCCTGGGGCTGTTAGAGGAGGGTGTCTCCCCAGCAGACATGGAGTAAGGCCCATGGAGTTGAGACAACAGTAGTGGGTATCTGGAGCACCTGGCAGGGTGGGGAGGGTTATTTTCTGTGGGAGAATGAGATGCTGGGGAAGGGCATTTTGGGATTGAATGGGATTAGTACTGGGCGTTCAGGGAAAAAATCAAAACCAGGGAAAGACAGATACTGATGGTGTCTGAGGAGGAACAAGCATGTGACAAGATGGTGACAGTAAAGCTATAAAAGGGGCCAGTCGTGCAAGCAGGCAGCTGGTCAGTACACTTGTCTGGCCATGCCCCGCACCTCAGCAGTACAGCCTGTCCCATCTCTTGATTAAATGACATTCCAGCTCTTCTCCGGGGAGAGGGATCCTGTTCAGCATCTGTGGGTGTGTGGGGTGAGAGTGCAGAAGCTGAGCAGGAGCAGGGTCAGAGGGACAGGTGACAGGAGAGCCTGAAGAGCGCGTGTGTTGTGTTGGTGCATATGTCAGTGGTTTTCACAATTAAATACCAAGCCAGACTCGCTGGCAAGTAGGATAAGAGACTTTGGAGATATCGAGGTGCCTGTTGTGGTTTTGGGCCATTTTCTGGAAAGACCCAAGGGTCTATGAGTCATCAACTGGACGGACCAAGGGATAGAGGGGATGACTGAGAGACTTGTTTGTGTGCATGCATATGCATCTGAACATGTGCAGGGGGAGTTGTACCTAAGGGACCTGGAATGGGGCCACAGCCACAGGGCTTTGTAAGCCTAGGTGCCAGTGCTTGCCGAGACTGGGGTCCAAGGGCAGCTGCTAGGCAGGCTGACAATCCAACCCCATGGATGGAGTGACCCACATTATGTATATGGATACATTTCCCGCTCCTAGAACTTCCCAGAACTGCCAGAGAGCTGGACAGGATTCACCCATTTGAGCCACCTGTGTGTATGTATTTCTGCCTGTGCTGATCTGTATGGCCAGCAATGTGTGTATGTGCATCTTGTGTGAGTGTGGATGAGCTCCTGTGGTGGCTGTGTGCTCGGCCCCTCTGTGGGACAGACCTGGGGACACAGAGATGTGGCTGCCCCATCTCAATCAGGTTGCTGGGTTTGGTAGCCCCTATAACAGATTACTTGACAGAGGCAAGGCCTGATTCCATTTAATGTCCATTCATCAGTTTTGCTGAGAGTATATGGAATAAAGTACTAGCAAAAAAGGGCATTTGGGCTGATCGGGTTTTCCTAAAAACAAAAGGTGCGTCTGGACTGTAGAGCTGGGTTTAAGATCCCAGATCAGCTCTCTATTAGTCTTGCTGGTGTAGCTTGGACTCGAGTGTACTTTAAACACTCAAAAATTTACCCAGGCCTCCTGGCCTCTCGCCCTCCTGGCCTCCTCTGTCAGTCACCTGACACAGAGAGGATCACTCCGCATGCAGCATTGCTTTTATTTCTCTTCAGGTCATAGATTTTAAGGACAGGACTCACCAAGAACCTTCAAAAGTTCTTAAAATCAGCACTGAGATTGCCCAGTCCTAAAAACCTGCAGCCTGTTGAGGTCTGGCCTCGTCTGCAGTCACGTCTCTGCATGACAGATAATGAGAGGGAAGGAAGGGCCACTGACAGAAAGCTGTGAGAGAAGAGCCTGAGATGAGAGAGCCACCTCACTTGCCTTCATGCAAGACAGGCTCTGCCCCAGCAGCTCTTTAAGCCTGTTTCCCCACTTGAATCTGCAAAAGAAATAAGATAAAATAACCCAACAATAGGGCTCTGTGTGATTCAAGCCACAATACTATGTCTGTCACAAAAGAAAAAAGTTTTTGTTTGTATTTGGCTGGTATCTATGAATCACAAAGGCCACAAAGATTTTCACCAACCTTTGCACCATCTTTGATGGTTTGCAGATGTTCCCCACTGCTGCTTAATTTGAAGTTTGAGCTGCTTTAGCAAAGACACATTGGAGGCAGCAGCTCTGATGGCCTTTCTCTGAACTGGCTTTTACCTTACAAAGCGCTTCTTGCTTTTTAAAGCTTTGATTTTTTTTAGTTTTTTGTTTTAGCTTTGAGCAAAAATGGGTATAATAGTGCTGTTGGGAATTAGTGATACTGCCAACTTGCTCAGTGGTATTTTCACAGCCAGATACAATGGCTTGAGAAGGAACAAAGCAAAATCACCGTAAGATTTCTTTCTCCACCCCATTTTCCCAAAAGGACAAATATAATCTCTGCAATAAAGAGTATCTCTTCCAGTCCAACAAAATATATGAATGTGATGTGCTAAAGAAGAAATTGAAGACAGTGAATTACTGCCCTTCTCCCACTGTGCTGTTTGCTGATTTTATCATTAGATTACTGCACTGTGGTTTGTTTGAACAGCCAAGCTGTTACACTCACCCTAAATGACTACACTCTTCTGAATGAAACATGTCCTTGATTCAGAAATCATTTATTTCACGAGGAGTGGGGCCTCCTCAGTCAGACACCTGGTGCAAAGGGGATCACTCCGCATGCAGCATTGCTTTTATTTCTCTGCAGGTCATAGATTCTAAGGACAGAACTCACCAAGGACCCTCAAGCCAATGCTCTTTTTCCATGGACCACAGGACTTACTGAGATCAGTTCATGCTTCAGATCCAAAGACAATGGTTGGAATAAAACAGATTTTTCTGGAAAAACTTCCAGTATAAACATTTTTTTATCCATTGTGAGTTGTTATGATGATGAAGTACTTTCTTACAGTAAATTACTTTTAATTAAAAATGTACTTCCAACCCCAGCCACTGGATCTTGTTTTGTATCTTTGTCTGCCAGACTGAAACAGTGTCTCCAGCTGTCTGTTAACATATAGGTGGCTCTAGGTTGCAATCAGACCACCTTCTGGTTTGCTGGTCCCTTTAGACCTCTCCCAGATATGTTTTTCAGTCCAGCATATTTTTGTGCTGTGTTTGTGAAGAGTCTTAAGCACATCAACACCAGTGTAAGATCCCTAACTCCCACCTGCTTCCTTTCTCCCACGATTCTCTCTCCCACAATTCACAGAAACAGATATATAACAGAAACATCTTTAGATGAAGAACATACCCCTGCAGAAGAGTATTTTGAGACCAGAAGTTGACCTATTTTTGGTGCATCTGGCACATTCCCCATTGATTCTGCATCACCCTTGCTGCCTGATAAAATGTTATGCAGTACCAACTCCACTTTCCAGGATTCCCATCAGGCTGGCAGGTCTTCAAATTATCTGGGTCATGCCATTTATCGTGCAAGCTTTCTCCCAGGCATCTGGAATTTCCCCAGTGTGCTAAGATTTATTTTCTTTGGCTTGGTCTTTTTCTTTAGACTGCTGGATACAGGTTACTCGGATCCTTGCCTGACTTTGTTATCTGCTGTTAAACCTCCTCTTTACTAACAACCAGAACAAAAAACTATGTGATCACTGATGGTTGACATGAATAATTGATTAAGGTTTGGGTTTTTTTCCCTGGACATAGAACAAAAGTATAACAGAATAAGCTTCATTTTTACATCTCTTCATATTGGCAGTTTTACTATTTTCATCTGGTAATGGAGGCATGTAATTTTTAGTGGTTTTTATGTGCTGGAAATATTAAAATAAAATCCCAAAAATACAAGAAAATACTCCTCAACAGGCAACTTTCCTCAGCTCTGCTTGCCATGGTTCTTCTTGTGACCTGTTTCCCCTTTAATCAATTTTCTCCAAAACCTACGTTCTAATTTAAGTGCATTGACATCAGCAGCTTTTTTCATTTTCTCTTGGGGTCCAAGTACACATATGCATAAGAAGTTTTACTTCCCTTCTGCAGCAGGCCATTTAATGAATGCAGATTCTTTTGATGGGTGGGACTTTTTTGGGCATCTCCTTAAGTATTATCCAATGATTCTCAATCATCGTTCAGATTTTTCTGTTGATAAAGTCTTTCTCCCAATTGAATTTCTCCCATCATTGTTTTTAGCTGAAATGATTTTTTTTTCTTTAAAGCACAATTAATATTCTTTATTGTCTTGGACTTCATTCTGTTTGGAGATAACAATAAATATAATTCCCCTGCCATCAGTTGTACCCAAGCCATTGCTAATTGTTCATTTTTTATTTAGTCTCTCTGCCGTAGTAAAGACAAGATCTAATGTAGGAGATTTCCTAGTTGAATATAGCACTGAAACTGTTGTCTGTAACATTTGCAATGATAGCCTCCCTTTTATTTAGTACAGAAAATGTGGGCTATTTCAGAAAGTCAAGCTACACAAAAGACAAAAACCCTGGCAACAAAACAGGTCAAGAAAACAGCCCGCCTTCTTTGCACAGCTGGCTATATTCTGAGGAAACATCCTGCTGGTCTCTCTGAAAACCAGTCCTGTAATATTTTACAGACTCTAATAGAAGTAGCACCTTCAGCAGCTCATGACATATCACCATCACCCAGTACCTTCCTTCAGCAGGGATTCAGGAGATGCACAGGCTCTTTGCTTTCAAAAAGGGACCTCCTCTGACGCCAAAACCAAAATAGTCTGGCTGCAGGGACATCACAAATCTTCTGGGTAAAATGGGAATTTAATGCACAGTGCACCCAGTTTGCCCTTTATTGTTATCAATATAACAAAAAGGATTAAAAAGGAAGATGCACTTGAGAAAAAAGTTTGTAAGCGCAACACCTAAAAAAATGTCCCCTGAGCATCTTTATCTGCACAGCACAGAGAGATGAGGCAAATACAGTTGTTTCATATAAATGTAGGAAGAGCAAGTCCTGAAGCTTACTTTGTGTCAAAGGGATTCACTGTCAGCTTTCTCTGGTCCACCAACATTGCACAGCATTCTCTCCGTTCCATTGCAGAAGTCCAGTTACTCAGTTCTGCAAAAATTGGTACAATTCTGTGCCTCAAATTTCCCAATATTCTGTGTTGCATTCTTAGTGCTGTGGTGAGGAGTGATACATGATCTACAAGATTATCCTAACGTAAATCTGCATGTGGTAGGGAGGAAATATTATTCCAAAAGACTTAGATGAAAAGCTGAGCTTTCAAACTGCCATTTCTCACATCTACTTTTAGTACACTACCAGCATCCACAGTGCTCACCTATTCCACAAAGCCTGAAAAAAGTAGCAAACAGGTCTTGCATGATAATTTCAGTTTTTAAAAGAACAGCATTTTAAAACATCAATCTGATTTCTGCAAACAAATACACATGTACACTTCAACAGAGTACCAGATAGTTTTCTAATTTTGAATTTAGCTTGCAGCATGCTCGATGTCTACAAGACCTTTTCCTCCTTGGAAATCCTTTCCAGACAATCCAGGAGAATTCAAATTTTGTTGTAAGAGGATTTTTCCCTTCTAACTATTTAGAAGGGGAAAGTCCTTCCTTCCTTCCTTCCTT
>VZRV01003626.1:0-25374 GCA_013398115.1 Falcunculus frontatus | reverse complement strand
TTTCTTTCTTTCTTTCTTTCTTTCTTTCTTTCTTTCTTTCTTTCTTTCTTTCTTTCCTTCATTCTTTGTGCTGGCACTGGCAGCCTGTGTTTGCACTGTGGGCCACCAGTTCCTGATTCAACAAGGCAGGAGCACAAACACAGAGGCTCACACAGACACACACATGCGCACACAGAGCTCCACAGGAAAGTGACTGATGACCAGTTTTCATGTCAGAACTGTGATATTTCTGGCTGAACAGCTTTCTACCTTTTTTTTTTTTGGTACAAAAACCACAGCATAAAGATAAGAGGCACAGCACTTAAGACATGTTTACAAAGATTAAACCACTGACTTGGCTTTAGTTAAAGTAAATTCTCCTGCTTCCCACTGTGCAATGTAGGTTTACAAAGGGAGGACTGGCAAAAGTTGCTTCATCTTCTTTTCTGGCACTGTCTGTTGGCTCCAAAACAAATGCACAACTTAAACCACATAAAAGGGCAGCAAGGTATTAGCAGTTTTGAGGAGTTCAGCATCTGACACATTCCTAATCTGCCTGGGTAGGTTTTTGATCTGAGCTGCTGCATTGACTTTCTAATGACAGGGCAATTTAACAAGCCCAAAATTCAAGATTTTCTCTGCAGCCAAGGAATTACCAAGCCCAACACTCAGCCCCTCTCTGCTGCTGTTGTCACTGTCTGCTCCCCAGCTGTCTTCTGGGGCCAAGGAGGTGCAGGGAACCCCAAACCCCCCATGTATTACCACTCAAAATATTCTCATTTTCCCCAAGGCCGAGACCACAGTAGATGAACCTGAGGAAGGATTTTAGGCGGTTACAAAAAGGTAAAATTGCACAACTGCAAACCTCCAGCACAGAAGACAAGGTTTCACTGATGGGAAGGTGCTGTCTGCTCAGACAATCCCTGGAAGCTGAGGGCAGCAGAACAACCATGGCACAGCATGGGGGAGGAAGAACTGTAGAAAATAATAGGGGATGGCAGAAACACAAATCTCAAGAGAACAGATAAAAAAATAACTAGGTAAGGCTCACAGAAAAATTTATTTAAAGATCTTGAGTACATCTAGAAGTTTGTATTACTGTATTTGCATTAGCGTTAGTGTGACACACTATTATGCTCCACTTGCAGAAAGGGATTGTCTTGGCTATGGCAAGAGAACAAGAAAGGACAAATGTCATGTCTACCTCCAAAAAATTATGTGCCTGAGAGATTATTTATCTCAGAATTCATTATTGAAGCAAATAATTATTTAATAATAGTAAATACGAGCATGGAGAAAGGAAAGGAATTGAACAACAGCCTTTCACTTCAGTTTTTGTCCCCGGTGAGGAAAACAGTCATTGAAGTCAGCTTTGGTGAGATGTAGTCCAGAGGAAGACATGGTGAGGCAGGAAGCCTGTACTGAAAGAATATTGTCTTGCCAGTCAGAGTGGAGGGACATATGGGATAGGTGTGGCACATCTTCTCCCAGGTTTAGTCATATTCAATATTTTTATTCATGCCCCAGATGATGGAACAGAGAAGATGTACAGATGGCAGCCAGCAGGGAAGGACTGTCAGGAGTTTGGAAGACAGGATTAGAATTCAAAATGATCTTGGAAAACCAGTATTTTTAAGGTCTAACTGGGAAATGTGCTACTCTGAAAACAAGCTTACAGATTCTTCCTCCCATAGGCAATAATGGACTGTATACTGCAGGATGGAACAGCCGCCTGGCCAGCAGCTCTGCAGAAAACCATCTAGAGGCTGTAGATGATCACAAGCTGAAGAGCTGTTTTGTGTTGTTGCAGAAGAGGGTAGCCCCAGACTAGCAATGTATAAGCAGAATTACACCCTGTGAGACATATAACCAATTTTCATCCTTGCAAAGTGACTGTATCTGTTTGCAGTCTGGTAAACTGCTCTCCGAGAAAGATGTGATTCAGCTGTACTAAGCTGAAAGAAGAGCAAAAGGGCTAATTAAAGGTCTAGAAACACAATGCAGGAGAAAATTTAAATTATAGATTTGCTTGAGTAGAGAGGACTTTCTGCCATGACACACAGGGTGACAAGAGACAGATGTAGACTGAAGGGAGGCAGACTGAAGTTAGAGATCAGGAAGCACTTTCCTAATGCTAAAGGGAGATCATACAGGAACAACTGAACCATTGCATGTCCACCAGGGTTGGCTTTTGAAATGCTTCCTGGGGTATCTGAGGTGTAGCTGAGCCTGGCTGACAGTGGAGGGATGGTTCTACAAGCCTATAAATTGGATCAAATGGCTACATCCCAGCCCACTTCCTCGGGGTACACTCAAACAAGTGTACTTGTTGAACTTGGCAAGTTTCTAGATCACAAAATTGCCTCTCAGCACTTACCCCAGGGCAGGAGAACACTTCAGTGGAAGGACCCAAAACACAGTCATGGCTTAAAGTGTCTCATGATCTACCATCTCCTTCATCATACTGGCTTCTGAAACCCATCCTTTAACACCCAGTTCCCCATCTTTGGGATACAGGGAGCTGGGGTCAGTGCTAAAGGGTCTGAGGATCTGCACAGGGATGCTGCAAGCACGGGAGGCATATTTAATGGTCTGGTGGGACCAGCTACTGCCATAATCACTGGGCTAAGCTCATTTCATTAGGAATAGAAGGAAATATGTCTTACTTGGCAAAAAATCCACACGTACTCCAAATCGACAAGTGAGTCAGAACCAGAATAAAAAGAAGATGATTAATAAGATCTCTCTTCTAACCCCATATGTTGTGGCCTCTACTACAATACATATACCAGGCAAACAGTCCCTGAGAACCCCTTGTCTTTAGAGACAAATAAATTTTGAGTCAAAAGAAATTAAAAGCAGGCGTAGGGTACAAATCTGGCAACAATCTCCAAAGAAACAAACCAAAGAGAAATTTGTGATTTTTGAAGGAATTCTCCCTCTATTTCGAAGCAAAACAATGTTTTAACATCAAATTTCAGCCAATGCACTCTTACTGCATACTGGCAACAATAAACATTTATGTCACTCAAAAAAAATAATCCACATTAAAAAAAATTGCAGACAATCAGTGGGTTAGAGTCTTGGGGGATTTAAAAGGCATGGCATGGAACCTGTTTATCAAAATTCATAAAGGAGTAAGTGTGCTGTAAGACTTTTGAGGGGAGGTACAACACATTCTGTTCGCACTCAAGAGTGCGAGTGTGGCACAGCCAGCCGGGTTTTTAAATGCCTACCATTGTGGTTTGCTCCATCCATCAGTCAGTCAGCTCCCAGATAAAGTTTCTTGCGGCATTCATTTCTGGGCCTTAATGCTCTTAAGAACCAATGAACTGTTGATTATGGGGGTGCCTCAGACTGTCAGAGGGTTTCTTTTACCCTCATTACATGGCTTAGAAGTTGGTGGGAAATAAGCAGATAGAACAAACAGAGGAAACATCTAAAGACCATGAAAGGGCGTATTTTCAACACAGACTCCTACACGGCCCTTTTGCAGAACTTGCAGGCATGGCTATTTGCATTTGGCAAGTGGGTGAATGAACAGAGAGATGACATTTTATACAGGCATTTGCAGTTACTTCTTTGTTGTACACAAAGAGGTTGCACAACCATGCCATTTTCCACATACAAAATGGATGCAACTGTAAATTTTTCAGGTGCACTTTAAAATGCTGTTTAAAACCTCCATATGACTCTTTCAACATGGAATTCACTGTTCTCACTTCCACTTCTTCCTTACCTCACATCTTTAGCCAGAAACATTAAAAATACACAGAGCTCATAGAGGAGCAGCAGTCTCAGCTCTCAATCTCCGTGTTTTTCTGTGTTTGAATAAAATGTTTAATGTTACTTGAGCTGGCGAGAAAGGTGGGGGGTTGTGTGTGTCTTAGTAGAAATTAATGTTTTGGTTGGCTGGACAAGCTCAGGAAATTTCTGTAGTGAGCATGATGAGAGAGGATGTTTGGCAAGATGTTTTCCAACAGCTGGTACAGGTGAAGGATTAGGGGGAAAAAATGCTTAGCAGCCTTTTCCCTAAGTTTTCTGCTTTGTACCCTTCTTAGATATACAATCAATTTTAAAGTCTCATACAAATCTCCCTGAAATCCACGGGTCTCTTTCCACTGGCTCAATAAGACTTGAAATAAATGCTCCAAATACTGTGTTGGTTATTAAAAACATTTTGACATTCCTCCCTGCCCTCTTAAACACAGCTATTTTGGGAACGAGCAGCAGATACTGGCCTCTCTATGTAGCCTGAGCTCAGAGAAACCACCCAGGTGACTCTGCCCATGGCCAGGACTCAATGATGTGTCGGGGTTCCAACATGTTAGGTGATGGGTGACTTGTTCCACTGTTTCCCCATTTTTGCATGGGTGAGGGGTGGGAGAAGAAAGGCCATGAAGGATACAGACCTTCAAACTGCCCGATGGCAAAGGAGGTATAGAGAGGGGAACAGGCTTGGATATAGTGTGTTGTGCCTTGTGGGACACAGAGGGTGGGGATGGTCCTTAGCTGGTGCCTTCGCCTAAGGCTCTTTGCTCAAGAGTGCGTGATGCAGGGAGAGAGCAGGATCAGCCTTTAAAATTCAACATAATTTGTTTACGGAGAGTTCCCAGCAACTGTGTTCACCCCATTCACTCAGCAATACAGCTCTGCTACACCTTAAGTGCATTCATACAGAGTATTTGGTATTTATAATGTATAGATGCTTCTGCAAAGTGAACGTTTACTGACTCCGGGATTGCTTTTGTTTAGTTCATTATGAAGGTCAGAATTATTATAAATCTACACAAATTGAAACAATATTTTGGCATGGCTCTGATGTTTGAACCAAGTTAATAAAAACAATGATATGTAGTATTCGGGTATCATTTAATCTTAGGAATCCATAGTGAGCACAAAGACCAAAATAAACTCTTGCGACACATGCTTATTCACATATTAAGATTCCCTGAGACTGTTCTACATTACTGACTTTCATATGCTAGGAAAATAAGAAAGCTTTTTCATATTCATGCTCAGTGAGTGAAAACACATCACTCAGGAGACCATCTGCTTCTCTCCGGAGTGTGCATCTTGACCTTAACACATCAGGCTGCATACAGACTCTGAGGGGAAAAGATGTATTTGGGTGCTTCAGCACAATCTTAAGAGCATAGATAATTCAGTCAGCATTCAGAGGATTCAATGTTAGTTCAGCTGCTACGGCAGTCAAAATTATGGGAGATGATTCAAGTTTTCATCTATCTGCTGTGGTATGAGTATTCTGCCACAATTCGTTTACCATTTTATCCCAATTCATTTACACAAGGCTGTACCTGGGTCCCCAAGAAACAGATGACAGTTTTGCCACTGACTTCCCTGTGATCACAATTTAGCCTGTGACAAGGAAAAGAAAAATAAAAGGAAAAAAAAAAAGAAAGAAAGGGAAAAAAGAAAAGAAGAAAAATAGAGGCAGCGAGTCCATCTGGAGAGTGGCAAGTTGCCCACCTCCTCGGTGCCCACAGTCAGCACAGCCGGAACAAAGGCAGGAGAGAGGACAGCTGTGGTTTGGATATGCATTGCTTTCACCCTCCTGAGGGCTCCCTGGGCTCCTGGAGGGACGCAGCACCTCCTTGGGCAGCCTCTCTGGAAGGAGCTGCTTTCTCTTCCATCAGTATAAATGGAGAGCTAGAAGAGACAGCCCTACAGCTTCTACCCTCTCAGCTCCAAGTGGCTGCAGGATTAAGATGAAGGTTTGGCTAGGTTGGGGTGGAGAAAGGACTCGCCTTTAGCACATTTTGCAGCTTGGAGAGTCAAGGTGTTTTGGCTGGTGGGGCTGTGCAAGAAGGGGGAGCTCAAAAGCTTTTAGTGTTTTCAAAAGCCATATTACTTCCCAGGTTTGAGTCCTAGAAGGATTTTTGAAACAGGTCCCTGACAGATGCCTCTCTGCTGAGACTATGCCCTCTTGTTCCTGAGTTAAGAAAATTGCAAAAGAGCATTTTATGAGGAACTGGATGCAACAGGAAGAAGAAAGTTGTCATGCCAGAGTGCTCCCATGGAGATTCAAGGGCATAGAAACCACAATGTACAACACAAGCCCTGATAACCTACAGCAAATTAACTCCTAACTCAGGGTTCAAAAGCTGAAGCTGAGCCGAAGCAGGGTTTTCCTAGATGAGGTGGCTCCAGCAAAGGTACAGATGTTGTAGATAGCTCAGGTAATAGCAGGAGGAGGAGAAGTGGGAGCATCATCTGCAGAACCCTCCAGGAACTTGGAAGTATTCAGGTAGCAGTTCCCTGCTGCCACATCTGTGCTGTCTGGTTACCTAAATCTGGGTAAAATTTACTTGAGCAACTTGCACTTTGTCAGGGCAAAACTATTGCTCACGACTGCTGTGTCAGCATTGCTTCAGGTCTAGGCTGTCATTAGACTGTCTCAGGACAAAGATACCATTCATCTGCCTTGAAACCACTTCTTTGAGGTCACAGCAGCTTGATGTGAGCTGTGCACGCAGTGCAATGCAGAAGTAGAAGGGCTTTATGGGCAAGAGAACACGGATGACAAAACTGAACATTTTATCCTGACTCAGGGTGAGGGTCCAATCTAGTCCCAGGACAAAAATTAGGTGAATGCAGCTACCAGTGTCAGTGAGAAAATTGCTCGTAGCAACAACCTGCTTGTATCAAGGAAAGAAGAGAATTAGAAGTAGTAAATCCACCAGGTGGTGGGGTTTGTTCTTTGTACACATGTTCAAATGAACCTTGTCTCTTCCCCATGGTGTCATGAAAAGTCCCACAATCCCACAGGTACTGAGGAGTGTGATCAAATCCCACACATGCACGAAATGACCACACTTTCCACACAAGGAAAATGATAGCAGGAAAAGGCACCCTCTCTCCAAGTCTCCAAAAGGAAGTCATAGATGCAGAGGGTGAATGTCTTGTATGAGCATTCACGATGGCACATGGGGATCTAGAGGAGAGGCAACTTCAGAAAGAGAACCTTAAAGATATAGATTGAGGACACAAAAATATCTTGCAGTCTATTTAAAGCCCGAAGGGACTAAAGCCTTACCTGGTAATAGTTAGGGTGAAAGACTGCTTTCTCCCAATAAGAAAACAAAGGAAAAAGATGAGCTGCAATGACAACACACAGCCTTTGGAAAATAAAAACTATAGATTGAAGTTTCAACCCGCCAAAAAGACTGAGACTTTAGAAAACTCATGTGTGAACGAGATGGGAGAGGCTAGTGTCCCACTGGGAGACCATTGGAAATATTGTTACGGAAGCTGCAAGGCAGTAGAGCAACACTTGGAAGAAATCCAGGTACAAAGAACAAGGGATGGTTTGATAGAGACCCTGAAAAGTCTCGGAGAACAGCACATGGCAAGGGTCACATGCTGCTAGGCTCACAAGATGGTATTTGTGGGGTGAAGGAGACAGAGCGGGAGATGCTCCTCAAAGCATCTGACCAAGGGGGAGGCATGGACAGTGTCAGCCACAAGGAGCTTGGACATGCGGGAAAAAAAGGAGTTTCTCCACATTTCAAGGCACCTCTTCAACACGGAAAGAGGCTTTGGCTTTGCAAAACACCAGTACACAGCCTGCCACCCCCATGCTCATAGCCCACGGCCTGAGGTGCTGCAGGAGGTGCCTGTGCAGCTGCTCAGCTACAAGCACGGTAGCAGCCGTAGCAGGATGGAGCACCCTGCTGTCAGGCCCCCAAAGGGACAGTGTCAAAGGAGAAAGATTAATGACAACTTTCCAGCCCACAGAGCAGTTCTCAGCCAATTCCCAAAGCCATCCCAGTGGTAATCAGAATAAAGTCTCAGGAAGGGTCCAGAGCCAGGTTTTAATAATGTCCTGCCGTATTATTAAAAACAGGGGGGGTAAATGCAGTCAAAGACTTTGTGAACTAGTTTTGTTGATTGGGTGGCTTGAATCGATTCCAGGGGAATGGCAGGTCTTTTGCCTGATTGTGCACTGGAGGGACTGAGAAGAACAGGCTGGAATATCTCCTTTCCCAGTGCAGTGTGCAGAGGCAGAGCCTGTCCATCCAGAGACACTCTACTGAGCAAACAGTAGCAGAGTATCCACGTTAAATCAGAGGGACAAATCTTGGCAAGGTTGGCCTGCTCTCTCTGAAGTTATGTGGGCACATTAAGGCTTTCAGCACTTAACTTGGGAACAGAACAGAGAATAAATATCCAGGAGCCACAAGGGCGTAGCCGTGGGATAGAACTGACCCAAATATTCTTGTTATTTTTGTTGCTATTGTTTTTCTATTAGTTCCTATTACAGCATGTGAAGGGTCTGTTCTCGACCCAACAGCAAAACTGGCCTCTTTTCAAAACCAGGTCCCCCATGACTGTCAGGATGGGAAAGTTGTTATATGGGTTAAAATTGGTGTTTCGACATTACAATTTTGGAAAATTTTGGAGATGGAATGAACCAGACCTGGCAGGGTGTGGGAAGGAGAGAGGAGAAAGAGTTAAAAAGGTTACAAAAGTGTAGATAAGAAACTGAAGAAAGTTAAATATCACAAATCACATTTGATAAAATGCAGAAAGTATTCTTGTTTGGTTTCTGATTTCATTTCCCATTTGAAGTTGAACTGAACTACTAAATTGTTATTGCAGGAGGTAGGTTGGAGTGTGCAAAGGAAAGAAAGAAATACCCTTCAGATTATAAATACTGGCACCATCAGTCATTAGCCATAGTGAGGTCTTCTCACTGCCTAGTGTGCAAATTAATTCAGAATAGATTTTGAACTTGGAAAGCAGGGTGTGCTCTACTCTAAAATGAGACACAGAAATATTAAAGAAAGTGACAAGTTAAAATGATCTGCAGACAGCTCCCTGTGGCCAGACCAATAGGAACATTCAGCATAGAATTAGTTTAAAATTAGCCTTAGTTTTCATTCAGAGCTGGTATGGCTCAGAGTCATTAGCCACCACCCTCTGTGTCAGCTGCTGCAGGACCTGCTGAAACCTGGGTCTGGCATTTCAGTGCTCTGGCCTGCCAAGCTTCTTTCTACAGAACAGGGAAGTTTTGCAAGAAGTCTTTGCAAAATGTTGTAATAATGAAAACTTTAAAAATACACAGCTGTTTTGCAAAACCCTTGTAACAAAGAGTCCTTTGAGATCAGCTCCATACAGGCTCCATAGTGGATGTGCTACCATCAGTGCTCTCAACAGAGACATTATGCAGCCTAACGTTCCCTCCATGCCTCTCTCACCCCACGGGTCCCCTGCCTGGACCTTGTTTCTTTCAGGCAGTGCTGCCTGCTCAAATCCCTGCTTCAGTCCCTTTATTTGGGTGCCAAAAACTGCTTGCAGGGGTTAGGCACACTTGTCCCTTGGGGTGACTTCCTCATAGGGCTGCTTTGTATGCTGCTGTGGCTTAAACAGAACAAGCTGGTGCATCATTTTGGGTGAAATTTAGCTGCAGATGAACTGGGTAATACTGAGGAAAAGAAGTCCATGAGACCTACAGACACCTGAGCAGCTGAGCCCCCACTGTGTTGATTCAGCCTTCCTCCACATGCACCAACATGTTTGCATGCTGTAAGCCCTGTACAGGGTGCTGCTGTTCCTGAGACCTACGTGTTGGTGGTTGGCATCAAACTGGATTCCTAAATCATTGTTACTGACAAGTGTTTAGTGGAACCCATTTTCCAAAGTGAATAGTTTATTGGGATTTGAATAGTTTGAATAGTTGATTTTGAATTGTTGTAAATAAGGTAGTACCTGACTAGGAAATCTATTTAAGGTGCTTTTATTACCACCCAGAACATGGGGATTCAGCTTTTCAGTGTTACAAGTATTCCCCTGAAGTGATCATCAGAAGAAATAACTCCTAGATTCTCAACTGCTGGTTTATGTACATAAGCTATATTTCCAGTAAATTTTAATGACAAAAGAAAGCTGCCCAAGGCAGTACATGATGGCTTTCACTCTCCTTGGGAAGCCAGGAGGAATTTCCCGTCAGTTTGAGCAGGATCTGGCTACTCACGTCCTATGCTGCTGTCTCTCTTTGCCTTAGCGTCAAAGATGGGTGACATGGGAATCACAAACCTGTCAGGAAGGAGTAGATGGGGAGGAACCAGGATGTCCCACACATCCACAGGATGAAACTCCTGTGTTGCTCTTCTGTGGTTCTTCTTCAGGGTCCTGAACACAAAAAGGGTAAGAAAAAAGTGTGATTACACTCGGTGGAACTAAAGCCCTGTTTGGCTTAGTATCCCATCTGTGAAAGTGGTCAGATGCACTCCTCAGGAGAGAGAACAGAGGAAGTATATACCATGCCCTGACAGACTCAGCATTCTACATCCCAGATACTCCTGGTGGCCCCCAGCCTGAAGACCAGAAGACATTGTCTCACCAAGAATTGTGGCGTGTGCTGACTTGAGGAGCTGTTGGGGCAGGCATTCAGGGGGGTACACATTCTGTGTGACACTGAGTCACCAGTGGTAACATTTCACTCATGGCTCCTGTTTTTTTCATAGACAAAAGACTGGAAGAGGCTCAGCTTCATCTGATCCACCGCACTGCTGCAGCAGTAAGGAGTATATGACCCCTGCCCGACGTTATTCTCACCCGCTCTTGAGGCGAGCAGAGGGGAGAGCAACAGCCTCCCTAAGCAGTCTGTGTTTCATCAAAGTTGGGAATTTGCTTTGTAACATGGAACCCGAATATTCCTTGCTGCAAATTAAGCTAAATTCCTGTTGGCCTTTTCTTGACAGCTACAGGGGACCATTTTAATCACTGGTCTCTTTGTTGCAGTTTTTGCATTCTGGAAAATGTATCACATCCTCCTTTGTCTCTTCTCCTCCAGAAAAACAAACCCCGTTCCCTCAACCTTTCTTTGTAGGTTATGTTTTTTAAACCTCTTCTTGCTGTCTTTTGGGTTCCCATAAGGGTGTTTGCTTATTAAAATAGAAGCTTAATTTTACAAAGGTTGCTACGTTACTTGGCATGGCAGAAAATAATAACAAAGGCTACACTGCCACTAGGAAATCCAAGATAAGATCACAGAGTGGAGGGATAGAGTGGATCTCAAGAGATCATCCAGTCTGTTTCCTTGCACTAGGGCAAGTTCAAGTGAAACAAGAAAATCCCTTAAGGTTTGTCAGGTCAATGATGACAACTTTCAGTGATGGCACGTCTCCAGTTTCCTGGCAGTCTACCCTGTGGATTTTACCGTCCTTGTATGAATCTGTCGTATGTTATTAGAAACGTGAGGATTAAACTTCTTAAAGAAGATTTTTAAATCACATATGACTATTGAACTCCGAAGCAGAAAATAGTCTCAGGGAATAGAGGTATAAAAAAGGATGGATTTACCAGCTGGGAAGATGAAGGCTTTTTTATTTTAATTTTTTCCCTATTCCTGCAATTAACTGTTAGTTTCTTTTACCTTTAAAGCATTCAACTACAGCAAATGCATAAAATAAAAATGAGATAGATAGGTAATATATTTAAGGACCTGGCCTAGAAATTCTGATACATAACTTGCACTTGGCACTTTTTTGGCAGAATTTCAGCCACAGAATAATTTTTCATGCTAGAGGTGGCAAAATGACAGAGTTCCCTGGCAAAGGTCAAACTAATTCTCCCCACCCTTTGGTTTTATTGGTTCTAGGCTGATCTCATCCAAAACCAGGCGAAAAAAATAAGCTCCTCTTCCTATCAATGCCCTACCATAGATACATTGGCAGGACTGTCAGCTGTACTGAAGGCTTCCTTGGGCCTGAAGCCCATGGTGGGTTTCTGAAGGCTGCAGAGTCAGAAGACTTTTTGAAGGTTCCAACAGGAGCTGGCTGGAAGTTTCATATATTCTCAGAATGTTCCCTTGAAGACGTGACTTTATACCACTGTTCTCCTTTCAAGGAACAACCCTGTTCACGTAAGTGGACTCTCCATCCCAGACAAGGTCCTGTCTAAACCATTTCTCCACGCCCTTTATTTATGGCAGGGTCCAAGGCCAGCAGGTGCCACCCATCTCAACGTGGTTAGGGTGGAAGAGTTATCATACCGGCATTGGCAGTGGAAGGCCTTGTGTGAGCCCTGGAAGCAGCAAAGCAGACAGTGCATGTACGGCTGCTCTGGCTCTTGCTCAACTATTTTGTTGTTACCACTGCTCATAAATAGAAATGTTTCACTCCACAGGATTTCCTTGCATGAATCCTGATGTCATCTCTCTCCCCTGCACACAGGCAAGAAGTTTCAACCAGGACAATCAATATGGGAGAAGAGAAAAAGAGGAGCGATGTGCTTTTGTTTTAACCAAATGGGTCTTCCA
Source organism: Falcunculus frontatus (assembly GCA_013398115.1). Lineage (NCBI taxonomy): Eukaryota > Metazoa > Chordata > Aves > Passeriformes > Falcunculus > Falcunculus frontatus. Next base: position 13,109 of record VZRV01003626.1, on the reverse strand, counting down.
AAAGCTGAAGCTAATGAAGATCCACTTAACAACCCCTCATATAGCTCTGATAAACAAAATGTTTCCAACTGGAATTTAAAAAGCTGAACATAATATTACGAAGAGGGAATAAGAGCTTCCCCTTGTCAACTGGCTACTAACAAAAGAAAAATATGAGGAGTGAATACTTTAAAAAAAAGACCAACAGTGCTGTAATATAATTAAAACCATTAAAAATGCTGTACTCTGGTTTTGCTCCCTGAAGCACTATGTTATTTTTCTTTTTAAAGCTGTCACCACATTTTGATACCATAAGGAATAAACTAAATCAAGACAAACCTCCATTTCAAAGTTGGAGTATTTGCTAGAAATAGTAACTTAAACTTCAGTGACTAGCAGATGATGCTCAATCAAATGCAGCAATCAACAACTCTGTTGTAGGTCTTCCTCAGGTACATAAGCAGCACTGAAGTGAAAGACGGACAAATGCAAAGACAAGCCCAAGAGAAAGCGCTCACAGAAAACCCACAATTTTAGAAGCTCAGAAAGGGCCCCATTCAGCAAAGTGCTGAACTAGAATGATCTATATTATATGTGTAACTTAAGAGTATGCAACATTGGGATTTTTTCATTTGGCAGCCCTTCAGACAGAGGTAAGACAACCTTCCTGTCCCTTGCTATCATATTCCAAAGTTTTCCTGATGCCATGGAGGTGATGTAATTCTGACACATGAGCAGAGATTCCACTTGCCAGCAAACTGCATGGGGCCACTCTTCTGCTAGAGACATAAAACTGTGAAACAAGGGACTGTAGGACTGAGCCACCTCATGCATTTACCTCTTTTACTTTTCTTCTTGAGGAAACATGCAGTCCACTGTCATTGGGAATGGGACTAGAGGGCAATGCACAAAGCAAAGAATGTTCACAAAAATTATTGCAATGAATGTACAGTAATAAAATTTTAAGCAATAAACCATGAAAGAAAAAAAGGGGAAATGTATTAACTATGTTTCTGGCTAGCCAAGCAAAATTGTCAGTTATCATTTTTGAACCTTGTGGAAAAACAGATTATTTAGGTAAGTCAGTCAACCTCTACCCCACCAGCTTCTAAAACTCAGAAAGCAAATCGAGAAAGATGACTACACACTAATAACATATTTCTCACTGAATTTGTGGCACTACACAGTAACCCAGACAAGCAATACTGGACACCCCAGGTGTTATCTTCCCAAGGGTGAGCAGACTATTGCTTGTACAATTCTGCAGGGCCTTGGGGCATTGCAGAGCTGGAAACTGGATGCAACAGATCCCACACAACCTCTTTTTAAGATGTGAAGATGCAGACTTCTCCTTTCCCATCCTATACTCTCAGGAAAAAGAAGATGCAAATAAATACAAGAAATATGCTGTGAACAACTCTTTCAATGACAGGGGACAGGGGCCGCAGTACTGATATGACTGTACAGTCACAATATATTCAGTGTATGGTGAGGAGATAGAAGAATAGCTGCAAAAAGAATCTTCTCAGTATAGCCAATTACCATAAATTGCCTAGGTTTCAGTAAACTATGCTGCAGAGTTGTGTTTTGCAGCAAAGCTTCATAGAGTGGCTGGTAGTGTAGTAGAATAACAAAACAGAAATAAATGTAGCTATTCGGGTGAAATGTAGCTCATAAAATGTTGTCTTCACAATTCCTTTACCTTATGAGCCAAAACCAAATTGTTTACCATAAGCCCTTGGTATACGGTGCTCCAATTTTACTCAGTTTGTTCCGGAAAATCATTGGTAGAAGAGATGCATTGTTGATCCAAGGGCTTCATAGAGATTCCAAGCTGACAATATGAAGACAAGTTTCTAACTAATACAAATGATCCCTGGCACCAGCCTAGCAGTCAAACACAACACACACTCTCAGTTGGAGATTCACAAACCTACCCACTGAATCCTCAGAGGCCACATTTGTTCTCTGCTATGTCATGCTGAACCTTTCAAGTGCATTCAAGTGCTTGCACATAAGATCTGCAGAAGAAAACATCTTCCTTTGCTTTTTTTTCTACCACCCTGTGTTCAGTGACATCCGGACCTTTCAGATGAGGACAAGAATATTCCACCAGTGGGAGACGATCCCTTGCCTTGACATCACCAATTTAAACAGAAGAAGGGCTGGAAAAGGCACCCAACAGGATCTGAGATCAAATCCTGAAAGTTGACTTCTCTGGTGCAGTGCTGGAGAAGAACTTCAGCCACTACTTTTTCTACAGGGATAACTCTCCAAACAGTGGTAGGAAAGACAGGCCCAAATGTTTGTCTCAGGGGAATAAGGTACTAAAAAGAGTTTGTGGTAAAACAGCCTAGCAGAGCACTTTGTGTCTCTTTTGACCGCAGATGAAATGATGGGGCCAGATGTGTCTCATGGGCCACTGACTAGAAAAAACTGGTTGTGAACCTTCCTTGGATCAACATGAAAGAAGCCTAAGGTTACAAAGTACCAAAGCTGCCAACAGATGAGACTCTTTGATGTTTTTTTTATGAATTAAAAAAAATGGACAGAAACATTTTTAATTTTGTATTAGTATTTTGTGTTGTGTGGGTTTTTTTCCAGCTGACTCTGTGATTGTTGATATTAATTAAAGTGAATGGTAGATTATTTTCTAAAGGCTATAATTTAAACCAGTAGTTGAATATAGACTAGAGTGTAACATTCTTCAGCTCAAACCACAAGGTATGCAAGCTGGGAATGAACTCTATTTCTTTCCTGTTGAAGGTCAGATTAAATATTTTTTATTAATTCTAATGCTAGCAAAGAAAGTAAGATCCCCATTTTTCCTTCAATTTCTCTCTACATTTAATTGATGTATTCTACCAAGCTGTCAAGCTGCTTTTAAAGCCCATTCTTTTTCATAGAAATACTATCCTCCTTTTATTAGTTTGAGTTGATAAATGAATCAAGAGCCTTTGAGGTATTGTGTACTGTCAACAGAATACATCTTTCAGATGCGTCCACTGCAACAGAGCTGAAAAAATATATATCATGAAACACTTAATAAAAAAGATACACAGATTTGTCTTTTACAAGATCATGGGACTTGAGTCTATCTCCAGGGAGGAGTTCCAACAAGAGAAAGAAAATACATAGTTCAAAAGCCCATGTTTTCAATTTGCGGCCACATGGTTTAAATTATCCCTGTATTTATTAAGGGCGCTAAATGGGCAGCTTGACTTAGGGGAAAGGGTCATTCAAGTTGAGAATAGTCATGTTTAATCCCTCAGCTAGCTGCAGGTTAAATTTACTTTAAGATGCTGAATATTCTTTACATAATGTGTGTTAAAATACCACATGCGACACAGCTGGAGGGTTTTTGCCATTTATTGTTGGTTTATTTGGGTTTGGGGGTTTTTTTACTCTTATATAGCTGCATTGTGAACAACGATAGAAAATTGTTAAACACCTAGTGTGGAAGCATAGCATTGTCCTATATGCCATACAAAACCTATCATACTGCTACTCCTTGTACTTCTGTTTCACACGTGTGTGTGCAGTGTTCTGTGGTCAGCTCATGATTTCCCCGGTACTCAGTGTTGTACATTTTCATGTAATCGGAACCACAAAAAAAGCGTAGTGTAAGATGTCTTTTCCACTTTGTGCTGAGGCCTTGAGATAGTAGGTTTTTGGATATTGCATGTACTTGCCTGTGAACTTGCTTGTTCAGCATTTCAGGAGGGAAAAAAGAAAATTAACTGAAATCCAAAAAGCAGGAATTAGATCTAACAAAAGCGCATTTCCAAATGGACAGGCAGTATGAATTTTAAAGAATTTCCCCTAAAACAACAATTAAGATGAAAATAAGTAGCTATTGATTATCAAGGCAGTGTATTCTAACATTAATATGTTTTTATATTGGGGTTTGCCTACAGACAAGCCCTGGTGGGAATTTGAAATACATTTCTTGTTCTATCTATCCATTAATTCATCCAGGTAATCGCCTGGATTTTGTTCATGAGATAGTTGCAAACATCCAAAAGGCCCACTGTTTTTGACACAGACCTGAGACTGTTGCTTTTGTTCTTCAGCTGGGCTGAAGCTGAAGGCTGTGGCCTAGGTACTCACATCCAGCTTCAGTGTCTGAATGTTTTCAAGGAGAAAAAAAACCCCAACAACCAGAACACAGAGGATTTCTGAGCAAAGTCATGTCTAAAGTCACTTTTAAATTCAAATAAATATTTGTGGGAAAACTGCTTTCCCTGTTCTCCTAGCGCTCATAATTTAATTATAGTAGCCGCCAGGCATCTTTAGCTTTTGTGACCAGAAGATCACTCTAGGTCTCAGTGACCTTGGCTGTTGTAACAGAATAATATTTTCACAGGGATGAAATGTTCTTGAATACATTTCTCCAATATACTGGTGTTTGCAGGCATTTCTCAGCAGATCTGACCTGAAGTGCAAACATAATTCTTTTGTTTCACCTAGAGGTTTATTGACAAACTCCAGAAAAATCGTGTTCCTCTTCCATTTGCAGAATCTCACTCTCTGTGAGAAGACAAAGCTGCTGGTATTCTTCCTTTGAGCCCTCCATCATCCGTGGGAGTCTGAACCAAAGGTCTGAACCTGGGAGCCTTTGAAAATCATGCAGTGGCCACATATCTAAACATGAACAAGAAGGCAGTGAAAAAGAGCAAGAGAGAAAATGGGTAAGAGCTCAATCCTTTCGGGTTTTTTTCAAGACATTTCAGTGTAATGTTTCATGTAAAATTGCTCCTAAAGTTCATTGCAAACATTCGTCAACAAAGTTCAATGAAAAGACCCAGGCAGGTGGGAATTAGTGTTCTAAAAATGCCACTCTTTCACTAACACCTTAAGCAATAGTTGTGAAATGCAGGAATTAAATCATCAGCTCGAGAAAGATGCAATCACCAAAATTTGTGCATTCTTTTGTTGGTGATTAATCTTCTGTTCTACACTCATGCAATGTCACTTTTGCCTGGTTCTTCTGAAAACATCACAATCTGTTTTATCAGACTAAAGAAATGTCACGTATTAAGAACTTGAGCTTATGACCTATGACTCGTTTTTCCACTTTGGATCATGCAAATGCAAATCCTTACCTTTATCACAGAATCAGAGGCTCATAGGATGGTTTGGATGGGAAGGGACCTTAAAGATCATCTAGTTCCAACCCTTCTTCCATAAGCAAGGACGCCTTTCACTAGACCAGGTTGCTCAGGGCCTTGAACAATTACAGGAATGGGTCATCCACCACTTACCCAGGCAACCTGTTCCAGTGCCTCACCACCTTCATAGAGAAGAATTTCCTCCTGATATCTAATCTAAACCTACTCTCCTTCAGTTTAAAGCCTGATATATACAGATCCCTGTGGAATGCCACTCATCACTGATCTCTGCTTGGATGCCAAGCCATTGACTGCAATTCTTTGAATATGACCAACCAGCCAACTCCTTATCCACTGGGTGGTCCATCCATTAAATCTATGTCTCTCCAATTTAGAGACAAGGATGTCATGCAGGAAAACATCTATTTCCTTGTGCAGATAAATAACATCAGTTTCTCTTCCTTTATCCATTCTATCAGGGCTTTAGTTTTCCTATCATGATCTCTGCCTGCTCAGACAATTTATCTGTATTCCCCCCAGGCTACATATCCTTCCCTTCACTCTCTGTAGGCTTTCTTTTTTGTGTATGAGTTTGTCCAGGAGCTCCTTGTTCATCCACACAGACCTCCTGGTGTTCTTGTTTGATTTATTCTTTCTTGGGATGTATAACTCCTGACCTTGGAGGAAGTGATCCTTGAATATCAACCAGCTTTCTTAGGTCCCAATTCCTTTCAGAGGATGATTCCATGGTAATCTTCAAGTAGTTCCCTAAAGAGGCCTAAGTCTGCTCTCCCAAAGTCCGGAGTAACGATGCTGTGCACTCTCCTTGCTGCCCTAATGAACTCGAACTCCACCATTTCATGGTCACTGCACCCAAGGCTGCCCTTGAATGTAGCATTCCCCACCAGCCCCTCTTGTTGGTAAGAACAAGGTTTCAGCATAGCACCTCTCTCTGTTGGCTCCTCTATCACTTGGAAAAGAAGCTATTATCAATGCATTCCAGAAACCTCCCGGACTGCTTATGGCCTGATGTGTTGTCCCTCCAACAGTCCCCCGCAAAGACCAGGACTTGTAAAAGTGAGTCTGCTCCTATCTGTCTATAGAGGGACTCACCCACTCAGTTTTCCTGGTCAGGTGGCCTATAGCAGACCCCTACCACAATGTGACCTCTCCCCTCCTTTTAATCCTGGCGCATAAGCTCTGAGTTGGCTCTTCGTCCATCCCCAGGCAGAGCTCCATGCTCTCCAGCTGGTCATTGGCATGGAGGGCAACACACCCTCCTCGTCTCCCCTGACTGCACTTTAAATCATATTGATCTGAGTTGTCCATAAAATTTTCAGGGAAGTTTAAGAAGGCATTCTGAACACATTCATCTCATTCAGAGAAATTATGTACAGCTTACTTTTCCAAATGCCATATTTCGGCTAAGTACAGTTAGCCTTTCTCTGCTGGAAACTCTTATGTTACTACTTGAGAAATTGTGGTAGTATAATATAGCAAGCATACGAGACACGGGCCTTAAGAAAAAAGATAAGGTCTTGCATTCTTGCATGGTTAAGGTTATTTTCTTGAACAAGGGGATAAAAAGCCCCAGCTACTGGAAATCTAAGAGACAAGGAATAGTCTTCTCAGAAAACGTTTCAGTTATTTTTTTCAGACCCCTGAGTTTGAACAGATCATATACTGACACAAATATTCTCTTAATCTCTGAGCTCTTATGAAACGGAGAGATGACTCCAAATCAGTTTAGCCTCTATATCTAAATCAAAGGCAGATTGATCAACAAAACCCAGAGTGTTTTGACTGTCTGAAGTGGTTGCAATGCGCTTAATGGGCCTCAGACACTTTGCACCTAAATCACAAATTCAGTCCAGTTCAGTTTCATAATGTATGAAAATCTTCACTGCAGAAGGTTTCCTTAGCTAATATAATCTGATACATAAAAAAGACAGGCTTGACCTGCTGGGTTTTGCCCTATATGCTAAAGATTTCTGCCCACAGTCTTGTTTTTCCTGAGAAGAGATAGACAATTATTTTTTATTTTAAATCAAAGGGAATGTTCTTACTCAAACGGTGTCCCACCACATACATCTTGTTCAAAAGGTTTATCTGACTGCTATGACTAGAAAACCACCATATAAACTACTATCAAGTAACCCAGCAGTCCAGAAAAATTTCAGTGCTCTGGGTTAGTTTGCTGGGTAGCTTTATGAATCTGAAGTTGAAACTAGGAAATTTCAATAAGAACAAGATCTGGAGTGCTAACAGTACACTTGCGACATCCATCTACTCAGAAAGCCTCAAGCACTTTTGGCAGGAGATAAATGTTTGCCTCTTCAAACCAGAAGACCTGTCACCATGCTCAGAGCTTGACATTAAATTCCTTGAGACACATCTTATGAAGATTCCAGGATGCCTGAATTTTCTCCCATGTTCCTAGGTAATTATGGCCCCATATTTAGTGTACCACTTAAAAGCCAAAGTCATTAGTTTAACATACATGTTATGTTACTAATTCAAGTATGTAGGTACCCCAAATGCCATATAAACTTGTATTTAAGGTCAACTAGGTAAGCTTGACTTCCCTGCCCAAGCCTAGAGATGAGGACAAACTGGCCCCATCACAGTAGTATAAAAGCATAGACCCTCTGGGTAGTAAGAAAGCAACCACACCTCCAAGACTATGACTAATATTTTTAATAAGAACCTTTCATTCATCTTACTTTCTCTTCAGATGGTTTGTAGGGGATTGAGAGCAGTGCATCTTGTACTACCATGCTGGATTACAGCATTTTTTAGCAAAATAAGTAAATATGCAAGGTGTCGAAGTTCAGCATTTTGAGGGCTATACAGTCTAGTTCCTGCAACGATCATGAGAACAGGGGGTAAGCAGGAGGAATGAAAGAGGAATCCCAAGTACAGGTGTACCAAGCACAGACCCACTGCAACCAAGAACAGATTGTTCATCGATGGGCTGAAGCCAACTGAGTGAGGTTCAACAAGGCCAGGTGGTGGGTCCTGCACTCGGGTCACAATAACCCCAGGGGGCAGAGTGGCTGGAAAACTGACTGGCAGAAAACGACCTGGAAGTGCTGGTTGACAGCAGCTGAACATGAGCCAGAGTGTGTCCAGGTGGCCAAGAAGGCCAATGGCATCCTGGCCTGTACCAGGAATAGTGTGGCCAGCAGGACCAGGGCAGTGATTGTCCCTCTATGCTCATCACTGGTGAGGCCACACCTTGAATCCTGTGTCCGTTTCTGGGCCCCTCAATTCAGGAAGGACTTTGAGGTGCTGGCTGGAGGGTGTCCAGAGAAGGACAATGGAGCTGTGGAAGAGTCTGGAACATATTTCCTATGAGAAGCAGCTGAGGGAGCAGGGGATGTTCAGCCTGGAGAAGAGGAGGCTCAGGGGGGACCTTATTGCTCTCTACAACTGCCTGAAAGGAGGGTGGAGCCAGGTCAGGGTCAGTCTCTTTTCCTCAGTAAATGGTGATGGGACAAGAGGAAAAGGCCTTAAATTGCACAAGTGAAGGTTTTGGTTGGATATTAGGAAAAAATTCCCCTAAAGGGTTGTCAAACATTGGCACAGGCTCCTCAGAGAAAGGATAGAGTCACCATGCCTGGAGATATTGAAAAGATGTGTAGATAAGGCACCCGGGGACAAGGTTTAGTGGTGGACTTAGCGGTGTTACGTTAATGGTCATACCTGATGATCTTAAAGGTCTTTTCCAACCTAAACGATTCTTTGTTTCTATGGTTTGTTTTTCTGCCAACAGCAACATTAGAGATGGATTTTTCGATTTTAAAAGACTCCAAGCAGCAGTGTGTTCACTGTCTCATCCAATATTTTAGTCCTGTGTTTGATTACCTTCACTACAGAGAAAACACAGTAAGTATGCTAGAGGGATATTACAGATTTAAGAAATCACAGTTAATAGCATTGTTCCTCTGCTATATTAGATTTTATTTTAAAATTAATTCTTCATTCAATTTGTATATCTCTGTAGATTTCTGTAGGTTTGAAAAACAGAACCATCATTTTAACCATTGACTTGCAATAATTTAGATTGCTGAAGGTCATGAAGCCCAACCAGCTCAAAACAGGTCCAGCTGGGTTAAGCTGCTCGGTACAGTCAGGCTTTGAACACTTCCAAGAACAGAGATGTCAAAACCTCTCAGGTCAACCTGTGCCAGTATTCTGTCACCCTTCTGAGGAAGATCTTTCCTGATATCCATCAGAACTTCATTCATTGCAATTCCTGTCTGCTGCCTATTATTCTATCAGTGTACGCCTGTGTGAGCCGTATAAACCTGTCTTCTTTATCTCCCCCCATTAGCTAATGAGTAGCGGGACCAGCAGCACATCTTACTTGATTGGCTCGTGGATCTGCAGTGTCAGGAAGTAGTTCTTGCCAGTCTTCAGAAACCTGTTGGATTGCCTGTGCTCTGCCATGTTGCCCATTCAGGTGGTTAAAGCCACCTATGAGAGCCATGGGCTGCAATCAACTCCTTTCATCTCTCTGCCGATTTCTCACAGACCAATGAAACAAAACCAAAAAAGTAGAATGAAACTGAAATCGCAGCTGATGGGCCTTATGAACAGTGACCAATTTTTTCAAATTGTAACATTTTAACCACACCGTTTTGGTGAACATTTATTGTTCTCTAGCCCTTTTGTTCATCAACAAAACAACAGCAACTGTGTAGCAAAACTTCAGAAGTCACTCATTCCCAGAGTTATGCTAGAAATTAATCATCATCATAATCTCCACAGGTAATAAATTTACGTGTCCATGGCATAAGCTAGGTGTCGAACATTAGCAAACTGCTCATATCTCTCTCGGTTACACCTAGCAACATTCCTATCCCAAAACCCAGGATTTCAGATGGGCACAGACAAAGTGTTTATCCACTTTTCTCCCATTTTTTTAATTGACATTCAGGATTTTATTGTGGGTATCAACAGGCAGAAAATTATTTTGGCCTTTTACAGACTCAAAAAAACAGCTTATCATTTTTAACTTCATCGGGATCAAACCTGTCTTCTGTTCTTTAGATATTTTTTAATGTTTCATTCTTTCTTTGCTTTGCTAGGGAAGTTTTTTTGATGGTGGTGTTCTACATAACTCTTTTTCTTGTTGATGGAATCATGGGCTTTGGAAAAACTAGCATAATATTCTTGAACAATTCATGATTTTTCTCAGTGCCTTTCCACTTAAAATGCGTATGCTCAGTCAGTTATGCCAGCAAATGCTTTAAGCTTTGAAAAGCTGTCCTTATTAAAGTTCCAAATGGGCAGATTTTCTGTCAATGGCCTATTTAATTTGTATAAAATAAATCTGAATTGACTGTGATCTCTGGTACCCCAGCAACTGCTCTTTTTTTGGGTTTGTAACTAACACTTTCTCATTCAGCAGACTTAAGTCCACTATCAGGTTACCTTGTTCTGGATACAGGATTTCCTATTTTGCAAAGAAAACATTATTATTATTATTTATAGAAACACTAAGGAAATTTGTTATTGGCTGCAGGACATCAGCACCAAATGCTCTCTGGTTGAAGACATCCATGATAAGTTTCTCGCTTGCCTTTTTGACTGTTGTTAATTCCCACCTCCCCTATAAATTATTAACTGATGCTTGATGAGCGGCCGCTTTTATCTCCTAGAAATTGTTCCTGAGCTATAAAAGACCCTGATCTGTAACCTATCTTTTGCTTTAAATAACTGTGAAAACTGAGCTTTCAGTTTTAAACAGCCTTAAAGATATATCTAGAGCGTGTGAAGAATTGGAGTAGAGAGACTGGCACATTAGTAGAGACCCTTGGGCGCAGCACAAAGCCTACCTCTTTAACAGGATGAGGCCCAGAGGCAACTTATCTCAGTAACCTGGACACTGCACAGGAGACAGTAAGTGTCAACACTGTGACCTTGTTCTTTTGGGCCCAGACAAACATGGTTACATTGCATCTGTGCACTTCCCTTCCTCCCCCAGCACATTTTCAGCCAGCTTGGGTGTCTCTGTGCCCACCATCATTCAACTTTCCTGGCACAAAGAGCTCCAGATTTGATGAGGAAGAGTAAGCTCAGATATCTCTGAATCTGTCACTGTGATCAAGAGCTTCCCTCAGTCTTCCGTTTTTCTCCTTCCACTCTTCATCTGAACCCTTGGCTTTCTGGAGCAGAGGCAGGGAATGGCCAGAGACTGAATAAGGAACCAGAAAAGCTGACAGCACTGGCTGTCTCATCTCCCTTTTAACCATCAAATATAGGCGCTGTTTTAAATTACACAAAAATAGCCTGTAAAACTCTCATCAATCTCTTTTGTTCAAATGCAGCTTTTCCACATGAATCATTTACTGTGACACAAGTAAACAATGCCACATGTTTCAGGTGCAATGGTGCTCTTACATTATTCATTCAGCCTAAGGTGCACTGGTTTGCATGAAGTCTTACTCCCTCTTTTCTCTCTTTAAAAAATTACATGAAAAAGAAACCATACAATCACCTTTTCGTTTAAGAGTCGAAGACAAGAATATTCAGGGAGTTGTTTGCCTGCTGCCCAGACAAGGAAAGGAGTGTCACATTTCAGCCTCCCCGCACTCATTAGCACAGTGTGCCACAAAATCTAACTTCACCTGCCTCTAAGCAGACATATGGCTATACATCTTGCTAGCCCAAACCAGCTTGTTGTCTGCATCCAAAGTCTTTCTTCTTTTTTTTTTCCCACCCAGTGTAATATTTTGGTGTAAGAGAGGGGAGCATCCAACTGTTGTTCAAGAAAACCTACTTCCCACTTCTACACTTAGTGAGTTATGCTAAAAAGTCATGGACAGGTTTTAACCGTCTGTTCCTTGTGCTGTGCCATTTAGATGCACTTTATACAATTTTTTTATTTTCGAAATAGATTTCAGAGAAGAAAAATAACTTCAAAAAGCAGGAGCCTGAATTTCAAACCTACAAGCATTCAGTCCTGGGGTGTAAATTGGACTCTATCCCCACAAAAAAAAAAAAAAAAAAAAAAAAAAAAAAAGGCACAAAACCACCCCCTGTTGCTACCAGCTCTCCCGATTCATCCAGCATTTCACAAATGTAAAGCTGGTATTCAAGTCCCAGCTCAGAACGAAGACACTGAACACAAACCTCAACTTTCATTCCTTCAGGAGAAGTTTCCATCCCTCCTGTTTGCAGAGAAAAGTTTGAAAACATGACCTGACTGAGCTCAAGCAAGTTGCTGGGAAGGGAGAAGGAGCTGACTCATGATTTTTGCTACCCAGGGATTGCAGTGCTGGGACATTAGCCAGAAGGGAGCAGAATTTGAGACTTTGGAGCCTCATTCATTATTACAACTGTGCTGTTACTCTGGAAGATGGCACTCTTTGCTAGAATGGAAGCCAAGGTAAAATGTTTTGGTTTTGAGGACAGGTTATCAGTCAGGTGACCTCTCCTCACAAACAAACTGACCTTGGAGAAGGCTGTGTTCAGTGTAGCACAAACAGAAGATCTCCAGTGCCTTGTTCCTCCTGGTAAATGACAATAAGCAATGTACCACCACCACATTTGCCCACATGTCAGCACCTTCTGAGGGATGCCCAGCTTCTGCCCACCACATTCAGAGGGGTACCCTTCCTAAGGAAAGAACGTTGACTGTGCTTACCTCAGTGTCATCATTTCTTACAAACTTCCTCCATCAATGGCCCCTAGTGAAATAACCCAATGGCCCCATCGGTTCGTGCTGGCTACCTTTACACAGAGTTCAGCCTCTTGACAAAGCTCATGTTAAGAAACCAACCAAACAACTGCTCTAGTTTTATAAGAACTTCCTAATTAGAAAGCATAAAAGCACTAATACTGTAATACTAAAGGGACAATTGCATAGGTGTGATGATATGGGGCACTGATGTATAACGGTACATCAACTGATCCACTCTAGCCTCATACCTGGCTGGCAAAAAGTAGAGAGAGAAGGGAAAATGGTGTCAGCTTTGTTTCAGATTATGAAGAAAAAAAATAAAAATAAAA